>JBBDHI010000007.1:24946094-24959535 GCA_037177115.1 Craterocephalus stercusmuscarum
TCCTCCTCACTCACATGTATGAGAGGAAAGATGACAACAGACCCCAGGTTTAAAAAAAGCGAAGTTCTCCTTTAAATGCTGGTAAAGAGGGGAATGTTTTTGATCATTGTTTCACACACAACTCTGGTTTGACTTAGCGTGCCTGAATTGTAGGAACATAATTAAAGGTATCTTCATAAAACAGATCATTTAAATAAAATGTTTAGTGTCAGAGAACAATATTTGATGAAGCAACATTATGTCTCCAGAATAAGCTTCATAATAAAGAGTCAACCTCAGCATTTCCAACCACAACGAGAGGAGTTAGCTCTATTTGGTCATGTTCATCAAATCCTCCTGTCAGTTTTGTCTGCTTGTCTGTAAATCATCCACTGTTGTTAGCTGTTGCTTTTGTTCTGTGTTTATTTTACATTTTGTAGACTTCTGGACCCGTTCTATGTTCAGGGTGCTGTTAAACAGAAGAAAATAATGTGAATAAGTAATATGAATGAAATAATAAGACATTTTTAATAAAGCAAGGGGTATAGGAAAAGAAGAAAAAAATCTCGAATCACAATATTTTTTGACAGTATGCATTTTCAGTATCAACCTAAAACATGCCCATTGGTTTTCCATAAATCATATCTATGTTTCAGTATTGTAGGATTGTGATTTATTGTCTTTAACAGTAATAAGGAGTCTTTTAGTAAACCTGTTATGGTATCAGCTTGCTTAACCCTTCACGGATTCAAAATGACCAGAGTTTATTGCTCTGCCACTGATTGGTATGTATGGACATTTCACTCACACTGTTGATGCTTTAAGGAGGTAGAAGTTGAGTAAAGTTTGTGTTTAAGCTGATTTAACTCCAGGAACTTCAAGGAATGTTTAATAAATAACTGCAGATTTTTATATTTATGCTTTCCTTTTATTTCTGCTCTGCAGCTTCAGTCTTGGTCCCTGTAGAGGTAATGCTGATTTGGGTAATTATTATAATCCAGTTTATTAATAAAGATTTTCTTCTTTTTTATACCAAAAGTAGAGAAAGTGCAGGTGAATGATATGTTCAGGAGAATAGAGGACAAATCGGGACCGGGCCTGTCCTTGCTTGTCCTCTAATCAACTGCCTCACAAAAGACTGAAGGTAGCAGTGTGTGTGCTATTTCTTTGTTATTTTTATTTTTTGTTTTATAGCAGCTCCATCTTCCATGAAATGTGCCCTAATGTCTGCGGAACTACTGATGTCTACAAGCCGCTCCGGGCAAATTACCAGACATGTCGGTCGGTAAACAAGGCCGAGCTCCCCTGCAGTGTGTTTGATGTTGCCTGCTGTATGTGCATCAGGCAGTGGTCTTGGCTGTCATAGTGGGACCCTCGAAGAAATCCATGTTTTTATAGGAAAGGGTCCCAAGCCACGGCATTAGCTCTTATTCCCCACAGCCACTCATGACAAACCAGCAAGCTTCACATGTGGCTTTTCTCTCTCACACACACACACAAGAGCAGGGCGGTGCAGACTAATATTTTATAGACCTGTAAAAACAGCACCATAAACAGAGGCTTCACTGAGTTGTACTTGGGGGTCTTGTCCTGTAAACCAACATCTCATCAAGGCAAGGATTTTTATGTATGCGTCTGTGTGCGCGCGCAGCCATTAAAATTCTGTCATTATGACGTGGAGTGTTTAACCCTCATCTGTAAAATTAGGTGTGTGATTCAGTACATGTGAACTCAGCAGTTTATAAGACATGGCAGCATGTCCTGCACATCCACCGCAGGCAGAGTGGGTGTAGGCAGCGGCCACTTTACTTACATCTCAACTTTTCCTTGAAGGTCTGTATTTCTCATGGCAATAAACTTTATTTGTTGGCCGCATCTCCCGCTGGCTTGACAGTCAAAATCTCACTTTCCTAAATCAAAAAATACCAGTGAAATATAGTTCCCTGAAATATTATATAGCAGAGCATTCCCAGAATATGCTGTTCCTAGAAACCAAAGTGCTAAATCTCTGGAATGCTGCTGAAACCAAGATGTGGGCCAAATGGTTTCTACGAAAGTCAAACGTGGAAAGAGATTGACACCAAGACGTTTTGGGATTATCTTATTTGAGGGCATAATGGTGGGAAATGGGATTAAGATGGCGCGTAAGAATTGGTGCTGGTAGTGGGAGGGTGTCGGTAATGATTTGGAGCACCAAGTCGACTAAATCTCTGAGTTAGCATTCCTCCTTTTCACCCCTATGGGATAGATGGTGGGCACTGAGGCCAGCATTGTATTTGGAGTCGCACACATGCAAGCACAGCACACACACATCAAGCCTCAGTGCCACCACACATGAATGGAGATAAATGCAGTGAGTGCCTGAGGTTTCCAGCGTGGCTGTGTTATATGAGTAAATGATTAATCCGCATAGTTGGACCCTGTCTCCTGTCTGCAGCAGCATACTCCAAGGCCACACAGCTGGTACCAATTTGCGTTCCCTCGCCACATTGTGATCCAACTGCATGTGTAGGAATCACGGCTTATCGCGGCAGTAATTCACTCCCTCCTATCATGCCAAGGCTATTCTTGGCCTTTCTGCCTCTTTATTTTTAGTCAGGGCTACTTCTCTGGGTCATTTAAATGGCCTTGATGTGGTGTGATCGCTCAAAGCAGTGGACCCTCGGTCCTTGGCTGTCATGAATCACCTTTGGTATGCGTGCTTCACTGCAGTTACAACCCTTTCAGAGCAAAACAAAAGCTGCTTCGTGTTGCTCTTAAAAGCCACAGATGTTACCACTCACCTGGATGTGGGGGAACCAAGAATGTATCTGTGTTTTTAGTTCTTCCTTGTGACTGTTCCTCTTTTGGATGCACATGTGTAGATTGGGCGCCTCACTGCATCAGGTTTAAATGATATCATGCTCATAAAAATCTGGGCTCCATTTAGCCCTGGCAAATGAAAAGACAAATAAAAGCAGGAAAAGACAGCCTGATAAACCTTACTTTGAGTTACTACTTTAAATGTAGTTTCTCATAGGAAATAGGTTGTGCTTTCTGGCTGGGATGGATACTTACGTGACCCCACAGGAGGACAGATGTCCTCCAGGCTCCTCATTTGATGACCTCATTCACCGGTCAGCAGGAAATGAGCTTGTCTCCTTGTTCTCTGTGTCTTGGCTCATCCCTAGGATCCTGGGTAGACTGAGAGCCACAGGGAACATGGAGTGCATCCCAGATTAACATAATAGAGTTAATTGATTGAAAAAGTTCAGTCAGAGGACAGTCCTTGAATACCTCTCCTCCTTTTTTGTTTGGTACTCACTGAGGTCCAACATTACCCCAGTTATCACCTCAAACCTGAATCTGAGCTCCTGTTCCAAATCATATAGCGATGACATCATCTTTTGTCTTTCTTCAACTTTCTTCTTTGCAGTGCGTACCAGTAGATGTAATTTTGAATCCTAGTCTAAATATGTTTTGTTTTTGTTGTTTTGTTTCCTTTTCCAGGTACAATAAGAAGAGTTTTGCCACTGTTGTTTGCTGACCAAATAATCTGGAGAAACAGACACATCTGTCCCACTTTTCTAGTTCAATTTGACTTCTCTGAGTTGTGCTTATGTTTTGACTAAGCACACAAAACTTAACTTTATGGGGGGGTTTTTGTTGGTCAGGCTGGTCCCAGGCTGGTGACTTTTTTTTACGGCACATTCCATGATGCCGCTACCATCAGCATGACACGACTCTCCTCTACTGACCACTGCAGCATAAAAAAGTCATGATCATTTCATGACTAATGAGATGACAAACGTCTGTGGACAATACAGATTTATTTATAAAGCATATCTAATCCTAAAGGCAACCCAGTGTGCTCTCCTTCTATCCATCTTCTAATTCCAATTCAGGACTGCAGGGAAGCTGCATCTATCCCAGTAATTAGCAGGTGAGAGGCAGGGTACCCTCTGAACAGGTCGCAGGTCTATCCCAGAGCCTACACAGGGAGACAAACAAACTCTCACATTCACATTCACTCCCAGGAAGAATTTAGAGAGATCAGTCAATCAAACATGCTTGTCTTTGGACTGTGGGAAGAAGCTGGAGTACCCGAGCTTCGAGGATAGGGCTAAGATCCTGTGGGACTTCCTGACCCAGTCTAATAAAGTGGTGATAGCAAAACAAACAGACATGATGGCGGTTGACAAACTACTGAAGAGCGCGGAATTGGATTTTTTTTCATGTTTCGCTGTCTTTTAATCGCATTGGTTCAAGTTTAGTTTTTTTTCTGCTGATGGTAGAATTTAAGCTATCCTGCTGGTGACCACAGTGTGAACAGTGAGCACGTTTTATCATTCAAATCATCTTGTCATCATATCATAGCCTAATGGCCTGTAACCAAATATGATACGAATAAAATGTTTGTACAGGATTCTATTTAGAACAAGATATTTAAGTTTTTTATGGGGATTTTGTCCCATTTTGCCCCAAAGTCAAACCAATTTTATGTCACTCTTACATGCATATGCTGTTTAAAGGCACAAAATGCATCATAGGGGTTTTTGTGCTGTGGTAAAGCTATTACTTCCAAAACTGCAGCTTGGCTTCATTTTGGTTAAGAGAAGCATAAATAGATTATCAAGTTTGAACGATTTATCGTGTGCAAAATATGACATTATCCAGTGTTTTCATGCATCATGTAGGGGTCCAGGGAAGGGCTAACTTTGAACTTCCAAATTTACTGCTGCTCACCCTGAGACCATATATCCTGTGAAATCGTCCCTACAGTGCCTCTAGTGACAGTTTGTATATTGCAGCTGCAAACATGTAGCATAAAGTTCTGAGGTCATGCACACATGATGCTTCAAACAAACACAAAATTGAGAGGCAGCCATGATAATCATGCATGAATGAGCCGACACATATCCTTCTGTTTCGTGGTTAATGTTGATCAAATGCCTTGAACAAATTAATGGCTGGTCGTTGTAGAAATTGTATAGAGGAAAAGTGGGTCAGATTTGCACTTTAGCAATTGATTTTAGAAAAACAGAGTAACACTGTCATATAAAAGCTGTAAGTCAGCCTGTCACCTAAAGAGGATAGTAAAAATAAATTTATTTGTGCATCAGAGTAATTTATAAAAGCTGGTCCATGGAGTTATTTTTAGTAAATTTAATTACTTTTAGTGTTTTTCTGTTCTGTCTGTAAGATTTATGAAACAGCTGCAGCTAATTCAATGCACTGCTGCGCAAGTCCTCATAGAGACCAGAGAAGTGGACTATATCCAACCCAATCTCATGAGAAAATGTGAAACTCATGCAATGTTAATCTATTGATTTGTGCCCACAACACAATTTTTGCTGTTTTCTCGGGCAACTGAGCTAAAAAATAACCCCACAGGGTATGACAGTGTCAATGCAATTTGTGAAATAGCCATGCTCTGACTTTTGTGCCACATTAAATAGAGGCAAAATAAGTAAAGAGGGGTTGAAAAAATGGATCTATTCATCTAACTGCCAGTGGAGAGTCCAGATCAAGTCCCCTCTTGATCAATAAAGCTTTTAAAGAACTGCTTTTGAAATGTACAAACTATCCTGTCAAAATTTGTTATAAAATAAGAAACTTACCCTTTAATAATATATTGCAGATGTCGTCTTTGTCAACACAGTTTTCTGTTTTATGATTATTTATTGTTTTACTGAGACCCAGTTATCCCTCACAGCAGTTCTGAGGTCCTTACTCCAGGTTATTATCTGTCACCGTTTCCAAACACTGCTGCTGGTGTGTGTCATGAGTTTAGGACCCAAATACATTTCTGATCTGTTGGTTTGTTCGATCTTCCACACGTATCAGGTTTTCTGCCCCAAGAGTTAGACCTAAACATGGGTTTGGTTCTAAACTACTGTAAACACTTCATTTGATTGATTTTCCTAAATTCAAGGATTTTGATCAATAACTTTCAATGCACTTTACCCTTGAGCCAGTTTTCTTTCTTTTCCCTTGACTTTGTATTTTTCATTTTGTTTCAACACATTTTATGTTCTCTGTAAATCATCATGAATCACTTGGTGGTTTAATTGTAATAAATATCTAAATAAATAAATGAATGAAACAGCTTGCCTTGGCTTAGGTTATTGTACATCTACTCCAAGTTAAATTTGAACATCAACATGGCACACTCACAATGAATTTAACTGTGCACAGTTTGACTTCAGTAAAATTGAACCTCACACAGCTAGTTGTCATGCATGGATGAGAGTGCCTGTGGTCTTATTGCTCCAGATGTCAATCCATAATAGAGTTGGCATAAATGGCCAAACTAAGCAGCTGATTTCTGTTTACTTTGCTATTTTTCTCTACTTTTCCTCAATCTAAAAAGAGTTTTCTTCACTTGTTCCTGAGAAAAATTACTTTTCTAAAAGAAGTAGGGAGTATGTACTGGACTGCTTTCACAAGCTACTCAAATAAACCAAACCTTTTGAATAACAGAAGCTGTGCTGCATTGCTATTACCAAAGGATAAGACAAGACAAATAACAAAGATGAAAACTGACTCATCTACTGGGTAACGAAGGACAAACTGCTTCAATCACATAAGAACAAAACATGAAGCTGCATTATATCTTAGCTGTCTTGGTTGACCATATTTTGATCAAAGTTTTTACCACATTCGTCAAGCCATTGCAAGCCATTTCTCCTCATGTTTTGGCGACATTACCCACAATGCCCTGCACTGACCCGCATTCCATTCGCATTGTTGTCGGCTTCCAGCATTTGAAATATATAAAATGAAAATTAAATGAAAAATATTTTAGCGATCCCAGAGGGAAACTGCAGTGTTCTAGTGGGGGTATCTATGGTTTTTAAAAAATATATAAACACTCATAATCAATGATAAATGAATGCCTTGTTCTGAAGGGTGAAAATGCTTTGTTGTTTCCTCACTGTGTTGTGTAGAGAATTTGAAGAATTGTTCATTATTTACAGCATCTTGTGCAGCATTCTTTTCATTCCCGGTCTGTTGTCAAGCTGAGCTCCAACGTACTTGTAGTCCTCCACCAGCTCCATCTCTTCTCCCAGGATGTAAACAGGGCTTTGTTTACTTCTCTTCTTACTGAAGTAAACATTCATCTCCTTTGTTTTGTTTGCGTTCAAAATGAATTGATTGTTTCTATATCATCTCACAAACTGACTTCTTGTCCATAACTGATTTACCCACAACTGCATTCATCAAAGTATTTCTCCAGATGACAGGACTCGGAGCCGTAATGGAAGTCTGAGGTGTACTCTGTGAAGAGAAATGGTGAGAGTACAGTCCCTTGTGGTACTCCTACGTTTGGTTCACTTCACTTTTGTTCATTTGTTTAATTTGAAACTCAGACCTACATTTGTTGGCAGATCCGTTTCCTCTGATCTTCATCAGTTTATTCTTTGAATCAGATTTTCCAAGCAAACAAACCAGGATTCAAATGAGTAGGGCACAGACACAAATGAGACAAACAACCACGCACACTCACACTCAATTCTACGTTCAAATTAGAACCACAGCTCAACAAAACATGCATGGTACCCAAACAGAGCCCACACATGTCCGGGGAAAATACCAAGACCCTTCTTACAATGAGGCAGCAGTATAATCAACATACCACTGGGCAGTCTGCTTCGGCGTTTTTATGCATACCAAAAGGCTTATGCACATCGGTAATCAGATTTCTCTGAAGTTGGTTGCATTAGAACAAACCGCCATGACTATGTACATGTTTAAAGAATAGTGTGCTGCCAATGCCTAGGTTCTTCCTTAGGTGTGATCAAATTTAACACTGGCACAGCCGCAAAATGGCTGGAGCAAGGACAGAGGCATCCGGCTGGAGAGTGGCATCAGAATCACGGAAGAATCACATCTATGCTGAAAAAGGTCATGCTCTCATCTCTGCCCTACAATCCACACAACCACAACATGGCAGTGGCTTGACTGACAGATGAGATGAGCATCTGATTGTAGAAGCTATCAACACACTCGTGTTTACTCTGCAGCTGGCTATATCTGATGGCACCAGATTCATGCTCTCATCAATAAATAAATAAATAAATGAATGAACTTAAAAACACTGTGTGAAGCCAAAACCTATAAAAGATAGTTACGAAGTAAATCAGTGGATGCAGAGATATGTGGCCAGTGTCTTTGTCTCTGCCGGAGCACTACTCCAACCAAAGCACTGAAGCTCCTCCTGTTTAATAACGCCATTTGTACATGTCTTCTGGTTGCGCTGTAACGATTTAACTACTTTGTGGAAAAAAGAAGCATTGATAGATCTAATTTGTCAAGTCCAGTTTTTCCACCATTCATCACAGGCTGAGGGGTAATTGTGGAGGGTGCAGCATACGGAACATTCCACTGAGGAAGGAATGATGGGGGTAGATAGATTCAGCATCTCTCCTGAGCTGGACGGAGCTATCCTCCATTAAGGCATGTGTTCTGATGAGTGATTCAGTATGTCTATATTGGGCAGGAACTCAAAACAGTGACATGAAAACGCAGCTGGCAGCAGCTTCACAAATCCCACATCAGGCCCAAGGAAACCATAATCACCACTTTCATTTTTCAGCCTTGTTTATTTCAGAGGCTGGGGTTACAATTAAGACCATTTGCCTTGCAATTACTGTGTTAAAAATAATAAAACAATTTCGGCCTACCTAAAATACCTGCATTTTGTGTAATGATTCAAGGCATGCAAATTGAAATTGCAATGTTTGGACATTGTCAGGGAGCTGCATGAAGTTGCCAAAGTGATAGAACTATGTTTATCTGGTTGTTTGTCTGCTTCTGGATCGCTAGTACTTTGTCAGAATGCAGCCAAACCCTGGTCACAATTTGTGCCTGACCTTTAGAGGATAATTTTAGTTGTGTGGATGTATAATGTCATGATTTACTACAAGGATTAGTTTTTCAACAGCCACAGTGTAACTGAGGAACGTCTCCCGAAGACCAGTAAGTAAATTCCCCTGTCAGTAACCCACCCCCGCCTGCATGCTCCCCACCACACCACTTACTCTAATTTTCCCAATAAAGTCGCACAACTCAGCCAATCTCTGGGTTTTGGCCACAAATCTACTCAGGGTAGTATGTGGACACTATGAGGGGCAGCACTTTGTGAAAACAAACAACTGACCCTTATGCAAACGTCCCATGCCCTCACTCCTGTTTCCTAGAGCTGGTATGGCATTCTGTTAAATATATTTGATTAATGACTTTTATCTCAGCCACACACACTTACACTTACATGTGATTATAAGAAAAGCTGCAGGATATCATCAGACATAAGTAAAGGCTTTTGGATATTCACATACATCTGCCGTCAAGCGAACATTTTGTACATGGAGGTAATTGTAAAAGTAACATAATGAATTATTTGGATTATCTGTGAATGTTTGTCCTGCTTGTAGTTTAACTTTTGTCTTTACTTGTGTAACACTGCAGTACTCATCAGCTTTTTCTTCGTCCCTGTGTTCTGCATCGCTGTAACCAGGTTTGCAGCTTGAAGACCCATTGTGCTATTTAACAGACCAAAAGATCAACATGTAACGCTGCGCCCAGCTCCATTTTTTGCCACTGTCTTTTTTTCCTATGACATTATTTCCTTCTTCGCTCTGAGCAAAGCTTGTTCATTATATATGATTATCTGCCGTTTGGGTGAACTCAGCCTTTATTAAGTGATAACATCAAAGTTCACAAAGAATAACTACTATTTTTGTTGTTCCAGTTTAGGACTTGAGAGATTTCTGTGTGAATGCGTCAGCTGGTTGAAAATGAGGTTTGAGAATGGGCACAAAGCCACTTGCGCCTGTTTCTTTAGGTCCGCATGGATTTTGAAAGAACAAAGTTCTTTGCAATTTTGTAGATTAGTAACTAATCAATTTTTTTTAGGTTGAAGTTGGATGTGAAGTCAAGAGCCATGACACAACCTTGTGTGACAGTGAGGGTCCTGCCACTATGCCTCCAACTGATCATGCACCCTGCCTACTGATCAGTCCACATGACCCTCACCTGGGAGGTGGTATCAGTCCCCACCTGGATCCTACTTTGTCCTGCCACACTTGCTTGGACTTATCTTTTGGCTACTTATACCAAATCCGGACACCGTCTCCGTGCTTGTAGAACCTTTCAGGACAGATTATTAGTATTCTCTATTTACTTTCTTTGCCTTTGTACCAAGTCATTTTTGTGTGTTTGCCCAATATTATTTCCTAAAGCATCAGGTGAATAAACAAATCACTGATTCAGCAGAATAAGCAAAAAGATCAGGTCTGTATAAGGAAGTTGGAGGGTATCTATGTTTTAATGTGTTCGATGGACACACTGAGCTCTGAGACCTTTGTTTCATGCTGGACACCTCGTTTCCTCACTTCACTCATTTGTTTGTGAAACTGCAACAGCTGCTAAGAGTAGTTGCTAAAAATCCTTGATTGTTGTTTACAAATATTTTATGGTTTAATGTAAACTATAACATTTAATCTTGCACCTTTCTCACAATGCATCAATATGTGGCATGAGGAAGTGACATGAGAATGTTTGGGTTCAGAAATAACAATTAGATGGGCATGGATCAATGACTTCTGAACAGCAAGTATAAAAGGGCCTAATTTTAACCTGGAAACTAGCCACATGGAATTTTATTCTTTCATGTCTTTGTTATCAGTACCATGTAAGAAATGAGCAGTTGTTCTCTGACTTTTCCTACCTTGTTCTAACCTCACAGACGCCTGTAAATCTGATGTATATCTAAGTCATCTCACAAAAATGTATCAATTATTTGTTTTCCTTCCCTCCAGCCATGCAAGTCTAAGGTCACTCACTCAGATAAGACTTCCAAGACTTTTGTCAGTGATGAGTGCTGCAGTGTTTGTGAGGGCAGTGCGGAAATGGATGTCTGTCTTGTTATGTTTTTGATTCCTTTGTTGTGGAATCTTATACAGACTGTGACACATGTGCTGTTAAGATGAAAAATAGAGATCCCATAAAAGTTGTGCGTCACATCCTACGCAATGCATGCCGTATAGACACGAGGTCCGGCTGTGCCATGTGGGGGAGAGCTCACAGTGCACGGAAAGCTCATGTCTCAAACTGGGCTCTGCGCTGCAGGCCCACATACACTAATTAAACCTGATATACAGCCTGATGTGAGCTGATTGGAAGCAGGCTCATCTAACTCAGGACAGGGTCCTGTTGCACTGCTGTTGAACGCCGGAGGGTGTCATTTTGTTTCCACTCACTAATCTAAGGTCAGTTTCATAGTATTCAGACAAATTTTCTTTGGTGGGGATCTAAACTGATGCAGATTTGTGGGCATTATGCATTTATGACTTACTGACGCTGTAAAAGGATTTGCCAGATTGCATCTGTTGCTCACAACCAGCTGTCCATGTGGCGACAGCCTCAGCTACACACAGAAATGAGTGGCATGCAGCAGACAGCACAGGCCACGGCACCATGCCAACCATGCCAGGCACTCAGTCAAAGTCTCTCGCAGCACGCTGGATTTGCAAGACTATGTAGTTTCGGTAAAGAAATTGTGAGAGTTAAGTTACTGCAGCTCGTTTCTCTTTCTGTTCTAAGTTAGATAGCTTTTGATTAATTTGACCTCAGACCGTCTGATACCACCTTTTTTTCTTCCTTTTTCCAGAATTCAGTCTTCACTATCATCTGTGTCAACTATAAATGGGATCATGGGGGTGGTTTGGAGATAGTAGGGCAATTATCCAATGGGCTGTTTTCACTGGAACAGCAGTCAAGCTCCTGGAAAACTCCACATTCCTCCATCCGCAATCAGGCCCTGAGTCAAAGCTTTTACTGACAATACTTTCATTGTTGTCAAGCATATTCTTTAAAGTATAGACGCTATTCAGCATCAGGAATATTATTATAAAGCAATATTCACTATATTATTACCGCTCAATGAGTCTGCATCTGAACATTTTACTGTCAACGACCACTTATACATTATATGTGCTCCAAGCAGGAGCATGCAGAGAAGAGACACGCTTGTGATTTTACAGCTGGTTTGCAATTGCGCAGTAATTATAGATTAAGAAAACACGACTTGAGTCAATGAAATAATGGCAGCCCATTGACAAATATGCCTTTAGCGGTCCAACACCTGGTGAAAGAGCAATTGTTAGGTTTAACTGCATGCCAGTTTTAAAAGAACACAGCTGGTACACCGGCTTCATTTTTTCCAACATTTGTCTTTGTAATGAACCAACATTTTTCTTTGGGACCTGCTGTTCGTATGAAACTTAAACAAATGATGTTCCAATAACTTCTTCAATGACCCAGAGGTGATTTGACTTTTCTTCAGCTCGCACAGTATTAGTCAAAATATTACATTTCTGTTTGCTTTGTGAAGACTGCATGTACAACTGCTGAGCGTCCAGCTGAGATGCTGCCTTGATGAATGGGACCCTCAACTTAATAGTCCATTCCTTGTGTTTAAAAAAAAATTAATCATGTAGCAGATATATAAATGGGGAAGTATATCACCAGCATAGAGAAATAGATGACAGAAATAGTTTCAGGGTTTTCTTTTAGGTAATCAGTGCCATTCGTATGCATGCAGCTGAAGTTTATCTTTGTAGGCTGAAAAGTGGGGAGGAAGGCTTGTTTGGATTTGTTCAGACATAACAGAATCTGCTTACAAGCATCTTTAAAGTTTACTAATAAACACATGACTGAAATAGAAATCAAACAGAAGGCAGCACGTGTGTTTAGGAGGACTGAGAATAAGTCAAACAGTATTTCCATCATGGGAGAAGAGATGAAGGTGGGGGAGAGGATTTCAGATACCTGGGTGTTTGAGACAACAGACTTTTAGAAATTCAAAACTGATGCTGTGTACAGGAAGGGATAGAGCAGTATCTTGTTCTTGGAGAGGCTTAGGTCTTTTAATGTTAGCAGTAAGTTGTTGCATATCTTCTTCAAGCCTGTGGTTGAGAGTGCACCGATTGTAGCCATCTGTTGGGGCAGCAGCATCAGAGCTGAAAGCAGCTGGACTCTGTGCTGGTGATGACTCCGGAGTCCTTGGAGCTCATACTGCTTGGACAATTTTGGCAAAAGGCTCCTCAAAGCAGTGGACAACACAACACAGTACACTCTTGACATAACACCTTGGTCATAAGAAAGTGTGTTCAGGCAGAGGCTTCTTCGGGTCCACTGCATTAAGGAGCAGTGCAGGAAGTGATTTCTGCCCACAGCAATAGCCCAACATATGAGTGTAATAACTATCAATTACTATAATCATGATCTATTATTCATATTGAAATAACATCATTTCTTTTAAGGACTGGATTATTTTCAAATTCATGTGACTTGAATTGACCAGAGAGAGGGAGGATCGGCTTCTCTGCTCAGGCTGCCGCACCCTCAACCCAATGGATGGATGGATGGATGGATGGATGGATGGATGGATGGATGGATGGATGGATGGATGGATGGA
>JBBDHI010000007.1:25025536-25036541 GCA_037177115.1 Craterocephalus stercusmuscarum
TATATATGTAAGAACTGGACGTCCAAAGAGCCAATCTCCAAAAGCCTGTGTAGTTTGTGATGGGGTTCTCAGACCGTAGTAGAGAGATAAATGCATATTGTTCTTTCTTAAAAAAGCCACGATGCAATTAAATGACACACATCATCTCACTCCATCCAGACAAGAGGTTGATTTATCATGCATTGACTCATCCAGCGGTTTCTCCTAACCCATATTTTACCCTATCTGTGTCAAAAAGCCCTCTGTGGGTTGATCACAAGGTTCCTCCACCTCGCTCTTGTCCTGAGGTTTTCCACCATATCTTGTTAAAATCTCCTTCTTATTATTTATGTGATGCATTGATAAGATGGTCTATGTTCGCACTGACATCCCCCCTCTCTGCTTTGCTTCCTGTGTTGCAGCTGACATTATCTCAACGGTGGAGTTCAACTCATCGGGGGAGCTGCTGGCCACCGGGGATAAAGGAGGAAGAGTGGTTGTCTTCCAGAGGGAGCAGGAGGTAGAAAATGTCAACAATTCAACTTTAATTAAGCCGCTATTCGGCTGAAAAAGTTTGACAGTCTCAAAACTTTTAAGTTGGATTGTTAATTTCTTGATACATTAAGGCTTTTTTTTCAAATATCTATAAATAGTCTTAAAAAACACAAACTGTCCAGTAATAAGTAGAAAGAAGCAAAAACTCATTTAAGCCAACTGCTTCCCACTACTCTGTGATGAATAATCAGAATTCATGCATAAAACATACACACTTGCATGCATCTTGTTTGTACTGACAGTGTGTATTCTCTTCTAACATTTCTTAGCCTCTTACCTAACCTGATGCCTAAATCTTTTTCCTAAATATACCCTTAAGCTGATTTGAACCTTGAAACCTGGTCATAAGCCCTCCCAAAAAACATTTTGTATCCATGGGAATAAAAATGCTTTCCTTACATTTACAGGAACTCCCTATAAATTTATGTGCATAACATAGGAAAAAACAAACACACACGTGTTTACATATATGTGTATATGTGTATTAACAGGCATCTATGTAAATACAAATACGTACAAATACAACTCATATACACTGACAATAGCATAACTCCTGCAAAAATGAAATATTATACACTCATACACAGTCCAGACTGTGTGAACAGCAGAAAACAGACAAATCTGTGAGAACATGCAGTCAGAGCCCGTCTTCCTCCCTGTACTCCACAAACCCATATTCTTCTGCTGCTTTTTAAACTGGGTCATGCCTGGACATCTAAATTTAATATATTCCACAGCTTCACCCACATACAGAAATACAAAAACTTCTCAATGCCATGCGGACATGAAGCTGATAAGAATTCAGGCGCTTCTTTCAATCATTTCCTCCATTTCTCCCAGAATACAATTATTGGAATATTGTGGGGGGAGTAGGTTCCTTATTGCTTTTCTTTGAAAGGGAACCAAATCAGTGAATTTAATGCTTTCTATTTAAATAATAGTGCCTTTGTATGATCACTTTAACCGGTATTACAGTTTCCTTGAAAGATTTTGTGAGAAAGATAGGATGCAGATCTCAGAAATCTCCAGTTCTGCCTCATGTCGTTTCCTCAGAGACTTGTCTTCAATTCATCACTGGTCTCTGGTCTCACCATAGATAGATAGATAGATAGATAGAAGAGGGATGGTGAATATTTCAGTGGAAGGATGTTGACGCTGGAACTTCCAGGCAGGAAGCCTAGAAGGAAGCTCAAGAGGTTTATGGATGTAAGGAAAGAGGAGATTAAGTTAGTTGCTCTAAGAGAACAGGAAGCAGATGATAAGGTTAGATGGAAGCATATGATTCGCTGCGGCACCTCCGACGGTTGCAGCCAAATAGGAAAGGCAGCAGGCAAATATCTTTTGAAAAAATCAGGAGAAAATGTTGTAAAACCTGGAATGTATGAAACATGCATGGAAAGAATCATTGTCTAGGAATGTCTGCATTATTGTAAAATGACGGATCTAGTTTCGTTTATGTCTGCTATATGCTATACAGTTCTGTCATCGTATGAAATGTAGTGTGAATTGAACATGTTTGACTGTGTTTTTCTCCTGCCTTCGCAGAGTAAGACACAGCCCCAGCGTCGAGGGGAGTACAATGTTTACAGCACATTCCAGAGCCACGAACCCGAGTTTGACTACTTAAAGAGTTTGGAGATCGAGGAGAAGATCAACAAGATCAAATGGCTGCCACAGCAGAACGCAGCATACTTTCTGCTTTCCACAAACGGTGAGGCAGCTGAGGTGCTGTAGGAAATGGAAATGTGATCAAAGGAACTTGTAATCTGTCACCCGAGTGTTTTTACATGTGGATGTTGTTAGTCAGCGAATGTATCAAGTAACACTGAGATTAAGTCTTCACTTTGCAGAAAGCATCCACAGCTGGTGTTAAAGGAGATGTTAATATAACATGAAAATGTGTTTTTGGGCTATCTGGGTGGGTGTATTGCTGCTTTGCTTGGCTGAGCGGGTGCCACCAGCCGAAGAGCTTCAGATTAAGGACTTCATGCGTGGCTGCCACAGCAGGAACACCCACACACATACACATACACATATCAAAGCGTGTGTCACCACACACATACACATCACTGGTTTGGATAGACACACACACATCAGCGGAGAGGCGTCTTGCAGATTGTGGGCTTCATGCATGGCTGCTGCAGAAGTGCTAGCGGTGGCTGGAGCAGATGGTGGAGGGTCCTGTGGCGATGGCCTCGTTGCTCTGACACCAGTATTCGCAGCGGAAATTAAAAGAAGAGAAGGGAGAAAAAGCAACAACCTGACTGCTGCTGCCATCCCCTTCAGTAGACCGAGAAGATGAGATGTAACTGGTGTTTATGTGAAACCCGATTGAAATGTGCCCAGATGGCTTTTTCAGGGGGAGGGTATACCGAAGCAGGGAAATGAAGTCAACTTGTAGATGGATATCACAAACATCAGAATCTACACACGAGCCGCCATTCATCATTCTCGCTGGCTGCTGCCCAGCTACATGCCAGATTGGCTGCCCAACCCCCCGCATCCATCTTGTAGGCAGAGTCACTGTTGTGAGCCATGATCTAAATTCTTCTTTTTTTTTTTCTTTTTTTTTTGTGGTTTCCCGTGTGTGTGGTTTTGTGATGTTTCCTTCCCAGACAAGACTGTGAAGCTGTGGAAGATCAGTGAAAGGGACAAGCGTCCGGAAGGATACAACCTGAAGGATGAGGACGGACGGATCCGAGACCCGTCTACCATCACCTCGCTACGGGTAAGAGGTCAAGTCTAACACCAACCAAAATGTCACATCCATTCTGGTACACAAAGCAACGGTTTATCTTTCACCGTTTATGTCGTGATAGCAAAAGAAATGCCAGCAAAAGGGAAAGCTGTAGTCCGAAATCCCAGCTTATCAATGTGCAACGTGCTGTTGTTCATATTAGTTCAAAGATATCCAGAGTGGAGTAAAAACAGTAACATCCACAGCTTCACTGGAATGTTTTTTCTAATTAATAAAAATAATTGTCTCATGCATGTTTCTGTTTTAAACTCCTGTTGTTATTTCATGTTACATGTCCATCTTTTCCTTACTTCTTCCTCACGACCAACTTTCCTATAAAAAAATACCTAAATATATAATTGCACAACAGAGGAAAACACATGGCACCGAAGGGTCCTTTGAGTTGTTAAATCTAGCTTCATTAGAGATGGGAATTTACGCAAAACAGGTTAAAAATAAAAGGGTCATAACTGAAATTCAATGTGTGAAGCAACAATGAATCCTTCATTATCACCACATTACAATCTACTCCCACCTATGCAAAGCACACAGCTTTAATCTGTGTGAAAAACTGAAACAGGGGGTGCTGAAGTATGAGAGGAACAAAGTTTACAGAAAAGCTCTCAGGGGTCAGGATGAGAAAAGTTTAAATTGAGTGTTTCCCCTTTAAATGACTCACTGATCAGCACCTGCTGTGGGTTGCAGGTCGTACAAGAACAATAAAGTCCAGACTGTCATGTGCATTATGGTAAAGTTTGGCTGGATTCGCTCAGCTTGGCTCACACCACATCATAGGATCTTACAACAGGAAAGTTAAATAGTTTGGTTAAAGATTGTATATCAGTCACTGTACAGCCCGCTACGGCTTCCTTTTACCGTTTTCTGCAGTGTGGGAATGAAATGTCAACATGAAAAAAAACATCCACAGCAGAATTAAGTAAGTCGAACCCATAATGCACACAGTAATCTCAACTTTAAGTCCTGCACTGAGTATTTCATTTTGATCTAATCAACAGTTTGAACTCTTTCTCTCAGCTGCTGGGAATCAGTTTTTTTCAGGGAGTTGTACTTTAGTCACACATTTGGAGATTTAATCCAGGGCTCGGTCTCTTGCCAGAGTTTTATTGGGTGAAACTCTGAACTCCAAGTTACTCCTAAAACAGTCATTTTGAAGCATTTTAGGAAATGCATGGATAAAAGTGTCACATATGAAAAAACATTTGAATTTTATTTTAAGACCTTTTCTATCTATTTTGTAATGATGAAGTCTCATACTACATCAGTTCGGCGTTGCTAGTACTGTCTATCTGTCTCTCACAGATTTTCTCTCTTTTTATTTTCATTTATTTTTATTTTTATTTCTTTTCTATGCCCGTCAACACAAAATGACACAAAAAACAGTTTAACAACCAGAGCCGAGGTTAAGCTTCCTTAAAATGGTTTTAAAAGCCTTTTGATTGTGGTCAGCAAAGTACTGTGGTTTGCATTTAAATAGTATCACACAAAGATAAGTTAGTACAAAGTTTCTGTCTATCACTGTGAATACTTGTTCATGTTTTGTCACGGAACCTGCTGGAACATCGGATCATCACTCTCATTTCTAGTGCGGGAGAGTCAGATTTTCTGTGGGCTCTTTGAGACTCAGACTGGTCGTAGATCAGTTTGGGCAGAGAAATGAAACCATAGGGCGATGCTCTCCCGCTCTGCCATCCTTATCACTCCACTATCTATTTAATTTTCACACAAAGAGGTCACACACCACCAACACTGTGTGTGTGTGAATATGAAGCGTGTGTGTGTGCGCGCGTGTGTCTGCCATAGCAGATTAGCGCTGTGTTCGGCGTGTCTGTCCCTCTTTGTCTGGCTGGCTAGGGGATCATAGCAGCCTGGAGGACAGGCCGGGACTGTGGCAATCCTGTTTATGAGCTGTGAAATCTGTCCAGGAGGAGAGGCGGGGGGACTCAGGAATATTAGTCTAAATTGAGCCAACACCCCCCCCTCTTAAAAAAGAAAAAAATGAAGATCCCTCATCACCTCCTAAAGATTCATGGCGGTGTGTTGCATCTGCTTACATGAAGCTGAGAAATCTGAACTTGGTGTGTTTTCCAGTCTGTTCAGGGGCTGGGAAGGTGCAGGGCCAACTTGTACAGTGTTAGTGTCAGTGTTGTGGGTTATGGGTTAATAAGGTCTGCGTCTCTCTGGACAGCTAGTGAAAGACGTGGAAATGAAGTGACACCCATGGAGATACAGCAGCCTGCTGGGCTTCCATGCCTCTCTGTCAGTGCCAGCGATGGACGAGAGAAAAAAGGGAAGAGGCAGTCGATTTGTTCTCCTGGCTCCCTCCCCTCTCTTCTCTCTTTGTCTGGGTTTTATCTGGCCAACGGGGGGCTGCATGCAGACTGGTGCTGGGTGCCTTTGAAGCCTGCGCAGCACTGTGCAAACTGTGTGTGTGTGTTTTTGTGTGGGTGTATGTGAGTTTGCCTTAATTTTGGTGGAGTTGTGTTATCATTCCTCAGCAGGGCCGTGCGATGCCCCCGAGCCATCTTTTTCAACCTCCGTTGCTTCCTCGTCTTCTCTGACACACACGTGCACACCAAAAAGAGAACAGCAGTGACTTATTCAGCTCTTATGTAGGGAAGAGAAAGGGAGGTGTGATGGCTGAGTAGCTGTGTGGTGAACAGATATTCAGTCTGACTGAACCAGCTCATCAAACAGCCCGGGAACCCTTCACTTTCTGTCTCTGTTTCATTTAGATTTGTGGCGTAAATGTCAAATGAATCCCTGGAGTCATCTGGTTGTGTGTCACACACACTTATGGATACACACATGATGCACTGAGATTCAAAATCTATGCTCAGAAGCAAACCATGTGCATGCACATTTACACACACATACATGGATAAACATCTGATGAAGGCTTCTGAAAACAGCTTCAAGTCAAAATCACATCAAAACCTTCCAGATGAATTTTCCTAATTCTAACTTTTACTTTTTATATTTTCTACCGTAGGTGCCGGTGCTGCAGCCGATGGATTTGATGGTCGAGGCCACAGCCAGACGTGTATTCAGCAACGCCCATACGTACCACATCAACTCCATCTCTGTCAATTCCGACCTCCAGACCTTCATCTCCACCGACGACCTCCGGGTGAACCTGTGGAACCTGGAAATCACCGATCGCAGCTTCAGTATCCTCCAACTATCACTCTGCTCTTTTCTGTTTTTCACGATTTAAATTACTTCAAATCTGAAAGCTTGGCCAGAGAAACACGAAAGAAACTAATCTATTGTCATTTCCAGATTGAATTTTTATACTTTCCATTATAACATGGCATTTGGGGGAAATTAAAAGAAGATTAAGTGGCAGGTGCAGAGGGGTTACGTCGAGATAAAATAAACTCTGAACTTCCAAGATTAGACTCAAAATGTACAAAAAGTCTTTTCTGAGATTAAATGGGTGCATTTGCAAGAGAACAAGCTGGAAAAAATATTGTTTCAACTTGCAAACTACAGCAACCTCTTTACATCGCACACATGTTGCGCTACACGTGTGTCTGACCCAAATCCAGCTGTTCCTTTCCGATGATCATAAACATCCAGAGTTTTATGACAGAATGCAGATTTTCGTATGTTCTGATGAAAATAGCTCTCTGAAAAGATGACTCAGTCATGATCCACTCCACATAAACGTGACAGTTTCTTGTTGAGGGACATCTGTGGTGCGATGACATTCACGCACTTACAATAACAACGCAGTGAGGTTCCTAGACCGAAAAGTCAAATTAAATTAGATTGAATAAAAGCTTTATAATAACTCAAATAGATTTTATGGTCAAATAAAAATAATCAAAATCGTGCTGTTTGGAGTGTTATGTCTGCCATAAATGTCCGTTGTTTATAGGAGATATTCCTTAGCTTGTCTCTCAGACATTGTGGACATCAAACCTGCCAACATGGAGGAGCTGACGGAAGTAATCACCTCAGCAGAGTTTCATCCCCAGCACTGTCACACCTTTGCCTACAGCAGCAGCAAGGGCTCGATACGACTGTGTGACATGAGACAGGCTGCACTCTGCGACAGGCACTGCAAATGTGAGTATCAACAGAGTGCATTATGGGAAAAAATGATTAAATGTCAAAGATGCTGACAACCAGTGGCTGATGTGGTACAATGTTCTATTTATAGATTTCCTGTCATGTTCTTTAATTGGTAAAGGTTTCCTTGTCTTCCATGAATAAATGTTGAGGTCGTTTTGCAGTAAGATGCAATATTCTGAAAACTTTTGATATTTTAGTGCCTATATTCATGTGTTATACAGTATATTTGGCTTCATTCTTTTGTCTTTTGTTCAGCCTGCACAAAAAATAATGATGAACTGAATTCAGTTCAGCTTTATTTAATAAAGTACCGATTTACAATAAAACCATACCAAGGCATTGGACATAATCAATTCAAGCCAAATCATTTATGCTCTAATAGAAATTAGAAAATATACCGCAAACCTTATATTCCTGCTGATTTTTCCTGCATGTCTCGTTTTTTGTTTACATGCAGGCTTTCCTCGTTTACTATGCCACAACCGATAACCCTTCAATAAATCTCATGGTGTATCCCAAACAAAGAGCAGCCTTTCCTAAGTCTTAACATCACATGCAAACACCGTTGTCGGATGAATAATGAATACATTGGCATTTTGGCTGGAAAATCAATGTGGGAAGAGCAGTTGCATTAGTCCCTCATGGACACCCCTCATTGTTCAATAATGTCACTCATTTCCTCAGACATATTGATGCGTCCGCTGGACCGCGAATTAACACGGCCTGTTGAATTTCACATTAACGTTAAGTGTAAACTAAGAAAAAGTGTTGACGTTTTGAGGGTTTTTTGATGGTTGAATTTTGAGGCCACGTCCACCTGGCCTCTGATTCTTCTATATCCACATACATCCCATTCCTGGACAGAAAGCAGGCAGTTTCTACGGATCGCTTCAGGACAGGTTTATTAATATCTATTGCTTGACTGCATGAAGGTGTCTGGCTCGGAGCATCGTATAATGCCTTCCCTAGAGCAGCCACACGCACATTTCCCCCATCCTGTTACATCCACACACACACGACTTCGTAAACTCAGACTCTGAAATATTCTGTATCCTTCCACAGCCATAAATCTGGAAGGCTGCTGGTATCCATCAGTGTTACAGGATAGATTGATGGCTGAGGGACGGATTGAGGGTTTAACAGGGATTGCCAAAGTGTTGAGCTTCAGGACAGACCAAGAGGGACCAAACACCCCCCCCCTCTCTCTCTCTCTAGGGACCCTATTATACACCCCTGGTGTGGGAGGGCAGGGACGCACACACATGCATATATACATGCACACTCCCACTTATTCATGTACACACTTTCTCTGGCAGTCACACACACACACACAAATCCATTGGGGCTCATATGGGCCCAGCACTTTGACATTGATTTGTTTTTCTTATCCCTTCCTCATCCCCCCCATTTTTTCATCTCTCACTCTGCATCCCTAGTTGGACTCCCCATTGACACATCACAGAGGGATTCAGCTGAGGAGGAGGAGGAGGAGGAGAGAGTAGAAGGGAGGGGGTGGGGGGTATTTTTGGAGAGAAAGAAGGGAGGGAGGGAAGGAAGGGCGGGAGCCAAAGAGGAACAATATCTTGACAGCTAACGATGGAATGCCTGGCTCTCATCCCCAGCATGCCGGGCTGCACACGGATCAGGAGATGCCAAAATCAATATGAATCATAACCAATATTTACCCACCGCGCTGACCCGCCATTATCTCCCCAAATAATTCCGTGAAGGGATGCAGCTGCTGGGGCAACATCAAGGCATTGTTGTGGCTATCACTGTCAGCTAAAATGCCCCCCCGTCTGCACACACGCGCACGCACACTCAACCCAAACTAAATCTTCTTTGCTGTTTTTCTGTGTAAAGGATTTGGTGGCTTTAGGTACGAAAAAAAAAGCTCTTTTAAGTTTCTTCTTCCTGCAACATGAAAGAGTAAATTTCTCCTCTGTTTTTTTTACCCGTCCACTCGCAGACTTTGAGGAGCCCGAGGATCCATCCACTCGCTCCTTTTTCTCTGAAATCATCTCATCCATCTCCGATGTGAAGTTCAGCCACAACGGACGTTACCTGATGACCAGGGACTACCTCACTGTCAAAGTGTGGGACCTCCAAATGGAGAACAAACCACTGGAGACCTACCAGGCATGTTTCTGTCTTCCGTTTTGGACTCACAGTGCTCCAGAGAAAATTCCCAGCTGGTAAAGATAGTAAATCACAGCCGGCCTCAGATCAAATCAAAACGTATTGATTTGGAGATGATCAGTCATCGTAATCCTGTTTCTCTGTCACCCTGCCACTCTGTAACCTTGTCATCTTTAGAATTACCTTAGGAGTGCTTATTGAGCCAAGTGTCCATCAGAGGAAAGTGGAGGGACAGATGTAGCCTGAAGGGTAAAACCTCCCACTGGGTGGTCATCAGGGTCAGATCCACCCTGTCTGATCAGGAGAAGCCATTTTGAGGCGGTTCGTGATTGATGAGGCCATCAGCTGAGCTCAAGGGATTCTTTTCTGAGAACTACCTCCACCTGCTACCGAACAACTTAGCATAGGTCACCAGGTCTAAAGGATTACTGAAAGTGGAGCATATGGTAGCGCAGCTTAGGGTTGTAAACTCATAGCCGCTGCAGTAAACTTTGCTGTTTAATGATGAGCCCAACTATTACTCACGTGTACGGTTTGTTCTTCAGGTTCACGACTATTTACGGGGCAAACTTTGCTCTCTGTATGAGAACGACTGCATCTTCGACAAGTTTGAGTGTGTCTGGAACGGATCAGACAGGTGAGACTTCCTCTCAGTCTGTCACTGACTCTATCCACACACATGCATTTTCATTGACCCCCCCCCCCCTTCTATTCGTCTCATCCTCAGCGTCATAATGACCGGCTCCTACAACAACTTTTTCCGAATGTTCGATCGGAATACCAAACGGGATGTCACGCTGGAAGCATCCAGAGAGAACAGCAAGCCCAGAGCTATTCTGAAGCCCCGCAAGGTACATCACTCCTCCACCGCCCATGTAATCCTGTATAAATGAAACTCAACCAGATTTAGTTTTTGAATGCTTTAAACTCAAAGCTTATTGAGTCAACTCAAGTAACCTTGTGAATATATTTCCATAAGCTAGCACAGCTAACACAATAACTCATTTTAATAAGACAGACTGAAGCTGTTTTTACTATTAAGTGTTGGAAAATGGTCTAAATGTCTCAGAATTCCTCACGGTCCGATCGTATTCCCTCAGATGTCCCACTTTATCCAACCTGTGGTGTACAGATAATTATTGCATACCAACATGAGAAAAAAAGCAAATTCCCACCTTTCAGATGCCTCCACCTGCTAACTTCCGTGCAGGTAGTGGCCTCCGTTTGTGTGCATCAGCTCATTAATTCTAATAAAAACTTCATATCTCCTTGTTTTTAGACACATTCTCTTTGATATTTACTTTACTTTTATTTATTTATTCTTTTCTCCATGGTAGTGTTTTGAGTTTAAGATTAATTAAACTCCGTAATTACAATTACTAAAATACGAAAGTTGTAATTGATTCCATGTAAACAAGAAAAGAATTGGAGCAGTAAGAAGAATTAATCTTACTAACTCTTACCTCATCCTTATTTCAAAATGAACGAACAAGCCCA
>JBBDHI010000007.1:25056488-25071529 GCA_037177115.1 Craterocephalus stercusmuscarum
GGGCTTATCTGTTTAGGAGGATTTGTAAGTTTTTCAATCATAAGGAACAGAGTGTGAGAGTTGTTGACGTTCTTGTTTATCAGTTCAGATAAATGCTGCTCTCTGGTCTTACACAGCTCATTGCTATAGTTACAGACAAACAAACCACGGCTGATCAACTCTGACTGGACAGCAGCCCACTGGGATGTTGATCATAATGCCACATGATGAAGATGGAATCAAATGAGAGATCTTCCCCGTGGGTCAGCAGGCTTACAGGGGACCTTGGAGATGGGAAAGTCGGGTAAATGGTGGAGTGATAGGTACTAACGTGATCAGCTGAGCATTGTCGTTGGGGAGGGTGTAGAGGTTTTTGCGTCTCCAGGACAGGAATGCGGCCAGAGTGCTGTGCGGGTTATCGGTCACGTTGATCATGTCCTGGCTGCTCCACACTTCCAGAGCGATCAATGCCACCCGGATGCTCAAAGACTTGTAGTACTGTTGATGTGCACCAAGACGGGAAGAGTGACAGACAGGAATTCATTTATCACGAACAGAAAAAGGGTCACTTGCTGTAGGAGTCTAGTTTGTGGGTTTCATGGGAGTTTCCCATGAGATGTTACCTTATCAACCAAGTTGGCCGCGTCCTTTAAAATCTGCTTGGTCTTCTCAAGACTGTTTCCATGCCTCTCAAACTGCACGCAACATAAACCACACGGGAACAGACCGTAAAGTGACAACACACTAAGATCACACTTTTTTCTTTTGCTTTTTTCCAAGAACCAAAAAGGGAACTTTTCACACATCAGGTTGTGAAAAAATGTGGCTTTAACTAGAATTTTGTGTGGGATCTGAAATGAACAGGAAGCTACAGTATATCGGTAAAAACGGCCTACATGTAACTAGAAATACACTGCATATAAATACATTTCACAAACATAAACCATCTCATGATGAATTCTGCCCACACAGATGACTTCACATGCAAATACAAAATGGGAAACCACTGAAGTGATTAATTATAAGCATTACAACGCCCTCACCTCAGCCTTGTCTGCTACCAGCAGAAGCTCAACGTACTTCATGGACTGGCTCAGTTCCCTTTTTACCTGCCAGACAAAACAATAAAAAACACTCTGATTTTGTGTAAAGCTCTTGGAATAATGTCCGAGATTCCTCTTCTGTTAATGCTGCCTGAACCTACCCTCCTGCTCTGTGGTGACATCATTCCACGGAGGAAGTCATTAAGGCCTTCTCCATGCTCCTCGTTGCCATGATGATGCAGGCAGCTTCCCTTAGGTAGATAAAGGCTTTCTGCTCTGAAAACAGCATGTCCCTGAGCATCCGTGGAATTAGGAAGAGGCTCTATCAGGTAGCTGAGACTTGAGTTCAGAGAAATCATTCCCCTGATGAAACGAGACACAGATGGTTCCTTCCAGTCAGCTTCAGGAAATCATTATGGATCACACTGTCGTCACTGATTACGTTTTCAATGTGAAGCAGATGAAAACCGCACGGTTAGACATGAGATCTGTCATCTTTATGGATGGGTGAGCAGACGGACACATGTCTCTGTGATCTAGCGCCGTTTACAAATGAATATCAGCTGGAAGAGAGCGATAAATAATCCTCCTGCTTCTTCGCATGAGAGCGCAGACGCCTGCACAGGGCAGCAAGTCACAGCTGCAGAAAACATCTGGAGAATCAGGCGACCACATGTCAGCATCAGTCCTTGCTTTGTTTGCATTCCTCCGGAGAATCTACATTAAAATGTATTCTTTTCGTACTCCAGATGCAGAGCGATGACCCCCACATAAGCACTCATGTGGCTCGGATTTTTGGCTGAACTCGCACGTTCCTCCTCTGCTGCCGCTCGCTTTTTTCTGAGTGTCTCCAGCAGGAGACGTGTTGCTCTGGATCCGCATAAGGAAAAAGGCAGGATCTGAACCGAGCTGTACTCAATGAACCAAGCCGGAAACAATGACCCATTAACTTAATAGACTGCATCAGATATTAGATGCAACGTTTCCTGTCGTTTATTCACCCAGAGCTTGACAGCTGGACTTATTTTCACTGCAAGGTCAACGTCTATACGTCTTATACTGCTATTGGTCAGCTGGTAAAATATCTGCATTCCCTTAGTTTGGAATCCTCATGTATATAAATAAATCCACACAAGTCACTTTTTTTAAGAAGATGTTGGTCTATAAATCTAAATATTTATGTATTAAGGAGACTAATTGTTAGCTTTTTGCATCATATTTGAGTCTGATATAGACAAGAAAAACCTAAGAAAACATTTGTAACGATTTTGACTTGTAATGAATGAATGAATCTGCTGATCCTAAATATGTCACTATAAGTCAAATCAATTGAAGATGTACACTACACATTTTTAAGACACAGTGTATAAATAAATCATAAACATTGCTGCACAAACTGCATTTACTAACTCGCCACCATAAGAAGTATGAACACTTTTTTCTCCACTTCATGTTGTTCTTTTCTGAGTCTGTAACCAATTTTTCATGAAGATCTTTTTCTATTGTAGAGATTTAGTTTCATTGGAGGCTTTTCTAAAATATGGAAAAAACTCATTTTGGACCTTTTGAATACCATAAACATTTTCCTCACCTGAGTCCTGAACAAGTGCTCACAGCAACACTGGAACCTTCCATGCCCAGAACATCTCCATGATAGAAACAATGTCCCTGAGAGAAAAACAAACCAAAGACATACCGCCAAAGCTCCATGCACCATAAAACCTTTGTGTTTCTTTAAATGATGATCGTTTTATGGTACCCATCAGCAGTTTTAAAACATCAAGCTGTCTCTTCAGACTTACAGTGTTGGACGGGGAAGAGGACTTGCGAGCTCCATCGGGAGTGTACCATATTTCCTGATATCCAGGGGCCAACAGCTGTCTGGTAAAAGCAACATAAATGATAGAAAATAATGGAATATGTGTCAGACATTCAGTCTACCAAAACAGCCAAAGTGTGAATCCTCAATGGTCAAATTGATGTACCTGAGTGGGTATGACATAAATAACAGATGCAGGATACTCAGGAGAGAGAAGAATCATTCCAACAGCACATAAAATGTTTTATTTTGACATACAAACAAAGCATTTCTAAGGATCTACAAAAAGTTTCCCACAGAGATGACATAAAAACAAAAAAAGAAAAACTTACTGCTGTAATGAAACCCATATGTACATTTTTACCTCCTGGGGAGTATAGCTAAAAAGGAGATGACAACTTCCCCATGCTGAGAGTTTAAGTCATTGGAATGTCCAGACAGCATTTGTTTGACAAGGATATTATTTACTAACCCACTCCCATTCTCTTCTCCATTGCTATACACACAGCACAGGAGAGGCAGGGGAGGCGGATGGAAAACCATTAATTGTGTTTAAGCGATACATGACATTCATCTTCTCCTCCATGTGTGCATTTGAGCCAGTGTGTTTGGACTCAGACCAACACTGCTGCTTATTTTCCTGTCTCACTCCATCCAACTGTGTCTCAATCCATCCTTCCTGTTTTCATTCATAAACTGTGTCTGCCTCACAGCTGGTTTTCTTTCGCTGTCTCTAAATCTCCACTCATCACTCCCGGGTCTGACTCGGATTCTTCAAACAGGCTGCAGCTGCGATCAAATCGGACTACAGAGAAACTCACATGCACTGGATCAAGCCATGGATCCAGTTCAAACAAACATAGAAAGGCCTTCTTTCTTGTGTATTTTTTAGTTATTTACTGTCTTGTGCTTGAGGTTTTATTTAAGGATAATTAGTATGTGTGAATCCCATTTCCAAAATGTGAGTATGATGCCATCCTCACATATAAAGGGCAAATGTTTCCAGCATAAAACCTGTGTAGCCTTGGTTTAACTGTCTGTCCAAAAGTCCACCTAGTATTTACTTTAAAGTTCCATTTCTTCAGTCAGTTTAGGGGGAAAAAAAAGGAAAAACAAAACACGTCCATGTTTTTGCTAGCTGTAGCCTTGATGCTAAGCTAACATCCGGCAATCATGGCATGAAAGTAGTGTCTCATAAGTACTTAATTAAGCACATTTTCCAAGATGTCAAGCTGTTCTTTTAAAGCATGATGGAGACAAATGGCAGGAAGATTTTCTCTTCTCCCCCTCTTTAGACGCCCTCGAGGAAGACGAACTTCTTGAAACAATGACAGTCTGTTGATGCAATCTGTAATTAAGGGATGTCAAAGACAGAGAACGGCTTTTTCATGTTTTAACGGATCACCACTCAAGCAGGGAGACGAGGGGATGCATATTCTCATACACTCACACCAAATCAAAGAGAGGGCTTAAGAATGATCAGTCAGTGGTAATTTAGCCGGATGATGTCACCCTAAGCAGGGTAACCCCCGCCATGTTGCGAGTTGACCCCCTAACCTCATCTGGCCTTTTTCGTGTTTTCCAGCTTTAACTCCACAAAGATTTCCATTCCCATCTCCTCTCCTTTCTCTAACTCCTTTTACTTTCCCAGGATAAATGAGCGGCTTAATAGCTGATGATTGACTGAACTTTAACCTGCTGCTGTTCCACAATCATAACACAAGAAAGCCAATTACTTCTTCCATAAGAAAAACAAATAAAGACTTGGTCTCACAGCTCTGAGCCTGAGCTAGCTCTGCTGACTTGCAGGATGATGTAGAATGATGTCTATATAACTTGCCACGATGTGACATGTAGACACAACATGTCATCAGTAAAACTATATAATCTGCACTGATAGCTAGCAATGCATTCAGCACACCACATCCTTTTACACCAACTTACACAGACAGCTCCATATCAGAGGGAAAAACACGGAGGTTGATATCTCAGGGACAGAGCAAAGAAAATGTGCTGTGATGTCAGATTTGTGAAAGTGAGATGCTGAGAACTTAAAGTTGGCAAGAAAAAAATTGATTTTTTGGGCTTCTCCCGTCAGCAAATTAATGAAAGTCTGAGCCAGTCGAGGAATGACCGCTTCATTTTACTTCATTTTATTCATTTTGATTAGCATTTTCCACATCATTCCAATCTATTCTACTTTGGGGTTGAACATTTTGAAATAATCTCTGAACTGTTGTGACAATGAAAACAGAAACCAGGATGTGATCATATGAGCGGGTTTCAGTATTACTAGCTCTTCATTTAAAAATAAACTGTTAGTGTCAATAGTTTCACATAAATGGACGATTTCCCATCTGAAAATGCAGCTGCTCTGCAGAAATGATCATGTTATGAGTTAAGGTAACCGGCATCAGGATTTATCACTCAGTTAATGTTCAAATTAACAAAAGAAATTCCTGTTTGCTTCTGATCGCACAAGTTTGAATCACTCATGTTTGAATAACCGTAGGTTTGTGTGGATAATCAAACATCTTCATCACCTTCTCCATAATCAAAGGAGACATCTGAAATCCATCATAACTATCCATAAATGCAACCAGTTCTAAAGACGAAATACCAAAAAATGCAGCTGATTAACAACTTTTAACCATTGACATCAGCTATGTAAGCTTCTGACAATGTCCAAAATGGTCACTTCTTTGCCAATTTATAACCTTGAGCTCACATGAAATTACCCAGCATTTTGCAGCATCAACCTTATTTCACTTCCAAGCCTCGAGTCAAACAGCATTAAACTCGGCAACCTCCTTCTTGTTAAACCCCAGGGCCTTACGGCTGGCTTGGATTGGACTGAACACCGTAAAAGCTTTCCAATCAGGACAGTAAAAAAAAAAAAAACTATGCAATGTTGCGAGTGCTGCTCAACAATGTTTGGCTGATATCCAACGCTCAGACGCATGCTGCAACTGAGATTCGCAGCTCTGGCTGAATCAGGGCTGTCTGGCAGAGAGGCTGAGACAAAGACTTGCTTCAACATCAGGAGGAGAAAGCAGTGGGGGAGTAATGCTAATGTACTTGGAAGATAGCGAGGGAGGAGGAGGGGGGGGGTGGAGAAGGGGATGTGGGGTAATGCATTAGGGTCAGTGGGTTGCATTCTCTCATAGTATCAGATGACATCATTGCGCTGGGGTGGGGAGCGGGAGAGAGAAGACTGATGCAAAGTCAAAATACCACTCAGCAACAGATGATGAAGAGGCTTTCACTGCAAAGGGAGGATGTGTGAAAACAGGCCCAGATTAAGACGTCCAGGCAGGCAACACTGAGAGACTAAACACACGCAGGAGGAACAAGGACAAGCCGACGCATCCCTGCCCTCCTCTGTCGTGACCTGCAGTCCGTCAAGCTTGTCTTTCAAGCCGTGTTTGTGTTCTTTTGGGGTTCTGTATGTGTAAAAGTGGGTGTGTGTGTCATGTGTCTGCGTGTGGCCACTAACTCCCAAACTCTGAGCACGCATAGAGGGGGGTGTATATTTGTTCTAGACCCCTGGGGTCGAGGACGAGGTGAGAGGAGGAAAGAAATGAGAAAGAACGGGGTGCTCGTTTCTGAGCTGGTCGGTGGAAGAAATATGACATGAGGACAAGATAAGAGAAGAGAGAACAACAATTCTGGCTACATTTCCTCAGGGGGTGCTTAATCCAGGTTCATGCACTTAATGGTGTGCAGGAAGGGCATTAAACTGAAGAACAGGGAAAGTCATGTGGAGGAGGAAGCTGAGATAGCCACACAAGTCATATCTGAAGCAGAGGGACATAACTCACACCCAAGCTGACCCCAGTCGCCTCCACTTTCCTCTTTCCATGACTTGCCTCACCTCAACCCTTCTCCTCTGGTCCATCATTTACTTTCTCACAGTTTCCTCCCCATTTCAGTGGCTGCTTCCATCGCTGTTCCTCAGCACACGCTCTTCCCCTGCCCCGCTCTTAACCGAATCAGCCCGCCGCGGATGGACTGTAGCCTTTCATTAGGATAAAAGCTCAGGCGAACACACATCCATACCAATCAAGGGAAAACCCACGTGCGCATGTGCACATCGACAAGCATGACCAGGGAGGACAGAAATGGATGGAGTCTGGATTCCAGCCACCGAGAGAAGCGATGCACGCAAACACTGATTGGGTGGTTCACTGGGGAAAAGTAGATGAGGTGAGACTGGATGGAAAGGAGGAGTGATAAATGAGATTAAGATAGTTTGGGGCTCCCACTTTATCCCATGACTTTCTTGGAAACACATTTTTAGGTGCAATGAGGACACAAAGAAGTAGCCCGGGCGCAGAGGTGGGCACTGGCAGCGTTTTCTCTGGCATCCATCCCAGGTCCAACATTAATCTTCCTGCTCGCTTCCTCAGCCCAACCTTTAGTCTCTCATTGTCATTCTGTGCCTCTACATTAGGGAACAGATCAAAACACAGTAAAACCAGTGAGGAATTTTTTGTTTTGGAACTAAGTCTGGGGGAAAACCCCTGAATGGTAAAGGGATGAGGTGGTAAGCCTCAGACTAAATAATGGATCAACAAAAACTGATTGCAAGCTCTGTCTTTAGAGCTGCAAAACTATTTTGTGTTGAACTGTGTATAGAGACTTTTGTAGTGGGCAGAAAGACTAACGCTAATAATAAACCCTATAAGGCAGAAGAGCCAGCCTGGCAGGATGTTCTGTATGAGACTTTAACAGTATAGTGGCCAGTCTGCTCTGATGGGAGCACATAAAGCCAACCAGCAGCGGAGGAATTAGCCCTGCTGTAGAAAGCTGTGTCTCCCAAAGACCAGCAGTCCAACTGGCTAGTTTCTACTTTTGTCTTATTTTACCTTTAATCTCAACAGTGTCAAAAAAGAAAAAGCAAAGTAAGAATTTATTTGTACAAGAAACATTTCTAACTGAAAAAACTGTAATAAGAGACTCTCGACTGGATTAAATCCTCAATAAACTAATAATCGATCCATTTAACCCTTATTTTACATTTGCTTTACATTGCCATGCAGCCTTGATACACATACGATTTTGGGTTAGTTTGTGTTGCTACTAGGCTGCCGTTGTGGGATAAAAGCAAACAATTTAATTCAGATATTTTTATTTGTTCATTTCTTATCTGTTTGGTTTCTTTGTTCATATAACGGTCTCTTCTTTGTTTGGATGCACGTTGCAGGATAGGTGTTGGAAGTAGCCGACTCAGCACTTCCTGACTTGAGGTGTTGGTGACTTTATAGTTTACATCCTGGTAAAACAAAGTGATGGTTTTCTTTTTTAAGCCTCCTTATTCTATATGTTTGACTCATTTTAAAGTTATGTATGAGAACTGTTCATTTGTTGTTTGGTTTGTTCATGAGTTTTGAATGAGCTTTTTAAAGTTGTTGAATTTATTTAAATCAAATTTCTATGTAAATGTTACAGTCAGAACAGATGATTATTCAGTTAGATATGTTAGCGGATAGATTTTGTGTTGTAGATGGTGGAACAACATCTTGCAATTTCAAATTTTGGTTGAAATTGGTTATTAAAATGATATGAAAATTGATCAACTTACTTAACATCTAGTGTTTTGGATGTTGAAGTATTTTCTTGGATAATGCAATCATAGAAAAGTCATTTAAAATGTCTTTTTGAACCCATATTTGTAAAAGATCCTTTTATACAAAATGCAATAATGAGTTGGGTTTATTTTTGTAATAGTGAATAACTTGTGCACAGAAAATAGCTTGATGAAGGAGTAAAATATTAAGTTTCTATATTTTTTTAATTTCATATTTTATTGTACCTTCTCGCTTTGTGAGGCAAAATACATGACAAATATAATGGTTTATCAACCATCAGCCAAATGATTATCTGTAATGTGCAGAATTTCAGAAATTCGGATAAAATACATATTTATGATATCAGGCATACCAGCAAATATTTAATCAACAATATTTGTGACGTGTTTCTTGAATTAGAAATATGCATTTTTATCATCACATATTATCAGAATAGCAATCAATTAAACCACAGCAGTATTATTATGAAAAAGAGAGAATAAAAATCACATTACTTAAGTTACGATCAGCTAAAATTGCAGAACTAGTCAGGAAATCTTCACACCTTTCCTGCAACAGGAAAGAGGTGAAGAAAGATGTACCCAAAAATTATTTCAAAATACCCTTTTCATGCTTGAAAGCTTGTGAACCTCTTTTTCATAAAAGCCTGTAATCATTTCTTAAGTTAGAGTACACCGCATTGATCCTGTTCCAAGGAACAGGCTGTAAAAGTTTAATCAAATCAGTCTCAACCCTCACACATCAACTTCCTGTCACTCCTCTGTTTTCTTACCACACACGCACACACACACACACACACACACACACACACATCAACACACACACAGGCAGTTTGTGATTGATGAAAATTCCCTGCCCAGGAGGAAACTTAACAGTGTAACCACCTGCTGGGCAGATAGAGCAGGGGGGCAAATCCCTCAGGGGACAGTAAGTCAGACACAGTGGAGTCAGTTTCTTAGGACGACTCCACTGGGAATGAGCGGCGGGGATGGCATGACACCCAAGGGTAAAAATGGACTTCATTCCTAATGTTCATCAAAGCTCCACCGTCCATCGCTGGCTCACATCCAAAAAGTGATGAAACCACTGCTCCTTTGTCAACACTGATATACAAAGAGTTGCAGTCCTCTCTGCCATTATAGTGTCTATTAAACGGGTAAGTTACTCAGCTCTCTTCCTATCACCATCCCATTGTTAGCAGACAGGAACCGCTTCATCAGATTGCAGGATGTTAGGTGCAGAGGCACAATCTCACTTCCTGTTAGCCCAAGGCACACAGATCGGGTGTCAGCCCTGTTGTCCAGAAACATTGCCCTCCTTTCCTCCCTGCTTCCCCCTCTCATCACCCACAGGGGCACTGACCTTATAAATGCGTCTATGTGACAGGGAACATCTGGTCAAATAAACAGGAGCAGCCGGAGCTGTCCTGTTGAGATCTAACGGGATAGCTGATGCCTAAGATGCTCTAACTATTTTAATCAGCTGGAAAACCTGCTTTTTCCACCATTTGTCTCACAGTTCCTGTGAGTTGCTTCTCCAAATGGCTAAATTTGACCAACACATAACAATATTTGTAATGCTGTGATGTCCATAAGTTACTCACTCATTTTTTTCCAGGCGTAGTCGGAGCTCCTGGCCCTCAGCTGAGATCAGAACCTGAAGCGCTGCGGGATGCTGGCAGGAAAAACACAAAAGGGATTAAAAAACAAAAAACAAAAAAAAAGAGAGAGTGAGACATTATACAAAAGTGGTGTCATTTATTTCAGGTGCATTGACAACAAGATATATTCTTACATCTTTGCTGGTGGATCTCTTGTGCCTGAGCGGATGCAGCCACATAGGATAAGTAATCTCATAACTCTGTGTGTTCTCAAGGATGCTCTTCAGTGTATCCTGCCTGTTTACTCCTAATGGCAAACAAAGAAAATGGTGACAAACTTGTCAAAAGCATCACATTAATATTCGTCAGTTTAGTTGGATCACTTTAAGTAAAGCAGTAGCCTAAATGCTCATGAGCCAACACAAGAATGGTGTGATACTGAATCTCAAAGATAAAACGCAGTCGAGTGCAACACACCGGCTATTCTGCAAATAAATGAATAAAAAGCAACACACATCTGAGACTCACCGTTGTAAACACCGCCTTCAGAGGCAGCAGCAGCAGCACAGAGCACAGAAAGTGTGAGGCAGAGACACTGAGAAGACAGCGCAACATGGAGGGATGGAGGACGCGCTCCTGGACGCATGATACAAACAAACAGCTCCAAACGAACTGACTAATCTGAGACATAAATGTTCAGGGAATCAGCCTGCACGGGGGGTGAGGTGGGGGTGGGGGGGGGGGGGGTTCACATCAAATGGAGAAAGCGTCGCCGGTGTGACATCGCGATCAGCCGCCGCCGCTGCAGTTGGTCTGAATGAGATGCTTGCAGACTGGCGCACATCGCTCTTTCAGTATCAACCCCTCCCCTCCATTTACACACACACACAGATCGTCCGCTGAGTCAAGAAAAGGGAGGCTAGGACATGATGAAAAGATGGTTGCGTGAGCAACAGGACTCTGAAATCACGATTACAGCCTAACAAACGGACAAAGCGCAGTTAGCCCAAACCTGCAGCCTACATGGAGATAGAAAAGAAATAAAAAGGAACATGGCTCTTTAAGAAGTATTTATTTAGCTTTAACGCGATTTCTTAAAGCGATAGCTACTACATGGACAATATTTGCAAGCACAATTTATGGAAGGGACAGAAATGAAATAAAGACTAAGCCCAAATTCTGAATTCAGGAGCTATTGCGAGCACTGAAATGTTCATCACTGATAGGAAGGAGCATTTTTCAGTTTTCATCGCCCAGAAAGTCTTTAAACCCAAAATATTTTAGAAACTTTTGCTCCGTTTTTCTGTTTTAAGGATTACATGGCAGCCGAGGCAGGTAAAAGGCTAACCTACCATACATATTTAAATGTGACTTTAAAAAAAGAAAGAAAGAAAGATGGATTGTGTGTGTGTGTGTGTGTGCTGGAGGGGGGGCACTTTTCTGGTAAGCAGAACTTGCTTTGGGCTCATTCACGTTTGATCAGTGTTTCTTCAGCATTATTAGCCATTTGAACTTTGCAGTCATCACAACAATGAGTATAATGGGCTTACAATATTTATTTTGAAACTCATTACTTTTGCCCTCTGGAAACAGGTTTCCCATATCTTTTCTGTTTTTTTTACTGGAAAAGTTATTCTAAAAGCTAACCTTGTAGTTACACAATTTTAGCTCCCTAAATTATTTATCATTTCGTGAGCTCAGTAGCATCAACAATTCAGTGCATTGACTCCATAATGGATTTTCTTCTAGCTGTAACTGAAAATAGTAGCGACTTTTCCGGCATTTTTGTTTCCAAATTTATTTTCAGCTTCTTGGAGACACTGTCCTTTGAATGATTTCATGTTAAAGTTAAATCAACTACGAGCATATGAACAGTGTACATAACATTAGATAAACAACTTGTCAAAAGTGAGGAAAGGAAATGATTTAAAGTCCTAATAAAGTACCGCATTACATCTGAATACATCCTATCCCCCTTTTTTTCAACCAGTGGCCCAGTGGCTTTATGTTTGGGCACAGCATGTAAATACATGCCATCCTGAAATAACTACACCACTTGTCTCTGCATGTTATAGTTTCTAGGGTTTCGTCTGGGGTATAGTGATGTACAATTGAGTCATTGCAGTATTTTAATGACATGTGCAGATGGATTTGAGCACATAGCTAACTCGTGTCAGAGCTGGCGTCTCTTTAAAACAAACAAAATCTAATCCCAAATAAATCAATAGAAGCCTTACTTCCCGTTACATGCAGATCGCTACAGTAACTACATGCTTCTAACAAGGTCACAGGACTGAAATACAGCTCTGACACTCAACAGTAACCGAGCCCACTACAGTAACAAAATACAGTAGGCTCCACCTCAGCCTCCCAGCAGCCAGCCATACTGAGCCGGTCAACTCTAAGTGTGATGATAAATATGCCACAGAGCACATGTCAGAGGGGTAGAGTGTATGCAGGGTGTGTGAGGTATTCTTAGCACTGATGACAGTGCAGGCCAGTGAATCCATTCACATCTCTAAATGGCGCCTTGGCTGCAAGACAAAGCCACTCATCCCCATCGAGGTATTGGTTTCTGCTTCACTCAGAGTAATTCCCACCTCACCAAAACCTTCCCCGATTCAATTTAAAAAGAAAATCCAAACTGAAACACACAAAAATGTGAAACAAAAAGGAAAGTTGAGAAATGATATGGCCCAACTGTGTGGAAAGTCTGTCAGTGGACTCAGAGGAAACATGTTAAGCATGCTGGAAGATCGAGTGTTGGTAGTATTCTAAATGCCATTCATGATATCAAATGGGGATGTATTTTTGGAAAAGCAACCTCAGGAGAGCTTTATGCACTGGAAAAGTCAAGAGATGCATACCATGCATACCCCCAATACCCACTGCAAAAATGAGAATGGTGCACTTTACTGGAAGCTTGATAAACATCATCACGCAATGGAAGTCAAACATTTCTGTCTCAGGGCAACATTTTGTCAGAAATTTAATAAATGAAAGTTATAATATGTTCTAACAGTGAGGGTAAGATCATACAAGGACAATCATGTCAGGTTTTGGTCTCAGAAATCCTGTTTTCAAGTCTAGTCAGAGTAATGGTTGCATGAGTTCACACAGAGTCGGTTTGGAGGTGTGGCTGTGCCTTGCAAGTCACTATATGAATCAAAGAGCTGCTCCGCCACATGAGAAAAGGTGTTGTCAGCAACTGTCATTTTCCAGGATGTCAGGGTGTTCCTCCCAGAACTGGTCCCCTATAATGTCACTGTGGTAAGCCACCACCCTCCTTCTGCTCCGGGTTACAGGCTCCTCCTTTCCTTCTTGGTCTGGTTGCTTCAAGCGTTTGGTGACGGTTTCGTCTCGCTAGAAGAAAGAAATGAAAAACGAGATGGATGCTTTTAAAGACAACCTAACCTCCTGAGAACCAGGAAAAACAATGGTTTCAATTTATTTTGTACTTCATGCACAGGAGTGAACATCAGGATTCCCCTTTTCTCCAAGTTCTAAAAATTAAGTCATCTAATTAATGACTAAATGAAGAAAATTGGATAAAACATGAATTAAAATACTAAAACCCATTAACCTATTTTGGTCTTCCCCCGTCTGAACTTTCACCCGCAGCCCGTCTCATCCTCTCTTTCTGGACATTTATTCTCCTAAAATTCTTCATTCAAGAATTTAACTGGTTAATATTTTCCTCATTCTGACTAAATATTGTTTTAGCCACAAATATTTAATGTTAACTGTAGAAAGACCGACTGAGAAAACACCTGTTCATGTGAATAATAGCATCATGTTAAACCAACCGGGTGAAAGTGCTGGTTAGCAGCGTTACTGGCTGCAGCTGCTCTGAGATGTTGGACCTCCTGAGCCAGGGTCCTCAGGTTTTCTACGCGTCTCTGCTGCAACCACCTGACTCATATAATGGGTCATTAAGAGGCTTGTGGAGAACTTGACAACAATGCTGTTGGAGAACTATTCCATTTGAAGCAGGTATGTTGCAGCAGGGCCTCACTGAAAACCTGCAGGACAGAGATGTTGATTTGGTCATGCCTGTGTCAGCAGGTTTAGGATTAGATCAGAGTCCATCGACATGTCTGACAGTTAGCAGAGCCAGACATGACATATTAATTCTGAAGTTGATGCCAGTAAGTAGCACACTTTACAAATGGTGGGACATTTACTGGAAAACATGTTTATTACTGCATCTCATTAAAACTGCAGGAGGCTCCACCCTGTGGCCCAAGTTGGTACTACACTATAAATATATTTGATTTAGAGTACATTTTACTGCTTCTCCCTAATTTCCCTGGTTTATAGTTTCGCTTTGACTCATTCATCTATTTTCTGTACCTCTGGGGCTGGAGCCTATCCCAGCATTTACCCTGGACAGCTTGCCCGTCCATCGCAGAGCCAGCACAGAGAGACTAACAACCACTCATAATCGCACTTTCTCCAAGGGAGAATTTAGAGTGATTAATTAACCTAACATGCATTTCTTTATACTATGGGAGAAAGCTGGATAACTCACTGAGAACCTAAGCATATGCGGAAGAACGTACGGACTCCACACAGGAAGGTCATTATTTTGAATCCCTCCCCAGTTCAAACTACATCCGGGGCTGCGGTGCTACACACAAAACCACTGTGCAGCCATGCCTTATTACCATCACAACTAAACTAAGCCTTACATTAGCTCCAACCCTACCACCAACTCTTTAAGCAGCACTGGGAGCTCATAGGAAGTTCTGTATCAGTTCTGTGTACACAAGTACATCTACAGTCTCTACTGGCATTAAAGGGAACATATCATGCAAAATCCACTTTTTTAAGTCCTTAAATACCTGTTTTTGTCTTTTTCGAGCGTTCCGGAGTGCCGAAAAATGTAATTTACTCACTTCCGGTGCAGCATATAAATCTTATTCTTTTTGGGTCTGTTTAGTTTTCTCTGCTATCTATTACGTTTTTCTATCTATTACGTTTTTCTATCTATTACGTCACTGTATTTG
>JBBDHI010000007.1:25101260-25119203 GCA_037177115.1 Craterocephalus stercusmuscarum
TATCATTAGGGATACAATTGCAATATGTGTAATTGTATCAAACGGGAACTGTTTAAAACGGGGGTGCACTGAACCATGAGTGCTGTGTCAAACGATACATATTTCATTAACTTGTCCTCTGAAGATGCGATCATCATGTCTTGATGGCTCAGGATCTGCGTTCAACAACTCTGCCTAGGCTACATCGTGGAGCATAGATCCAAGAGATGTATTAATTCATTTTTGTTATTTTATTTTTATTATTTTATAATTCTGGCACTTTTGATTAAAAAAAGCTCTGCTTTAAACAAACATTTGTTATTAGTTTACTTAATACCACAAGTTAAAAAAAACATTTAATATATATACTTTTTTGTATCGAAAAAATATTGAACCTTAACACTTAAGTATCGAACGGAAAAAGTTCATATGTAAACTGAATATGTACACGGATCCTATCTTTTAAATTTTGCTCGCAATATTACCCACTAAAGCTGTTTTTATAGCATTTAACATTGCAGTTTATTATTTGTTTGCACTTTGACAAAATTCTCCTATCAAAAAGTTTATCACACCATCATGAAAACTTGTCCCTTTTGTGCAAACATGTCCCAGCTTCTTCAGAACTATGGCCTACATGATAGTCAGCAGGTCACCACCCCGTGTGCTCGCCATCCCTCCTCATCTGGCATTCAGGCATGCTACAGTGACCCAGTGATGCTGTGTGACAGGCCAGGCAGGGCACTGGCTGTTTGTGTCAATCCAGATCAATCACTCCCTCTTCTGGACAGACAACGTCATCAACGTGCAGAAAGGTCACAGGGTGTACTCAAGCCAGGCCTGATGTGGTGAGCAGGGAGGTCAGCGTAGCGACTGAACACCCTTGAACGACTGTCATCTTAAATATCCACACGGTTGGCTTGTGGAAAAGATCAATCGGTGTTGTGTGGTCAATTTTTTTTAAGTGGAGGAAAAGTAACTGGCAGTGGTCATTTTATTTATTTATTTTTACTCTCCTGTGACTAGGAGTGTGCAGAAAGTATTAAGACTCTTTGTTATATTGATTGCTATTCCACGGGGCAAGCGAAGCCCTTAGACACCCTACATTTTGACAGGGTTTCTATTCTCTAATGATACATGTAAATATGGCCCATTGCTTACACTTCTATAGGACAGCAAGAAGAAACAACACAATAGCCAAAATACAAACCATTTGAGGAAAAAACAACAAGAAACAGCACTTAACGGCCCAGAATGCACTGCACCCAGGGGAGCAACCTCAATTACTGTTACACGTCCGAAAAGAAGAACTCTGGAAGAAGTGATTGCTTAGATGGAAATGGCTTTGTGTGTGTGTTGTGCATGTCTGAGTGTGTTTTTATATATGTGTGTGTGGGTTGGGAGAGGATGGATAGAAAGGCACTCAGTAAAAAGATCTTTCAGGAACACTTTGCCTCTGTGACGTTGACGCGAGCTGTTGATTGACATGCACTTCTCGACAGAAACCAGAGCTATCAACCTATCTGCCGCGCATTAGGAATGGCACGGTCCTCGGGGAGGGGCCTAAGTGGTAAATGATGTTGCTCAAGACACTCTCTGTCAACAACGTGTGTGTATTTGTGAGTATGTGAGTGCTGAGGATGGCAAAGCATTCAATCAGAGCTTTGATTGAAAAACCCTTGTGTCCTTAAAGATCAGAATTCTGTACCTTGATGTGGGGGATGCATGTGTGTGACACAAGGGGGGAGTCGGATGTTTGAGAATTTTGTTGTAAATGCAGTAAACTGCTATGCAGTCGAAGGGAAAACTGAAATGGCCGCGGGGCTGATTGTAGAAATCTAATTTCAAATAATGTTAAAGTAGTTAAATTTTGCTGTGAAAGCAACATTCGCAGAGATTTAATTTTCAACAAGAAAGAGGGGAAAGATTTCTGTAAGAACTCACAGATTTGCATTCTGGCTTTGGAAATGGGAAAAATGTCAGCCTTTACTTGATATTTCATGTTCTATAATCATGTTCCATTCATCATCCTGATCATCAATGTGGTCTACTGAGACCAAGTTGTCAGTAACAACTTTTGAGTAGTATGAGATGAAATACTGAGGGAGATATGCACGATGTACCGGTAGCAAAAGGAGCACTAGGGGGCACTCTGACTTTTCTGGTACCAATGACTGCTGAGTGTCACACAAGGGTAAGTGTGTTCAGCATCTGCACACACACGTGTGTGTGTGTGTGGGCATGGGAGTCAGCTTTGTGTTTACGTGGCTGAAGTTCCCATGACAAATGTGGTCAGAACATCATTTTGATCTGGGAATGTGCACCAAAAAGATGTCGCTTCTATAGCTCAGCCTTTCTTCTTTATGCGCTAACATGTGCTTCCAATCTGTCCAAAGACTCAAAGCTGTCTTTTTTTTATTTATTTTTTGCCGTTTTACAATGTCATTACCAAACAATGCTCTTTGTTTTTGCACATTAGCTATGAATTAGCTATCCCGCCCATCTTTGTGTCTGCCCGTAGCAGAGTTTCTGATCTGTGTAGCCACTCGCTGGGGCCCAGCTTTCCTCCTGTCAGTGCGAGGGTTCTTTCACTGCTGTTATATTTCAGGCTGTTATTGTTGGCCCTCTTTCAACCCCAGTAAGATCTTTAGTCCTTTTCCCAAGCGATATAACCCCCACACACATCACACAGTATCTGACCCCTGTCTGCATGACACATGACAGGTCCACTGTGGTGAGTGTGTGTGGGCATGTGAGCATAGAATGATAGGTTGAATGTGTGCTTTGCTGTGCATGCTTGCTTTCATGTAAATGTGCAAGTATTTGTGCAAGTGAACAGAGCATATCTGGCACAGTAAGTAGGTATTGAATATGCTAAAACAATGAGGCCACTTGTCACATGTTCAAAGTCGCAGAGACAACCCGCTGTGATCTCAAGCCACACACACACATGTTCCTAATGGGACTAAAGTAGCATTCACATTCCTGTGGATAACCAGTCTGTTTATTTTTCTCTCTAAACTGGAGTGGATTGCCACTTTCCCTGGTGAGAAAAAGGATGGGGGATGCTAGAAAAGAAAAAGGAAACATGAGGAGGCTGATGAGAAAACTTGCACCACAGTTTAGACCTCCAAAGCCAACTGTCAGTACCGCTAAACTAGCAAACCTCAGAGGTGGTGATTTAAGGGCGGCAGTAATACTGTGTGTAATGAAAGTTAATGCCATTGTGTGATTCTTTAAAAGTTTCAAACCACTGTTGTCTTATTCCCCTACACCAGGGAGTGAGCTCAGAGTAATTGTGACGCATTATATTTACGAGTCCGGGTGTTACAGTAAATCCTGTTGCTCTATATGTACAACCAGATCACATACACACTAAGAAACCCACACAGGTATGCTGAAGTCCATGAGAGCATCTGCTCCTTTACAGCCAGATTGAATTAGCAATTACAGAGAGTAAAAACCAGAACAAAACATCTGGAGCTGTAAGCAGCAGAGGTTATAAATCTGGGCGAGGAGGGGTATGAAAATGAGCCAAAGTGAGATTCTCAAGGACAGTGTCTCTGATTGGCCCATTAACATGCCAGGGGTGTCAAAAAGAACCTGAGGCAATGGGAGAAATGGGACAGAGCAGAGGGCTTTGGAGGGCATACGTAACACCAGTAAATGGAGAGGTAGAGAGCACGTAGTACGCAGCCTACTGCAGGGAAGGGAAAGGCTCTATTTGTAATAATACAACTAAGGAGAAATGTATTCTCTGTCTTAACTCTCCTTCCATGAAATCCCCTCCACAAACAGAGGAAAAGCTGAGGGAAAGTTATGAAATAAGATGTAGGGGAGGCTGGAAAAAACATCTTGATTTGTGTGGGTACACGAACGAAGAGACTGAGGCCAAAGATCACCACTTCGCCAACCCACAATTAGACATGTTTGGATGCTGAAGGGAGGCTGGGGGAGTGTTCATAAATGTATTTTAACCATTATATCCAGTTTGTTTTTAAGTCCACATAAATGTGAGGCTGGAAACCCACAGTACCATTACCACATCTGTTTTTGCTATTATTGGCACAATAAATTACGTAGGCAATTTGTTTGCGCTGTTGTTAGAGTAATAGAATCAAATTATCCCATGTTAGGGAAATGATTATGTACGAAGCGGAACCCATCAGGGATTCACAAAGCAATCAGTGAAGTAAGACAGAGCTGAAATGTTGGCTTTCTGCACATCAACCGTTCCAGGTCCGCTTACGTCATTTGAAAGAACTTCTCCACCCCGGACTGAAGAAACCTGTAAGTGCTTCACACGGAAATACTTCACCTACTAATCTGTCAGTGCTATGCAGCGCTAAGTCAGTGCAAAGCCACGGCGCTCGCAGTGGCAGTAAATCTCCAGCCCAGCATCAGTCCAGAGGGTATGAATAAGCAGAGTGAGACTGGAGGACAGTCATAATTGAAAGAGCCTGACGCACGCAAACTGGGAAATGCATGGAATGAAGGACAATATCAAATGAGCCTTATCAATTAAAAGCCAGGAAACAGTGTTTGCATCCCGCTCTGTGGCGAAACACTGGGTGGATGTTTCAAATAGGTCAAGGTTGAAGCGAAAACAAAAGTTAGCCGATTAGCAGTGGAGGTGCAACATTCCTAATTTGTATGCTAATCTGGCAGATCATCATATCATGTAGGTACTGCCTGCGATTCTACATCTGCACGCGCTCATTTAATTATCCAAACACAATTCACAAAAGTCATTGGAAACAAACCAAACCAAAATAAAGTAATTTGCATATATTTAAAAGAGCAGATAAAGTCCCTCGGGGTTGGTTAATATTTCAGAGGCATAATAATAATATGCTAAATCATTCACATTCTATCCTACACCAAAACAAAGTAGCATTGTCGATGTAATTAGGGTGTTTTAGAGTTGAATCACCCTGGCAAATGACCATGTTTTTCTCTCTGGAAGACCAGCGTGTGTATGTATGTATGCTTCCCTCTCCCCCCTCATATCTGTGTGTTTGTGTGCGTGTGTGTGCTCACATTGTATTGTCAACGTTCCTCCATGTGCGCGCAGTCTTAGAAAAGGATTGATTAAAGAGAGAGTGTCTGTCTCAGAGCAGTTAATGAGGTTTAGTCCCATGAGCTGAGAGGTTTGAGTGTGTGTGAGTGCATGTGCATGTGTGTTTGTGTGGGAGCATGTAGACCTAGTGGAAGACGTTGTTAATTGGCTAAGACTTACTTTCAGCAGGGGGATAGTCAAGGGCACGGTGCTTCCACATTTGTGGAGTGTCATTTGTAGAACACGATGATACATTCACTTCCTATATTAAACATTATTTTGAGGGAATGATGAGTCAGTAATGTGCTGACATAAAGAAATATGATTGTAATTAAACTTTGAATTTTGAACATTTGTATGTGTGTATAATTTGCATATAAAACATTTTTGTTTGAGTGATTAAAAAAAACTGGAATAATGCAGTTTTACTGTTTGGTGTCAGTGAAATGAGTCAAAAAATATGAATGAAATTAATTCCTCTTGCTCTCTTGGGACGAAAAGAAGAGGAAGAAGAAAAAGGGGAAGGGACGGAAGAAGCTGGAAAGGATAGATGAGAAAGATCCGCAGAGAGGATGACGGTGGCAGAGTGGTGAAGACAGCGAGAAAAGGGCAGAGATGGATGCAGCCACACCTGCTCGTCTCCACGCAGACCTGTCCATCCGCACGTATATACAGACCTGTATGTTCTCTTTGCAGTGCAACATGCAGCTCATCTCCAACAGCAGGAAGCATTGATGCTTTCATGTGGAGCACAGCCCAAAGTAGAGCAAGATCACAATGTGTGTGTTGTGTGCGTGCGTGCATGTGTGTGTGTGTGTGTCTGCAAGTGTGTGCAAAACCCAGGCTTTTCCCCCCTTGGGACCTGCACAAACACGCTTCCCATCTTTCCTTTGAGTTTCACATTCAAAGGTTCCACTCGTTCAACTGTCAGTCATTCTCTCAGCCAATCAAGGCCCTTCATTCTCAGTCTGTTTATAGATCAAGGATGGTTTAAGAGTATGTATGTGATGTGACTGGAATTTTTACCATGACTAATACTAATACTGTAAATATTCATATTTTTTTACACATCAACAGTGGTGTCAATCAAAATCAAACCTGCTGTGGCACACTGCAAAGGCACTGAGCGCCTATAGCTGTTAATGACTGCAGGTCCTGGAAACCCATTGTCATTGGTAGTAGAAGGATTTTAGAAACTGCAAAAAGAAATTTGGACAAAGACATTTTACAAAAGGCCTTGAAAACAAATAGATAAATAAATACATTCCTGGGTCAATGGAGAAAAAAAAGGGCGTGGGTTTCAAGATCCAAAGACAGGGGTTATAAAAGAAAGCAGCGTGTTTGTGGGTTAGGTCTGGTGTGTGCATGTGCACAGCTTGTGTGCATTTGTTTTCAAAAAGAGACTTAGCACTGTATAGAGGCATTAACAATAGTGTGAAGGCTATTGCAACCCAGATATGTCATGCCTAATTTAGTGGCTAAGAGTACAAGAGAAAAAAGGAAGAAAAAAAAACCTACAAATTACAGTGAATTTCACAATATATCTGCAAGCATGAGTTCATCACACTGTCTGCTTTAACATATAAGCAAACTGAGAAGGAAAGGGAGCTTTAGCGACAGAAGATGATAATGAAAGAAGCAAACAGATGGAGCATCAGGTGACAGCAGCTGTTATCAGAGCTCACCTCTGATTGCTGTCTATTATAGTGGAACAATAGTTTCCTGTGGGTCATGCTAACGACCTGTATGTGTCAGCAACAGGGGAAATTAACCCAAGCTGTACTGCATTTGCTTTATTCCAGAAGGAGAATTGACAAAAGGAAAAGAGGAGAAAGAAAAATCATTCAAACACCTGTTATTTGATAATATACAACAACCATATGTCCATACCGGCACTGTTGTTGAGTTACAGCCACCAACAGAGGGCAGCAGAGGGCTTCAGAGCTGTCACGTCCCTCAGAGGCCAGGCCAAAAAGTTCTGCCACAGACTCGCAGGATACCACACTGGCTAAATCTGCATGTCCCCTAAAAATGTCCGAGCAGCACTCACTTTATGTTTGATATAAGTTAATTTTGCTGGCTGCAGTATTTACACTTAAAGTAATAATTGCTTTTACTTAAGATGTCAGTCATAGTCAGACACTTGTTTGTGTTTGTCAACTTTTCCCATTTCTTCCAGCTGAAACAAGGTGCGAGTGATGTTTGAACTGCAGGGCACCAGTAATAGCGGAGCGAGTGTTCTACAGCACGTCTCAGCAAGATACCAGCTCGATCTATTCACACTACATGCAGAGCTGTGGCCTCCAGGCTTGAGTTCCTGCTTCAGTAATGACTCTGTTCCCCTGTGGAATGTAGAACATTGTCTTTCCTCAAATGAGGGAAGCACACAGTCTCTCTCACACAAACACACACACAAGCATGCACTTCAATATGCATGAAACGCACAAGGTTGTAAACATAAACAGACAAAATAGTGCACGCTTTGCATAAGTGTGCCCATGCCCACACACACAGACCCTCTCAGTCCGTCCCCAGTCCCAGACACATCGATTGGGCCTCTCTCTCAGGTTTGCTTGCCTCTCCACTGATCAATCAGTGACTTTATAGACCACAATGTGTGGCAGCCCGCATTGCTCTTTCTCCCTCTTCGTTACCGATCAGAGAAAATCCTACTCTAAGCAAGTGCAATGCACATTCATACAATTTTAATGACTCTTAAATTAACCATCATATTTTTTGCTCCACTCCTTCACTGACTAAATCACTTAATATGCATCAGCACTGGCCTTACTTGTGGGTTTCAGCGTGACATTTTTATAATTCCTGTGCATAGGCATTGTGTTTATTTATGAGTATGTAGGCTTTTTTGGCTGATAAATGGCACAATTAAACAGTGCTCAGACACTCGAGCGGGCGATTCAGCCTGCCGACAGATTTTTAGTGTCCTCTTCCTTGGCTAACGATGAAAGTAAATAATGTCTTAACGAGGTTGCTGGAGCAGTTGTTTGAGGATTCATTTTATCTTTTACTTCTACTTTGAGCTGCGGCGGCTGCACAGCACAAAAGCAAAGTTCACAGCCGAGATTTTGCACTTTGAACATAATTTAGTAGCTTGTTAACAAATTCCTTTACGATTATTACCAAGGTTTCAGCTGAAAACTGAAATGTGTTTGGAAATTTCCGGATTGTGTTTGCTGTGAACAGACTAATTATGCAAAACTTTTCCTGAAGATGCAAATACCGCCTGCGCTGTATTTTCAGATTTCTCTTTACCCGTTTTCCCCTCTCCTTTTCATCTGCAACATGATGTTAATGCTATTTCAGACGACACAAGCAACAGCAGTGTTTAGATGGAGCACGCCGAATGCCACAGAACTTGGATCCTCCGACTTCCTGGATGCATTATTCAAGGTCCCCCATTGGCTGCTGTGAGTTTAGTGATGAAAGCAGCCTGACGCAATACTCGGCAACGGTGTTTTACAGTATTGTTTTACAAACTATTGTAAGGCATGGTTAGAACAAGGGAGAGTATTAGCCAGGCCTTGGGAGGAGGGTAGCTTTATGAGCCCTCTGAGGCTGGCTGGGGAGCGCCTGGGCTCCTGTGCAGTTAAGCAGTCGGCTACAGAGCTACAAGCTGCCCCTACATTTAGAGAATGCCCTTGGACGGAGGATGTGTGTGTGTGTGCGTGAGGGAGAAAGTGTGGGGCTTGCATGCTCATGGGCTAATGAGTGCATGTGTTAATGCCTGTGTGTGTTTTTGAGCGTACATGTGAGTGTGCATGGACGAGATGTTGTTGGGTTGAGTCAGTCTCCAGAGGGAAGGAGAAGGACAAATGCTCCTTAAAAATAGCCCCTGGGCAGCTGGTGTACACAGTCTATCAGCAGTCCGTCCCTGGGGCCAAGGAGTGAGGGAGGGGGGAGATGGAGAGAAAGACGGGGAGCGAGAAAGAGACAGCGGATGGATGTAAGAAAAAGAAATGTGGTAAAAGAGGGTAGAATATGAGGGGAATGCAAAGCGAGAAAGGCGATGGGGGGAGAAAAAGTGATGTATCGATGGATAAAAAAAGATAACCCTCCATCCAAGAAAGAGAGAAGATAGTTTAAAAACAGTCATGATCCAACAGTCAAAAAGAGGAGAACAAACTAGTCAGCAAAAGAGAGAAGATGGAGAGTGCCTCCCAGTCCCAGTTGTGAATGCTCCAGAGGTCACAGTGGAGGGATAGGGTTTTAGAGAGAGCAGATTTGTCCCTAGACGTCTTCAGTTACTAATATACCAGAGTGTGCTTCACTAAATCGCTCCCAGTCGGCAGGAGCAGAGATCCTTGAGACCCATTGAGACCCTTTATGGAAATAACTCTACCCCATTTGCTCTCAATAACTTGCTGCAACAGTGTGGATCTGTTCTGGGAGGGGGCGTGCGTCTTGTATATTTCAATTGAAGGTGCTCATTGAGCATTTGTGTGCGTAATTTTAATGGACATGCACATAATGCGTAGATGGTTTTTACAACTGCTCACTCTGCAGGGAGCAACAAAGTTATCAAGCTATGCGATATTTATGGCGTTGAAATGGAGTTTTAGGGCTGCACTGTGTGCTTTTTGTGATCCAGGAATGAGCTCAGGTATTGCATTTCCATTTAACAGAAAAATTAGATTAAGTCAAAAACAAGAAAAAAAGAAGGCTCACAGAAGGAATTTCATGTGGAATAGAGCATGCAGCATGTAACTGGAAGGCTTTGTGGGTGTACTTCAACTTTAAATGAGAAATAAAGAGCTGGAAGTCAAGCTATGGTTGCCTGAAGGATCCCACTCGCTCGCAGCATCATCAACACACCAATTAGAGCCACAGACTGGGAAAGGATCAATGCCTCACCGAGTGTGTACGTGTGTGTGCGTGGGTGGCGTGTGTGCGCATAGATAGATGTGTTTCGTTAGTTCCTCCACCGAGCTAATTGAGCTGTTTCTCCTCAACAGTTGGGAGCTCTTAGGCTGCGGACAGATGCCCTTGGGCACAAGGTGTGTGTGTGTGTGTTCTCATGAGTTTGTGTGCATCTGTGTATTTGCAGCATTGAGCATATGTTCCACCCCGATGCAGTGTTTGTGAGTTTTTTGGTGCATGCCAAAATGAAACCTGTGTGTGATCTGGATGCATATGAGTGTGTGTGCGTGTGTGTGCGTGTGTGTGTGTGTGTGAGTAAGGCATGCAGGCCGTTGGTCTGTCAGTGGCGTATTTAGTGGTCTCCAGGCGTCATTAGTGGCCTGACTGTCACATCGGGAAGTCTGAGTTGAGCTCTTTATAAAGCTTTGTTTAGAATACTCCGGCCACATGTGCGCCGCTGCGACTGATGAGCCCTGAGCGGGTGCTGATGGAGTGTGTGCGTGTGTGTGCGTGGAAGTGGGGTGGTGATGGAGCAGAGCCGTCCTGACAGAGATGTTACCCAGCAGCAGGATCCTGTGCCCCACCCCCGCCTCATACAAAAACATGCACACAGACCCGCAGACTACTATTACCTACTCAAACAGCCCGGCTCTCAATGTCATTGTTGAGGTCATGTTTAACTCAAGAGAAGAGGATATACTTTGTTTATCCCAGGAAAGCATAGCTGACACTTCCTAGCATACAGGAAATGCTGTTTGAATACTTACTGTATGACACAACAATGGTCACATTACACAGCAGCAAAGTAGCTGGAACATGTTGCTCAGACATATTTTGACTTACAAGAACTTTTCATGACTGTTTCCATTTTATATAAGTGACATTTTTATATTTAATTATAATATACTGACATTTCTTTGACAAAGCTTTATTTCTGATTGCACATCTAAACAATTTAAGCGGATATTTGATGAAAATGAAAGTAAGGTTTTGTGTTAAACACAAGACAGCCCCAAAAGCTCCAGTTTTTGACTATGGGTATTGGTACTACCAAACTTTGGCTGATTTTTGCACTTGGTTGAAGCCCCTAATAAAAACCTTTTTGCATCCAGTCTCTTCTCTGAGCTCACTCCAGCTAGCAAAAGTCCGATGTTAACTTTCGCTGCTCGTCTTCCAATAAAATCCTCACGAATCTTTTTGCGATTTGTTGTTCATTCAAAACAGCAGGGTGTTGATATATCCAGTTAATGGAGCAACAATGCCGAAGAGCACATTACAGCTGTCACATGATGCACCAGGCTGGAAAAAAGAAAAATTGAGTTGTGCTTTCAAAGCCTTGGGATGCAGCAGGACAACAACGGCTTCAGCGATGTCAGAAATGTACGAATCTTCAGATCAAATAGTTTGATCAAATAGAATCTTAATGGAACCTATTCTTAAAGTCAAGAGATTACACAAAAAGCTTAGTTTCTGTCTTTTTATTGTGACAGTACTTTCTACTTTGCATTTATTCTAAAACTTCAAAATATTTTACAAAAACATCTTAACTTTTTAATAGTCTGCTAATGTTTATTAATGCTACTACTACTTATATGAAACAATGAACATGTTGATTTATCTACCTATACATCAAAGTGAGAGCACATCTTTCAGCTGTCAGTCAAAGGAAAATATTTAATAGACGTTGACCCAAGCTTTTGTTATTGTCCACAAATATCTGACATTGCCTTGATGAAGGTTTTGATCACCCCTGCATGCATGATTATTTCCTATATCTCTGCCACCTTCAACACTCCACACCTCTATATTTCTGCCAATCTATGCCCAGATTTCTTAAAGCATACACTTTTCTTTTTAGGATCCTTGTTCTGTTGAATGGTTCTGCTTCTGGTTGAACTTCAACCCACACTTTTTGACAGATTCTCCCACAATGCTTTCAAACAGTCCCTGATGTGCTGCAGAGGTCAATTGCCTTGTCTCTGAGAGTGTTACATAACCACAAACCAAAATCTAAATACTTCCACTAGCATGTTTCAATCATAAAAGAAAGAAAAAAGTAGGCTGGAGCTGTCTTCATTTAAAAATAACTAGCAAAAAAAGGGGTCAAAGGCAGAATGTGATAATATGTAGTTAAAGATCTGAAGCCAGGACTCAGACCTGAACCAGCTTCAGGTTCTGTGGGGCATTTAACACATGTGGCGTTAGGTTTAGTCCTGCTTAAAACATTTCTGCTGTACTGAGACAAAACAAGTCTTATTTTAAGCCATATGCCCAGAACCTGTTATCACAGAATCCTTATTTTTCCTGTATTTTTATTTACAAACTGTATTTTCTTAGCTTTTTATTTATTAATTTTCTATTAAAATGAAAACTTTTGTCTGACACATGTACCAAATGGGCCAAATGTGTGAAACAAACTCAGATTTGTAGTTGCTGGTGACATTCGTATGGAATACTTTTTTAATGCCTCTTAGTTTTCACATTGATTGTAACACTCTTTAGTCAGAAAGCAATTATTTCCAGTTACACTTAACCAGTAATCACTTTTAAAGATAATTTTCAGAAAGTTCATTTTGTTAAAATAACAAAAAACTATTTTTTGTGTAACTGATTTTACTAGAAACCCTGTCAGCACCATCTCATAGAGGATATCTCTAAATATATACTATAAAAAAACCCGAACTTATTTGTGGGATGTACATCGGTTTTCCACAGACCTCATTTTGGGCAGCAGGTAGGTGCACTGTACCGAATGTACCTTCTGTGGGACTAGCTCAAAATAAACCACTGTCTCCATGTTCTTGTTAATAAAGAAACATGTCACCCTCTGCAACAGCTTTGCTTACGTGTGTTGTTGATGGTTTTTCACACATCAGTGGCAAAAAGGAATCAACTTCAGGTGTTACCTTCACAGACCAATGTTCATACTGCAGTTCATTGTTCTTGTAGTTTTAATCAATAAATTATATAGCAAGGAAAATATAGAACATTATTAGCTTTACTTGAGGCTGCTTACATTGCAACTCTGAAGACTCCTTTTTCTTAACCATACAAGCACTTCTGTGCTTTCACCTACACATTTTGAATGCAAGGCGTGAGGAAGATTCAGAATTGTATTATTACTTGTAAGTAAAGGTGCTGCATTCTTCTGATACCAATGAAGTATGCAGCACATGTAAGCAGCCGTGGAATCAACAAGTAGTCTACGCTACGTTCAAGAAAACTTTTTGCTGCATCTAGCTGGTGTTAGTTGTCTATCCTCACCATGGCAGCTGCCTCTGATGGTTATCTCTCATTCATTTTTAAACACACACACACACTCACGCACATTTGCACACCCATTCCTGCAACTCACCCATTTGCACAGTTGTACATGTTCACACACTTGTTTTTTTTATACCCCCACTATCTTTTTTTAATTTTTTTAAGATATAACTTCCAGCTTAACTTCTAGCAGAAGTGCACCTCTCCCACTCCTTCAGCACAAGTCGATGTACTTTGAGCTACTCTGGAATACAGTCTAACTTTCTAGTACAAGACTAGTCATTGAGTTTTTCTCCTGGGACCCCTGCCATATAACTTATACTCACTTTACAGGACTACCGTATCAGTGGAAGGCATCTCTTTGAATGCGCCGAGGTACGAGTTGGGATAAAGCCATTTGATGCTTTGTAGCAAACGCGTCTGAGGTAATGGATACTGTGTGAAAGGGTACGGCAGCGGTAGCGAAGTGACAAAGTTAGTTTGAGCCTTACAGATCTTTAAATCCCCCCGGATCAGTCAAACTGCCCCCTTCTCCACTCACGCTCCACTGATTGTGTGTGTTTACGTGCGTGTGTCAGATGATTGGTACCTGGGCTAACACAGAGGCGTCCCTCAGGTCCTTCTGTGGAGGTTCTCGGGTCTGGTCAGTTAACCTCCATCTCTCTCTTTGATCGCTGCGGCTCAGACGACCCTCAGGGAAAACACAGCACACTCAAACCTCGATCAGACCTCTCTCTGCAGACGCGTGCACACACATCCATGCTTATCCGCGGCAGATAAATGGGTTGACAATAAGAAAAACTTGCTGATGTGCCAATGCTTACATCCCTTCATCTACACACACACACACTTTGCCACACAAGGGGTAATGCTATACAGCCAGTGTCAGTGAGAGCAGGGTACTTAAGGTGCTATTACACTCCCATTACCTCTACTCTCATGTGCAATCAGTGAGAGGTGATGGCCTGTATTCTGGCAACACACACCCTGTTTCCCCTTCTGACAGCACTGTGGACAGAAGCCTGAGGCACCGGGCTCCTGGATAGTTAGGTAGCTCAGACAATAAGATTTAATCTGAGGAGCATGTGTCATAGGTAGAAGAGAGGGGATAGCACAAGTGGGGCTAACATGGATGAAGCTCATCTTCCTGTTTGCAGATGATAATGATGACGGATACGCAGAGTTTCATGTGTTTGTGGAGCTGTTGTAATGAAAGGCATGAAAAGAAAACATCTTCACCCCCCCCAGCCCCCATTTTCTACCTGCTTTCTGTGCCCTCTCTCTCACACACACACACTTTCTTCCTCTCTCAGCTGGCCCCAGATAGTTTTGCTCTTCCCCCAGCTCCTCTGGGACCCCTTCTCTGTGTCGTTAATCAGAGCTCCTCAGCTCAGCTTCTCTTTCTCTCCCCCTTTTTCTTTCTTTCCTGCAAACACACTCTTGCCCGTGCGCGCACACACGCACACAGGCAGCCTTTAGAGTCTCTCTTTTCCCTCCTCCCCCATGCATCCTCAGCCCCATCCATCATAAAACAGCAGTGGGAAGGTGGGGTTCTGTACGAGTGTGTGTGTGCGTGCGCGTAAGTGCAAGCGTGTTAAAGTATGGTTCTCGTGTGTGTATGCACGCACATCTGTGTGTCTGCTCATGTATGTGCGCACCGCGGGCACACATCTCTGTGTCTTCTCAGCAAAAATGAATTGAGACTTTACAAGAAGAAAAGCAATTAGGCCGGGGCTTTGCCCTATCATTCACTGGCTAATGTATCAGAGGCAAAGTGAATATTATTAACGGACGGGGAGGGTGACGCTCTGTGGGTTTAACAGCCAGAAGGTAGGACAAGGAAAGACTAATGATTGTGATGAAGTAACCTGGAGTTGAAGGGTTTTAATCACTTGTAGGCTTTGTGGCTTCACAGTTGACATGCTCTTTATGATAACTGCGTCGCTCCCAGCTCTCAGGCTCTGCCATCCACCGAACACCAGTGGGAAAGAATCAAATGAGCCATTATGGAACATGGTCAAGGATGGCTGAGTACAATGCAACAAGATTACTCATTCATCAGGATGTGAGAGTGAGAGCCATGGGGGCTGAGGGAGCAACGACAAAATAAATCGGGAGTCAGAAAAAAGAGAAGGAAAGTACAAGCAACAGAGGACAAAAAGACAAATTATGGGAGATGAGGAGTTGGAAGAGGGCGCAGAGACAAAAGTGCAAAGAGAGAGAGGTGCCTGAGGTGGAGCACAGATGGACAGAGTCAAGAAGGAGTGGTTAAAGGAGAGAGGAGGTGAAGGAGCAACGATGGGTCAGTGATGCATGGAGACAAACCATTTGCACCTCAGCAACAACCAAGCAAGAGTGCTCTGACTTCTGTGTGTGCGTGTGAGACGGAGTGTGTGTGCGTTACACGGGTTCAGATCTACGGCGGGTCACGCTGTAATGGTGGCTTTTTTAACAGCATTTTTGTTTCACATCTCTACCGGCACTCTGAAATGTCATGCATTTTAAAAACGTCGGGCCCCGGCAGGTCACGCTGACATTGATGTGTGTACTTTGCTCAAACAGGAACCTTCCTCTTTGTGATTTAAAGCAGCGTTTTCTTGCTCTCCAGTTACATTTGTTGACGTCTCTCAGCTCTTAACAGTGAATGTGGTATGATAACTCAATCAGTCAAGACGCTAAATATTGAGATAAGCCCATTGTGACCCTGAAGGAAAATAAGAGGCCTATCTGTTCCAGCCCGTTTCTGTGTTGCACTCACAATTACTGGAGAATATAGCCAAATCACTTCCACATGGGCTCAATGAAAACTTTACAATCTCTCCCACAATACAAGATGAGGTGACTTTGTTTGGCTTAAACTCAAGAGAGGAAAGAGGAGTGGAGAAGGAAGCGAAGGGGAGAGAGCCTGAGAGCAACAGGGGAGAGGGGAGATATTTGAGGGATAGGAGGGTTTTTGTAAAAAGCTTATTTTTCAGCCATCTTTGCTAAGAATTTCTCCTCCAAAATCTTTCAAATTGAAAACAAATGTTGTGGGTGAGACCGCATGGGAATAGAAAACATTCTTGTTGTTTCCCAATCCACCACCAGAAAAGAGCTGGCTCAGATGAGGAATAAAAGAATGAGCAAGCAAAGACAAAAATCAAGATCAGCTTCAACATCACAGCAAGAAGAGCAAATGCTCCATGACAGGCCTTTGAACATATATTTGTATTGGGAAAAAGGAAACTTTTAACCCCTCATAATCCTTAAATTCTTGCCTAAAATGTTTTTTTTATGTATAAAAAAGTTGTTGACTATTTTACTGGACTACTTTTACAGCAGGGCTTTGTTTTTGTGGCTGGTCTGAAATGCAGTAAAGTCCATATATATTTGGGCACTGACACAAGTTTGTTATTTTAGCTACCAAGACATTCAAAATGCACTTATTTAATCAGCATAAGTTTAAAGTGCAGAGTCTCAGCTTTAATTAAGATTTTCCACATTCAAATAAGAGGAAAGTTTAGGAAATACAACTTTTTTTAATGTAACTGCCTTTTTTTCAAACTAAACTTCATGGACTTTGGAAATTAAAAGAACTCATTTTGTTGAAAGACTTTAAAGAATGAGAGCACCTGAGACACCCGAGACAGCCTCCTTTACCTGTAATTGTTTTATATAATTTATATTTCATTCTTATTGTTGATTTTTATTGTAACTTTTTGCTGCCTCTTGGCCAGGACTCCCTTGATAAAGAAAATAAATAAATAAATATTGGATATTTCCTCATCAATCCATCATCAATCAAGCAGGTAAAAAGTCCACAGTTAATCCCAGTTGGGACATTTGCATTTGGAAGCTGTTGCTGTCAACCTGAACATGCAGTTTAAGGAGCTCTCAGTGAATGTGAAATAAAAAGTTATTTAGCTGAAAAAAGAAGAAATTCAGAAATCAGAGGGATAGTAGAAACATTATGAGTGTCAAAATTAACAGTTTAGTACGTTCTTATTGAAAGGGAGTGCACTGGTAAACTCAGGAACTCAAAAAGGCCTGGAAAAAAGGTCCATGGAAGAGAACAGAGGTGAACGTTTATTCCGGATCTTTTCCATGCTGAAAAAACCCTCCACAACATCCACCCAAGGGAAGAACAACCTCCACAATAAAGGTGTGTCAGCATCTGAAATACAAAGGGTTCACCACATGCAGCAGCTTCAAGTAAGTCCAGATCAGACTTCCTCAAAAACCATCTAAGGCAGCCGGCTCAGCTCTGGAACAGTATTCTTTGGACAGATGAAACTAAGATCAACAGATACAATAATGATGGGAAGAAGAAAGTATGGGGAAGACTGGGATCAGCTCATGACTCAAAGTAAAACAAGGTGGAGGCAGTTAGATGGAGGCATACATGGGTTCCAACAGCTCTGGGCTACTGGTGCTTATTGATGATGTGACAGCGGACAGAAGCTGGCGGATGAAATCGGAAGTTAAAGGAATTTACTTTTTGCTTAGATTCAGCAAATCTGATTGGATGTCATATCTCAGTAAGGATGAACAATGACCCAAAACACAGCACGGCAAAAAGAACCTGGGAATTTTTAAAGGCAAAGAGCTAGATTATTCTGTCATGACAGAGTCAGTCATTAGATCTCAGCCTGATTGGCCATGAATTTAAAAAAGAGGGGTGTGTGTGTGTGTGTGTGTGTGTGTGTGTGTGTGTGTGGGGGGGGGGGGGGGGGGGGGGGGCAAAAAACCCAAAAACCCCCAACAACAAAAAAAAACCAAAAAAA
>JBBDHI010000007.1:25147369-25165735 GCA_037177115.1 Craterocephalus stercusmuscarum
ATGGTTGGATTTTGTACATGTACTGTAATAAGGACACACACACACACACACACACACACACACACACACACACACACGCACACGCACACACACACACACACACACACACAAGAAGCAGAAAAATGCATGCTGGCGATGTGACTTGCGCGCACTCTCACAATTGTGATTTTGTCAAATGTTGGCAATTCCAGCCACGGCTTACTGCCTAAGTCTATCAGTGGTTGAGATTACAGACAGATTTATGTGATTCACAATCTCCCAGAGGAACTGTGGCCTCGCATTGGTTAATCACTGCTTCACATTCACTCTCTCTTCCATTCTTTCACGGCTATAACTCTGATGTAACGCTCCAGATATTCACGTCCCTGCACTCGCCGTCAAAAGTCAGTGCAGAACTCTTCCTCTCCGAATCACACTCTGGACGGGGTTAATTCTCAATAATCCCAGTAATCAAGAGGTTAAACCTCCCCCTGACCTTCACCTGCATCATAAAAAGAGGGCAAATACTTTTTTCCCCTGCTGATCAGCAGGCTTTTCCGCTGAATTATTGAGTCATGTTATTGAATTCTAAATTGTTTAGCATGCACGTTTTTCTCCAGAAGCAGTGCAGAGTGATGACAGCATATAAAATGTTCGCCTCATCACTTTCAGCAGATATAGCAAAAAGAGAGAGACTGAATAAGCCAGTGTAAAGAATTCTTATTGATTATAGTAGGTTTTCTCCCCATGATACACTTCTAGGTTTTTTTATTTTCTTTTGTAAAAATGAATGAATCTGATATAAAATTGTGTAAGAAAAGCCAACAGATTGGTCGATGTATCTTCCCCTTAGACTGCACTGCAAATTGCTGTTATTCGTAAAGCTTAGTTTTTAGGCTGTACCTGTGTAGATGAAACGTCCAGGTGTGCCTTTGCAGAACTGTTTGGATTTGTAGGACAGCGTGACTTCAACCACCCCAGGGATGTGTCTGGGCGGGGTCTGCACACGGATGGCATGAGGGGTGATCAACTGCAGAGGAGCAGAGGGCAGGCAGATTAATGCAATGAAACTTCATATCTTATCGTGTGCCCAGGGGACTTCTCTTGGCTTGTATCAACCCTCTTCGCTGCAGCTTTGACTTTCTTTCTTTGTACAATAAGCCTGGAAATGATTTGTTAGTGCCAAAAGCCCTCAGGTGGCCCAAGGCAATGTCACTGTGAGGCTCTGGATGGTTATCAGTGCTGACATGGACTCCGTAAGAGGGGTTCAAAAGCAGTTATCTGTTTATGAATAAAACACACCTTTCCCTGCATACATCTATTGAACACAATAAGTAAATGTATGCTGTGCTTGCCTCGGCTGTCCCTTTCTTTGTGTCTGTCAGCTGAAACTGTCTAGCTGCCATTAGCCACATAAAAGCACCACTGAGTCTTAAACAGACCCACTTAGAGTAGCTGATGAGCCCACTTGTATTGTATGTGCGCATATGCTGAAGGGTCTTTGAAGGAAAAATGGTAACACGACAAAACAGAGACAAGACCTTGCTGAGTGCTCGTTTCCTGCGCATTAGAACTGAACTAGCACTCCAAAGCTAGCGGCGCTCAAAAGCTATCAATGCTGCTGCCGGCACTTTGTGTATGAGAATGTGTGCTGAAGGTGTGTTGTTCTAACTGTCCCTTTCATTGCTCACTTAGCTAGGCTTTCATTCCACCATTGTCTGGCCCCACTCACCTCTCAGCGAGATAATATAGGAGCTTTTTATAGAATTATTTCTTTACTAAAGAGAAAGCTGTTTAGCTGCGGCGCTCGCTGACCTTCAGTTTCACACATACACCGCATTTACATTTTAGTCGTGGCAGATGCTCCTTACAAAGGGATTCATACTGTTCGATGTGCACATATTTCAAGAAAGCAGATACAGAGGCAGCCTAATAAAAGAAAGGAGGGGAGGTAAACAGAGATGTGACAGAAATAAGAGCAACAGCAGAGTGAAATGAGATAGCAAGCTGCAGCTCAGGTTATAAAATATTTCTGATATACAGACTTACAATTAATCAGTGCTTTCCCTAATGACTGTTTATTATAATGTCTTTGTAACCAGTCTTAGTCTACAAAACATAAATGAAATTATGAGGAGGTCATCAATTTATTTGATCTTCAAACACATTTAGAAAAGATTTTTTTCTCTTCTAAGCAGCAGTGGTCTACTAATATGCAAGGTAAACATTGTGGGGATGTAAAGCACCGATTTATTTGTACAAACATGTATTTAAAGTTATCTTGTTACAAGCTCTTTCATGCAAAAGCATTGTTTTACTGTTTTAGCCTTTGAAGCTACTGACTTCCAAGTAAGGCTGTCTGTTAAATGTAGTGATATATAAAGAAAAAATAAATAATTCCTTCTGAGATTTGATGAATTGGTATATGGCATGAAAGTAAGACTCAAATAAAGCAGAAATAGATCAAACACTTTAGAACAGTATGTGAACAGATATATAGCCAGCACACATAAAACCATAAAAAATGGTTTAAGCTGCTATAAGATCATTTGGTTCATTAAACCCAAAAAGAATAAATGAATAAATGGACTGAATTACTTTAAAAGGTTCAACAAATTCTTGAAAAAGTGCCCTCATATGCGTGACTAGACGACGACTGACCTCACTCCACACTAACATGGTTCCAAAAATGACTTGAAGGCCGTCAAAGAAGTTGTCCCCAATGATGATGACTGTCGCTCCTCCTGTGGTCCAGCCTTCACTGGGGCTGATGGCTTTGATACTGGGTGTTGCTGGAAAAAAAAAAAATCAGACATGATAGATTAGGTACTAACTAGCCTAATGACAGCCCAGAAAGGTCTTAGCCATTGGCACCATGTACTGTCCCTTCTTCTTTCCATCTCCGTCCTTTACACACACGCAGACACGCATAGATCACCTCTTGCCTCTCTCCCAGGGGTCGGAGGCGGCCGTGGAATACTAATCAGAGTGATTATACGCGCCCCGTTATTAAACATCACCCGTGCCCTGTGTGCGAGGGCAGCAGCGCTGCTCTTGTTTTATGACACGTGGCAAAGCGTGCAGGCGTGTAAATGTCAGGTGTGCTCAGTGTCTGATCAAAGGGCACGCGACCGGGGAACAGAGCAGAGCCAACAGTAGCTCGACCCTCTGAATATGCCGCCTTCATTAACCAAACACTTAGCTCTTGCTCAGCTGTCTGTCTCAGCCGTCCACAGCTATTGGCCGCGGAGCCCATGTGCACACTGGCTCATGCAGCGTCCTGTCAGGGAATCTTTCCAAAGTGTTTCTTATCCTGTCAGTAGTTCTGCTTGAAACATATTTTATGCATCAAAGTACAGGGAGTTTAACAACAATAAACCACATTTTCAATAACTGGTCCTTAATGTGCTTTTGGACCTTATCTGTTAATGTTATGGTCTCGGAGATTACTGGATGTGATTGAAGAAAAGAACAGCATTGGGAAAATACATGTTTATACAAGCTAAATCTCCTCTCCTTAACAGATATGCAGCTTGTCAGACATGCTGTAATTCTGGAAAGCGGCATAATCCACTTTAGACTAGGCTGACTCTTTCCCTGCAGCCTTGCCTTTGCCTCCCTGTTCTGTTGATCCACCCCAACAAGCTGGAATGATATTTAGCCCCCCGATACGCCTGCAGAGATCAGCGTTCACCGAGTAGCAATCTGTGGCCGTAATCATGGCCCTAAGATGCCTCCCTTTCACAGCCGCTGATATTATGAGCGCTCAATGTGCATGTGTGTGTTTATATGTGTGTGTGTGTGTGTGTGTGGATTAACCAGATGGTGGAACGTGAATCCATGTGATAGGATTATACTTTGGGGTGTTCCTCGGTGCCATCTGTTCAACTCTACGCTCAGCTCATCTATTCCGTGTGAAACGGGCCCAAAAATTGTGTATTTTACCACAAATGCAGGAAAGGGGGGAAAACACAAAGAAACTTCTGTCTTCTTTTGTATCATTTGATCTTTTCTTTTTGACACATTTTTACATTTTCTGATCTCCACACCTACTACTCTCCTTCTCCCCCTGTGTTTTTTGCAACTACTCTTTTTACGTCACCGGGAAAACAGAGTATCAGAGACAAGGAAATTCCAAAACAAATCTCTCTGACACAGGGAACATCTGTTAGTGTACAGTGTGTACTTTAGTTTCTGAGTAAGATCCAAGTCTTTCTGACGAGTCCAATATGTCTCATCTTTGTGAACTTTTCTAATCATCTGTGAGACCAGTCGCAGGGGCAAGTGGTCCATTTTGTCCCCAGAGAACAGTCATTAGCAAGACTTAACCATAACATTCAATCTTAATGCAATCTACTACAGGCCATCATGTAAATCCCTTCTTAGTTTTATTTTTTTATCATTATCATCCCTGAGGTTGACTTTCCTCAAAGAAAAAAAAATATGTTTCTCTTATTCAATGTCTGGGAAATCGAAATGAGAAAATAACTGGATTAGGGACTTGGGAATCAGTGCAGGCTCCTAAATCATGTGCACATGTCATTATGAAGTATTAAAGGTTTGGGTTTGACTGTGCGGGGGTGTGTATGCGTGCGTATAGGCTTTTTAGTGCATGTCTGGGTGTGTTTGAAAACCTGAGGGATGGGGAGTGATGGAGGGCTAGAGGATAAAAGCAGGTCTCCGAGGAAATAAAGCCAGTGTTGGCTTTAAGCAGAACAGACCTCATAAGACACATAGTACTTATGTGAGGCACAGTCGAAGGCCCAGAGGCACAGACCTGAGGGGAGCACGCCACAGGGGAGAGACAGGAGACTCACTAGCTACTACTTATTCTTTAGCTTGAGTTAGAAGCCCTACAAGAGGAGAGAGGGAGAATCCGGGAGGAAACAGGAGAGCGATAAGGGGAAAAAAGCGTGTTTGAGAGGAATACAGTGGAGAGAGAAAGAGAGGAGGGATGTCAGACAGGGGGGATGAGGATGAGAGGGAGGAAGAGGAGGGGAGAAAAAAGACAAAGCAAGCTACATCAGAGAGTGTTTCCTTTTTTTGTTTTTGATACCATGTTCCAGGTAGGAAGGCGTTCCTTCCGACGGGTCCAATCTTCGAGCGCGGCGCCCGTGTTTGGAGTTGTTGTGCACAAACATGTTGTCGGACACGGCCAGGACGTGGCCCTCCACGCTTACTGTAGTCGACACGACCACCTGAGAAAGAAAAAGTGGTTGGAAGGTGATGTGCATGAAACATGCATTAGTGTATTTGTTGTTGAACGTACTGTGAGCAGGGAGGAATTTTATGACAAATAACAGCACATATTTATTCCAAAAATCTTCCTATTTTATGAAAACCTTAATAAATCTATTGAAATACATAATCCTTTTCTGCAGTTAAATAACTGTCTTGGCCCTCTAGAAACTAACCCCACACCCATACAAACCTGCAGTCATGCAGTCATCACGCTTGTTTTAGCTGTTTTCTTTTAGAAATGTCAGGCCTTGTTTTCTTTTTTTTTTTTTAACTTAAGCTCCAAAAATAACAACCAGCTAGTGCTAACTTTGTATGCTAACAGAGTTTTAAATCCTGAAATCATTTGCTGGTTACACCTGACAAAGACCAAAACCACAAACTGACCCCTGAAATATAAACTGAAGACCCTAAATGCTCACACATCGTTCTCCAGCAGACACACATTCACATGTTATAGTGATTTGCTGCCCCTTGGGGGCATTGCCAGAAATATGTACCATCTGAGCTGCGAGCTGCCCTTCTGTGTGTTGGTACTTTAGCTCTGCTGTGAAAAAGACAGAGGTCCAAGTGGAAAATGATGTGTTTTGTGTTGTAATAAATACAAATGAAGATTGTCGCATGCAGCTGTTGACTGAGCTTCTCAATCATGCTTCTTTGCTATTTTCCTACACTTTTTATTTACAGTTCCTCCTCTTTGTTATGAAATTGGTTGATGCTGGACCTTTCCACCTCAGTTCCAGCCAATCAGCCTCTAACTAATGCATAGTGTCATATGTGGGGGCTGCAGATTGTTTGGATTATCAGTGGAAAAACAGTGAAGTGAAGCAACCTGCATGTTTGGGTGCTCCACAAATTGATCTTTTAAAAACAAATTAGCTAATTATAAGAAATAATTGTGATGGCATGTGTGGGCAAGCAAACCATTTAGCCTGCAAATCTAAGACGCTTGGTATTATTGTGATAGAAAGATCAATTACGCAAGAACCCTGTAGTATTCTGCAACGCTCTTAAATGTCATTTTTGACTTTATAATGACATGGACTGAAATATTTTGTTATTCACTGATTTAAAGACAATATATTTCTCTCTTTGTTAGTTATTACAAACTGTGGTAAAACTTCTGTGGAGCACATTGTGAGTGCCTTGATTTATTCTTTAAAAGGAGGGTGGTTATTGTTTTTCCATGCACTAAAATACTGGAAAACCATTTAAAATACCAAAACTGTGCAGTTTTTCTCCACTGTACGCTCAGACGGAGCCCCATTACATACTGAAGGCATTTGGACATGGATGTGTCACCTGAAAACGCCTCATGTCTCGAGGGTTCCCTGCATTCTTCAGGCAATTCTGGTTACACTTCAGGAAGAACTTGAGGAAGAACCTGCATATGAAGACAGACAGGGCAGAGAGAGAGAATCAGACAAGCTGTTGAAACAACATCTGTGTGGAGTTAAAAGCTCAGAGTGAGCCATTTCAATAAAGAACAAAAATACAGATAAGACATAGACATATCAGACTGCAGAGGCAGACAAGCCTCAGACTCCATCCAGCCTTCATCCATCAGCTCTTTATGACAAAGGCAGTTTTCTATGTAAAAACAGCTCCTAGACAGTGAGTAAGGTGCTACCTTGTATATCCATCTCCAAGCTGCTGTCACGGCTTGCCATAAACTCACCGGGGCAGATGTAGTGCCCCCCCCCCCTCCAGCTGCACAGCCGTGTGACGGAGGTTGTGCTGTAGCTACTCTGCAGCATAGTGTTGCCATTCCTGCCTCTCTCAATCTCAGTGTGAGAGACCACATCAACAGCACCTGCCATGCATTATTAATAGGCTGAGATGGCAAGTATGGCTACCCACATCAATACTTAATGAGGGAGGGAGGGAGGGAGGAGAGAGTCGGGGTTGGATTTGGGTGGAGGAGGAAAGGGGGGAGAGGGCTGAAAAGCAAAAAGGGGACGGCTGACAATTTATTCCCTCACCCCACCTTAGGGCTTGAGACCTGACAACTTCTTCTGTAAGTGAAACTGCAGCATTGTACCTCTCTTCACTTTGCCTTCTGCACTGTCTGTCTCTCTGGAAAGGAAAAAAAAAAAAAAAAAATCAAATGAACCGCAAAAATAAACAGCGGCGTGTACAAATAAACAGGAACCCTCAAAAGGGGGAAAATAAAACTACAACATTTCCCGCCCCCACCCCACACTCCGCCTCCCTTTGAGGTAGCTCAAAGAAGTGCTGACAGCTGAAACTGCTTACAATACAGATCTCCACCAGCCAGAGAGAGAATCACTCCTTTGCTCAGCTTTTCTTTCATATGTCTTATTTTCTCCCCACTGTTCATTTGTTATGGCTACGATTCTGCACTGGGCAGCGCGTTTGGAGCCAACTGCCTTAGATATAGCCACGCAGAAGCATCTCACAAACACGCACACAGACATGTCAAGAGGAACACAGTAAGCAGTGGTGCGCCTTGGACAATTGTTTCATCTAGACAAAAAAAAAAAAAAGAAAGAAAGAAAGCGAGGAAGATAAATGGACAGAGCAAAGTTCTGTCTCATTCCAAGGGCCAGCCTACTGCTGTGTGCATTACAAGCATCTGATGTAACACAAGAACTCGTGGATTTATCCCCAACGGCTTTTAAATGCATGACAGCTGGTTAGTGGTGGATGTTCCTCTTCAAGTCAAGAAGAAAAAGCCTCTTATGATCTCAATAACAAACTGTCTTTTTCTGCTGCTCTGTTTTTTTTCCCGTCTTTTCCTTTGGCTTTGTTTGTGCTCTGATTTACGGTTGTGTTGGCATAAGAGGCCAAATCTGAATGAGAACAAGGAGAAAGATGCGGAAAGCGAGGAGAAACTGTTAGATAGACAGAAGGATGAGGTAGACGGTATGTGAAATCTGAAAGGAGATACAGACCACCCTCCTGTATATTTTAGAAGCTGTAGGCCAATATCTCAATAATTCATGAGGATGAGAGATGGAGGTTTTCTTTTTTTTCAGTGGCTGTTAGACCCCACAGAGTGAGGGTCTCCCAACTTTCTTATCTCTTCGAGGTCAGGGAGCAGCCTCACAGACAGCTGTGAACTACATCCACTTGTCCAACATACTCCACCTTCCTCACTGCACCTCCTGTTTAATTCATTGATTCCACTCTTTCTCCAACAGTTCTCCTCCTTCACTGATGGATGGATGATGGATAAGTGAAAGGAGGAAAGTGAAGGTCGTCCGGGTCAGGGATGACCAAATCAGGGGGTTAAATATTAGAGTTTGGAGGAGGTGGTGAAAATATAACTTCTGAGACAACAACAAAGCCTCATGTGTTCTGGATCGCCTCCATGCACTGATCATCTGATTCATTATTTACATGACTTAAGGTGTCCCGAGTCAGCCGTGTGGAAACATTACAAAACTGCGGCGAGTTGATTCCTCTGTGCTCCGTCTCATCTCCACAGGAGCTGAAAGACTGGAATTACCATGACACGCATTTACACGGATCAGCAGCGTTAGTGTGTGTTGGAGTGGCAGTAGGATGGATGAAGAGCAATGTGTGTTGATATGCAATAGCAAAGAGATTACCGCACGGATTTATGGATAATCTGATTGACAGCTGACCGGTAAATATGGGCAGATAGCTGACAATAGACTGTAATTCTATCATTTCTTTTGTTTACAGCTTGCTGTTTTCATGTTTTCAGCTATTTGGACCAATAAGTGATTAATATTAAGGTCTGCTGGTCATGCAGCAAACACGGTTAAAAATTAAAGGTGACAGATGCTGAAGTTCTGCATCTTTTTAAAGTTGCTTTTGTTGTTTTGTTTGATATTTTCTTGCACTTTGTGATTTTTACCTTGGTAGGTGCAATATGAATTAAAATTGACTTGACTTTTTAAATATATATAAAGAAAATAGTTTGTTTAATAATCATTGTTCAGGCTTCTTGATCCCTCTGGGATTGGCTGCTGGCTACTGTATATAAAAATGAGAGACAATTGGAAATGCAAAGCAACCATGGCATTAATTTTAGCTGTACATTTGCAGCACCAGACAGATGCACAAATCCAAATCAATCTGAAACCTCTCAGTTCATTTTTTCACCCAAAAGGTGTGATCAGTGTACGCAGACCAAAATGCCTCAGAATGCAGCTGAACGGACCTATGAGTCATCAAAGTAAGGAAACATTTGGCATCTGAACACAGTTAATAAGTGAATGAATAAATAAAATGTGAAAAACATGAAGGATTCTTATTACATTGGGAGTATTTCAGTGTTTATTATTTTATGTAGTCTGTTTCATGCACATTGAAGACATCCTTTTTCTGTTGCTCTGGAGACCTCGCTGTTTCCCAGTTTCAACTATTGCCTCCACTGTGTTTGTATTTGAAACTCTCATTGGTTTAGAGCTTTTATAACTGTGCAGGCTGCACAGCTACAAATATTACTAGTGTAAATTGCTGCCCCGGCTGGATTAAATGAAATAAAACCATTTTGCTCTCACATAATTACCCCTAAATCCAGAAATGGCTGTGGAAGTGAATTTGTGTAAATAACTGCTTGGCCTCTTGAAGCCTCATGGCATAAATTTGCTAAAGCAAAAAAAAAAAAAAACTGGAAAAAAAAAAAAAAAAACGCAAACAAAAAACCCCCAAAACCTGAACAAATAAACACATGCATCCGGTCGCCGTGGTAATTTAATGATCTCACACTTTCATCATATCATAACGGGCAATATTTGTCACTTTGGAGCAATTAAACACAAAATCACCCCCTGCCCATAAAAAACAAAACAAGGAAAGCAATTATAACACAACTTTTAAGTAATCCCTGTAGCATCTAAATATGATTACTGCAGTGATAAAGATTGTCTAACCGATTAGCTAACAGCACGGAAGCCTCCGAGGGACAATTCCGTTATATTTTCTAATAATTTTCTTGCATTAGCCACAAATGAGGTAAAGAGCTGTTTTTCTTGTCAAATCTAACAAGAATAACTTTCGAGCGGCGGTTTTATCTCTCTTTGCAGTGCTACTTTCTTACTTTCTACCATTTGTTATTCTGTGTGCATTATTTCTTTTTTCTTTACCCCACCTCTCTCTACTTTTTCAGTTTTGTTCTGATGCCAATGTGCTGTTAAAAAAAAAAAGAAAAACTACGGTTGATGTCGTAACTCTTCTCTCCCTCCATCCATTTCAGCTCTACAGATCATCTCCACAAGAAATGCACTGTGTCTGGCTCCTAATATGCTTCATGAGGTGTGTAATTCACTGTGCTCCGGAGGGGAGCCATTTGTCTCGGGGGTTAACTAAGTGACACAACAGCACTTCCCCATGCCTGTTAGCACCGTGGGACATGTTGAACTAATCTAGGCAGGTAGAAGGATGGAAGATCTTGCACTTTGGCAATTAAGCTTTAAGATTTGTTCAGGAAATCGATCCTAATGAAGTCGCATGCAGGCAAAGATTAAACGCAAATACTTGTGAGCAAATACAATGCTGCCGCTCAAGAAAGGAATAACAAATAGATATCAAAAGTGAAGTTGAAGTCTGGCGCTCTCACTGAATCAAGCATCTTCCTCGTCTGTTGCTTTGTGTGTTTTCTTTCCCTCCCCTCGTGTTTCATTTCTCATTTTCTTTCCTTCCTGTGCAACTCTTTCTTTCGCTCTTTCCGCCATGCATCACTGACACTTCAACCAAGAGCCTGACTGGCTTGTTTTTGTGGTGACCTGTCTCCCTGCCTGCAGTATATGTTTAAGCATCGAGGCACACACTTACACAAGCACACATACACACACACACACACTAATTTAGGGAGATTTATGAGGGGGGCCTTACACCAGGAGCCATACAGGCTGACCCCAGGGGTGTAGGGGGGCACTTGGTGGGGGAGGGGGCCTGGCTCCACAGGGGGGGGACATTAATAATCCAGAACCAGGTCTGTCTCTTGGTCTGGCCTCGGACATCAGGCTGTAACAGGCTGCAGTGGCCCAGTTTAGACAGACTGGGAGAGAAAGATCCACTCCTACAAATCACACCGATAGAGACAGAGATGTGGTTTCACTAAAAGGAGAGAATATCCAATAAGATCAGAAAAAAAAACTGGAAATTGAACACTCAGGAACACGAAGTAGATGGAGAAGGAGAAACCACCTCACATGCATGCACGAGCTTAACATCATTCCTTTGGAGTGCTCCTCCTCAGAGTAGTGGTGGGCACCTCTATATTGCCTTCATGTCTATCTTAAGTGTCATGATTTATTCAAATAGAACATCTCACTGCGCTGAAAAATTCATTTCCAGCTCACTCCATGCATCGTCCCATCCTCCTCTTTATCTCCTTGATGTGTGTGCATGTCATGTCAGCTGAATTTGCCCCGTCGTTAAATATTTCTCAGAACAAATGGACCCTGGAGGAGGGAGACGGTGGGTCATGGGGGATCCACGCTGCGCCTTTGCCGCTCTGGGATCGGCCCCGCTTGGGAGGGATAGCTCCTCTCTTGCCTAGGAGCTAAAGTTCCGGTCCCAGCTTGGGGACAGAAGTCCCAGAGACACTTAACCAATTGTGTTTCATCCATTTCATCCAAAAAGGATCATTCAAAATTCAACTGAGAAATCGTTCAGGAAGCAGGGAAAGACAGGCGATGAGGTCTCTCCAGCAGTGGCGAGAAGCCATGCTCCGATTGACAACTTGTCATCTGATAATATTCCTACCTGTAGGGTGAGTTTAAACCACAGCAACAGGGGAAAAAGGCAACCAAATAAACATCTGTGCATGTGTGTGCGCGTATGTGTTCGTGCATCAAAGCCATGATGAATAAGAGGCTGTCTGGGTGATGGACAATCTTGGCAGGCGGTGCTGATTGAAACACTTCCTCTGTCGGGCCAGGCCCATTAATCTGATGGAGACAGAGACAAAGAGAGAGAAGGAGAGAGGCTCCAGGCCCCCAGAACACAGGAGTAATGAAGGGTCCTGGTCTCCCTCACCCCGATGCTGTCCTGCCATGCTGGGACGCTGTGCTACCCTGTCCAGCCCCAAACCTTGCCCTCTTGGGACTGACCAGTGAATAATGGCCCTGTCATCAGCCAGGGTAGACACCGCTGCACAGCCGAAGGGTGTGTGTGACCGCATGAGAGTGTGTGTCCAGCTGCGTACCTCCCTTCGCAGTCCTTTAGCCCAACTGTTCTCCTTTCTGCCTTAGTTGAAGACTGATGCATTCATATTGAATAGTGTTGATTTAAGCACACGTTAAACTTAATGCATAATGCATCGACTATATATAGCTTGATAAAGAGCACCGTGTCAACGCGGGACCAGCACCATACATTGTGTGGATGAATGTACCGCTTGCAAAAGTTCTTTCTTTTTGTTCCATTTAAGCACCATATTAAATCATAAGTATGACTGTGACTGTACACAGGCTCAAGGTTATGTTTCTAAATGCAGCAGGATCAGAAATCAAAAACTTAATTAGTGTGCCATGTTTGTTCTCGGGTGAAAAGTTGCTCCCTCCAATGGGTCTTGAGGGAGGAATATGAAAGTAGAAAGTGGAAAAGACCGAGAAAAATGAGAGACAGACAGAGCGAATGTGGCGGAGGGAGAGCGATTCTGAGCCGAGACGAAAAGCTTCCCGCGGTGCATGTTTGTGTGTGTGTACATACATGTGCGTGTGTGTGTTTTGGCCTTGCGTCCCTCTGTGTTTATCAAACATATTACAGCTCCTTCTAGATTCCTCACCTGCACACCCCCAGCCTGCTACATATGGCCCACCAATCACAAAATAAGGAATCATGCATACATTAGCATAGCTAATGGCCTACCCTCTCCATTTAATATGCAAATTTCCTGAAACATTACTGAATGCCTTCTGTTCTAAATGAATAAATTTGAATCGCAATTAGAATAATCCTTTATAATTAATGAAAACTGTCAATTTTGGTTCATAAGTAATTTGATTAAAGTGGTGATGGGACACTTATGAAGTTCACTGATCTGCGAGGACTGTGAGCGCTCACTCACACACACGCGTGTAAACACACACAAGCTATAAGACGACCAACAGCGGGCCGCATTATTGATGACAACAATTAATAAACTTATGAAAGTGGCTGTCACGCAAACCAGTCCTTCCTATTTTACTCCAACACAACTTCTTTCCTTTACCACTGTGGAGAAACAACAGATCAATCACGCCTTTCTGCGGACTGACAGACAGGGAAAAGTGAGGAAGTGATTGAAGAGGTTTCCCGGCCTCGTGGTGCTGTGTCAGTGGCCTGTCTGTCCAGCGGGAGACACTGATGGACTGTTGAAGCAGAGAGAGAACAGCAGGCGCACATGCCAAGTCATTACAAGGGTCTGAAACGCTGTTATTTCTCACAGGAGGACGGGGCAGCGATGCTGTTCGTTGAGCTTTATCAGTATATAATAGCATGTTAAGAGGAGCAGGCGGTGTGTAACCTCTCATCAAAGCCCCCTGCGTTAGCTTTTGCTCATGCTGTGCCATTGCTGCTGAAGCTTATGAGGGTGTCACTTGAATTAGGGTCACTCAGCTGCGTGAAATGATTGCAATGTGCAATGCGCGTGCATCCCTTGCACTTGTGGGGTGTGCATTTTGCTTGTGGAGCTCCCAACATGTCCACATGAGTGCATTTGCATGGCTTTAGCCCGATAATAATGGTCCAGATAGTGTAGAGCCTTGCAGACTAATTAGCCAAATCACTGAGAAAATAGTCGCCTGCTAATTAATGGGTATTATGGCATTTCAGAAGTCACTGCTTTAATTGGGGGGAACTGAGCCTCAGATTTCCATACTGCAGTAATACTCACTTTATCCATCCATCGAACTGTCGGTCTGCCTACCCACTTGGCATGCTTGCTTTTAAACACAATTCATTTGTATGCAGACAAAGTAATTATCCCCCAGATTTTACATGCACACAGGAGTGTACATCATGTTTATATACACTGCCAACTTTCTACACTTAACCTAACTGCGTCGTCAGTCTCGCTATAACCTCGAGGAGACATAGCACAACACTTTCCACATCTGACCCATTACCTTTCATATTGAACTGATTAAATGTCTTTATATTGCTCTGAGAGGAACAAAACCCTGATGCAAGTGAATTGGTGAGTAATATAATCCATCTGAATAATTCCTTTCTTATTTTCTATGCGTGCGAGTCTCCAACCAACCCTGTGATACACATGCATACATGCATATCCCCTACAGACTCCTCTTAACCCTATCAGACTCTGAGACAATCAAAATAGATTTGCATTCAAATGCCACATGCTCGGTATCAAATATCAAATCAAGCTCGAGTCACTGAGACAGACAGACAATTGCCTCCTCCCTGCTGCCTCCACCTCCCCTCCAGCACCTCCTCCTCCCTTCTCCCCTCTCAGGGTCCCAGGGACTCCTATTCTACCCTGGACGGGCTCTGTGGAGGAGTGACAAGCTGTGGCTGGGGCTTGATTGACAGCCTGTTGATGCTTCTTTTACGCACACACACATAAAATCGCTCTACATTCACCTCCACCACCTCCCCCTGCTGGTGTTCTGGTCTGGATGTCGGTGATAGCCCCTGGGCTAGTGCCCTGCAGGCTGCACACTTCTATACATACAAATCACAGCGCGTCAGCCTCATGAATGGACCCATTTTGACTTTGTCCTTGTAAAGTCAGGCCCCCCTTGAAGGGGGCTGTGTCTGCATCCTGCCTCTTTCTCTACTTTCCCTCTCATTCTTATACGCACGCTGGCAGAGGCATGATGAAACTCTCCAACCCGTTGTAGTGTGCTGCCACATATGGACACACACACAGGAAAACGGTGCATTTAGAAGCAGTGCTAATGGGCACACCTCACAGGAGAAGGGTATAAATACATCAACAACAACACAATCACATAGACAATCCACACACATCATAACGGCCAGGCCCCGGGGCCTAATCTCACACACTCAGCTCGTACACCTGGTTAATGTTAAGAGGGCAGTTATAGTCAATTACATTCCCATATAATGCATAAACCTCCACCCTGCCAGAGCAGGGAAAGTAATTGAAAACAGGCGTGGAACACACTAGGGTCCAGGCAAAAAGTCAGCTTCCCACCCTTGACTTTACCGTGTGCTATATGTGCTGTCTTCCCATGCCATATTCCAGGGTCCTGAGGGCAAAATGTAAGGGGAAAAACGGGTGGGGTTGCCATTTAGATATAAGGCAGCAAAAGAGCAGAGGAGGATATAGCATCTTATGAGGTGGTGGAGAGGAGGAACAAAAGGAGTTGGACGGGGGAAGACGGTGAGGGCTTTGTCTCCCAGGTGAGGTCCGGGGGAGGAAGCAGTTAGGGTCAGAGTGAGAGGGTGCCGGACGGTTGGTAGCAGTGGTGATGTTCCATTTGGGAATGGGTAGGGGGGAGCTGGGAGGAGGGGGGTGGGTGGGGGGGCACAGCGGTTGTAAGTGGGAGTTTGAGACTGACAGGTGACATTACCCTGCGTCATGGCTGGAGGGACAGAGGGACAGAGGGCGCGATGGTTATCCAAGCAGAGAAATGTCACTGTCCAGACACCGCTGTGACACACACACACACCAAAACAAGAGCTGCACAGACACACACGCACGCACAAGCACACAAAGATCCAGGACAAAGGAGTCTGGAGTCTTTGAGAGAGAGAAAAAGGCTGGCTACAGTGGCCAGAGATGGAACGATTACATCCTCTCCATTTAAAAAGGGAGATTCAGAGAAAAACAGACAAAGCAGGAGAAAAGGCTGGGAATGACTATACTATTACGAGTCAACAACTTTGCATTTATTCATATTGCCTGCGTCCTACACCTTAGCTCCCTTTTGTTAAGTTGGGTCTTTCTTTGCATTTCCCCCCCTCTTCAATCTGCTCTCTGCCGTTTTCATTAAAGCCTTTCCTCATTTTTGGCAAAGCTTATAAAATGTCCATATTGCTGCTCATTCGACCCCATTGATTTAGTGTTTGGTTAAATATTCACGACTGTGGATGCAATTAACATGCTGTTAATGAATAATTGATCGCATCTTAAGCGGCCATAAAACTCATGCATATTAATTATTGAAACAGGAAATATGAAAAAAAAACAGCCTCCCTTGTTTTGCCTCAATCAACCTTCTTTCATTTTTCTTTCTTCCTTTTAAGAGTCAGAAAGCCATATTGAGTGCATTTGTGGTGGAAAAGTGCATCTTATGAGTGTGTGTTTTTGTGTATGTGCCTGACTGCGTGGCAAGCAGACAGGCAACCGGAAAGTGAGACGAGCGTTATGCAAATGCCTCCCGTAAACACCGCTTTAACAACTCTTACGTGCATTTAAGCTGCCTTTGAGTACAGCCATTTCCCTCATACATACATCTCACTGCTGTGTATGTGTGTGTGTGTGTGTGTGTGTGTGTGTGTGTGTGCATGGCTGTTATGTGGAGTACAGTGCAGGTGAGCGTCATGTTGACAGCCTCTGTGTGACAGAGGCAGTAGCTGCCGGTTATGAGAGGCAAGTGTTTACCACGAGTGAACAGAACAAAAAAACAAATCTAGCGAACACGGGAGGCTTGTCAGCGAGAGACTGGAGATCAGTCAGCCAACAATGAGCTTTCCGCTCCCACTGTGTCTCTACTAGCTCATGGTTATAGGCTGATGTCGCCCCTGGCGCCTCCCTGGATCCTGGTGGGTGGAGAACAATTGTGTAGAGAGGCAGATGGGGGCGGGAATGAGCTCCAGTGTGCATCGCACTAATGCTGCAGTGCACCTGTGGTCAGGTAAACAGTCACATCCTCCCCTTTGAAGGAGAGCAAAACTGTATATTTGTGTGTATTTACGTCGTTTTGGGGGTTAAATTCATTATCAGTATCCTCCTCTCCTAAACCACTCTGAAATACCACGACATGAAAAATACATCCCAGGAGCAGCCGCACACTCCAGGAAAACACCAATTTACATCGTTGCTTGTTATTTATTTAGCACACAAAAAGCTCTACAGAAGTGTGTGTGTGTGTGTGTGTGTGTGTTACCCCCCTCTATCTCCATCTCTGGCACCTAACTAAGTACTTTGCAATGTTGGTGCCTTGGAGCTAAAAGTGACAAGCCGTCAATTGTGTTCCAATATTAACCCCCCCCTCCCCGTCTATGTCTGCATGCGCGTCTTCTTCTCTGTGATGTTGGTTTGATCAAAGAAGCAGCACTTTGGTAAAAATAACCAGGGAGAGTGAGATGGAGGACACCATGCGGTTTGCAGACGGATGAACGACGGCCAGTCTTTCCACGAAACGTCCTCCTTTTCCTTTTTTCTCTTTTCTTTCTCTGTGTCGGGCAGACAAACGTAAAGTGTATGTGCCTGCGTTCATACAGCCGGCAGCAAGCAGCAGTTCTTGGAGTGTGTAGCTCGCAGGTTTATGGTGCAAGGAGATGCGCTGTGATTAAGCTTTTTATACGGACAGGAAGACAGCTCTAGCCAACATTTTTTTTTGTATGATTCTAAAGAGTGACTGAAATGAGGCTGGCGAGGGGATAAAAGTGAGAAGCAGTCCACCAGAGAGACTCGGTATGAGAGAGAGATTCATCTCATCTTCCCAGGTTCACTTAGCGGTGAAGTTCCTCAAACTACAACTACAAACTGCACCTTCAGTTGCCATGGAGGGGTGCGGGGCTGCAGGGAACGGGATGGAGGAAGAGTGAAGGCGAAAACAGAGGGAGTAGGCACAGATGCACACAGAGAGAAAGGCAGGAAGAAAAAAAAAACTGCTGGATCTCTCTGTGGCTAATTCTCCGGGTGTGGGAAAGCAGAGTACCTAACACAGGTTGGCCTGGTTTCAGTAATGAGTTTGATTCTTCTCACTGCCTCCTCCGTTTCACTGGGGACCGAGACTGCATAATAACATCCTTCACACACATACGCACACACACACATACACAAACAGGTCTACGGGGAGCTAATTATTCTCACCTGTGTTAATTATTGCTGTAAGCCAATCAGTGGACTGTGCTAATTAGGCAGTGTTAGGTCTGATTAGTGTTTTGCAGCAGGCCCACTCAAACTGTTATCTACCATACTAGTTCCCTCAGGCAAAAGAGGGGAGAGGAGAACAGGTGGATGCTTGCCCTGTGTGTGTGTGTGTGTGTGTGTGTGTGTGTGTGTGT
>JBBDHI010000007.1:25179996-25192147 GCA_037177115.1 Craterocephalus stercusmuscarum
CTGTGCGTGAGTGTGTGTGTGTGTGTGTGTGTGCGTGGGTGTGTGGGTGCTTGTATATGTAATATGTATATGTGTTTATGTTAAGATTAAATTTCTCAAATCAAATAATAAATACTAGGGTCTTAAATAAATATCAACCTTCTGGCCCACTAAAATCTTTCTTTCCTGAGTTTCCTTACCGCAGTATCATTCTTTGCTTCTGTTATTACTCCATAAAAATTATGAAAACCAAACTCACCGTTACTGTAGAGGAGCTGGAGTCTATAATGGATCCCATTGTTGGTCTTTTCCCCCGTCGTTTCCTATGAAAATTAAACCAAACAGAGCCGGTCAGAGCGAGCAAACATCTCCTCCTGGGACCCTTATACTGCGGGTGCACAACGTGGTGTTTTTAGAGAACTGACATGTTAAGTCTCAGACGGTGATCTAAATTAAATCACGTCGTTCCCGTCGTCAAAACCGTGGAAACAAACGTAAAAAGAATTTGCTTGCAAGTTTGCTGAAAGTTTACAGACAAATGATGTTTCTAATTTTGTTATTTGACTAAATATAAAATGTAGTGACAATCCTCAATCATTTTGTTTTCAAGAAAAAAATGCTGTGTTTATATTTTTAACTAGCAGTCTGAGGAGTTATACGAGCCTAAATAAGTGTGACAAATTAAGAAAAATGATGTTAACCTAAATAATATTTATCCATCCAATAAATCACAATGCATTAAAAATAAAATAAATTATTACTTCCCAAAGGAAAAAAGGGAAAGTACTCCGACATAATGAATAATAAACAAGTCGATCGTAAATGCTAATGAATAAAACAAATATTAGCAGGAAAAACTCACTTTTAAAGGCCCCTTGCAAACAGGTAAACAGATCGATATTGGATTATATAATATCGACATCCAGGATAAATGTATTTTTATTTAAAAAAAAAAAAAGAAAAAGGAAAAATAACTGGTGACAGGCAGCAGCTGGAAGCAGCACGCTGTGCTCAACTGCCACAATAAATATAAGCCAATATCAGGAGCCGCGACTGAGTTCAAAAGTTACCACTTAGGATCGATGAATCCAAAATTCATGAGGGGGAAGGGGTTGTAAATATGAGGAAAGGAAAATGATTCAATAAAAATAAGTCTGTGAGTCTTTGAGGAAATCACATCTAAAAATCACATCATGGAAGCCTTCAGGACCAATGATCCCTGCTGTGTACGTCTGCTAACACACGTCTGGTAATTTATCACTTGGACTTAACAAGTCCCTGTATTGTGTCAGTCATCTGTTCAAATGGAGCCCACATTTAGTAAATTTGCTCAAAAAATCTCCAATTATTAAAATAGGTTATATTACTGCATTTTTGTTCTTTGTGCGTTTGTGTTTATTTGTAAATTCTCTGAACTCACCTTTTCTTTCTCCACGAAGTCAACAAAGGTGGTTCTCTCGATTTCCACCGGCTGACCCTGTCTGTCGTATAAAGCCAGGACAAAGTGGAAGAAGTTGGACTTGCGGAGGTTGGAGGGCGGCTGCTTCTCGAAGTGTGCCCGAGCGAGACCCACTCCGCTGCAGACACAAGCACAAGCCAGCAGCAGCCACAACCGCGACAGTTACAAATCAATTATTTTTTTAATTTACCTAAAATGAGCGACATCTTTATCAAGCCGTAGCTCATGTCTCGGTCTTTATTCGTGCAATCATTATTAAATAAACGCATTTATTTAAAACAAAAAAAAAACTGCAGAAACGCACTTTAGATTTCAATCAATAAAAAAATTTAAGTTTAAATATTACTCAATTTGTTCAATATAAAGTTTGAGACAACAGTAATAAATTAAAAGCGCTTACACAATATTAGGCCTGATGTTTTTAAATTCCTATTTAACTTGTCCAAAATAATTAAATCTAAACTTTTTTCTAATTTAATCTAATAAGAGATTCAAGTCTGGGGGAAAAGGCCAAAGCATGCTAACTTTTAAAAGCAATCTGTTCAGTTCACCACGACCAAAACACACCGTGAGCTGAACATGCCCAAGCGTAAAAGTCGCACTTCACTTTTCACGACAAAGTTATTCTAAGGCAACATTTTATGTCCTGTGGGCAAGCGTTTTGAGAGAGCTGAAATCTCCGAATCCACTTTGAATGGCATCACGTATTTTAAGAAGTCGCACTTGGAGCTTAAAAAACTTCAAATGCCAGGACCAGAGGTTATCCCACCACCGCGTCCTCTGGGGACGCGTGATGCCCCCAAGTGAATGAGCCGCTCCGTCTTTACCGCTGCAGCTCTTTAACGCGCGCTCTTCTCGGTGTCTGCGCAGCAGCCGAGGCCGCCTCAGGCTCACCTCTGCGCCGCTGTGTTGGCGTCCAGCACTCCGGCTCCCTGCATCCATGTCCGAACCGCGTTCATCCCGGCCACCATGGGCTCCTCTTTCATACTACTCCCACTCCTCTGGATGCTCTCGTGGATGCCAAACATCAAAACGCACCTTCACAATGTCTCTATCTCTCTCTCACTCTCTCCCCTCTGTCTCTATCCTCCTCTCCTTGGCTCCCTCCTTTCCCCCCTCTCCCCTCCTCTTGCGTCTGTTTGATCGCACTGTCACAGGAGCAAAGTGGCGTGGTCTATTTCACTAGGTGTTTAGACGCGCGCGTGCTTCTCAAAGTAAACAAAAGATGCGACATGTGGAAGCAAAAAAGGGGAGCTGTCAGCATCCAAGGTTAGCTGCACCTCATGTCAGCGACTCCGCGAGAAAAAGAAGGAAGAAGCAGCAGCTATGAAGAGAGAGCAACGTGAGAGCGATGAAAGGGGGACGCGCAGGATGAGAGGCTGCGCTGAGTTGGCGACAGTCCCCCGGATCAAGGTGCAGCTGAAAAAACACAAGCTAAGTGTCAGTCGTTTTTGCAACAAACAGTCCGCAGCTAGAGGAAAAAGCCGAGGAGATGAAACACGCTTTGCCCTCCTTCGCTCCGCTTCTTTATTTACAAAGTCTTCCTCCGGCTCAGAAGAATCAAACGGAAGATTACGCGCAATTAAGAGGCAGTCCTCCGCTACACGTCAGCTCCTGCTCGGGTGATTTGCGCTCCTTTTCTTCCCTGAGGAATCACTTTGGACCATCTCTGGGATGCCAAACAGGAGAAAACTAGTAGGTGATGGAGGCGTGGCCTGAAAGGCGAACAGGAACGCCCTCCAACTCAGTTAATGACACGGACAATCAGCTGTCCACCAACCCGACCAGCACGCTGCCCGCCCGCCTGCCTGCTGTCCCCGCCTCGTCCCACGCAGCGTCCCGCCCCAGCTCACTTAGCCAGGAGCTGTGCGCGCGCTGGTGTGTGCGCTGTCTTAGAGCTTATGTACATGGCAATTAATATAGTTCTTTAGGAAAAATAAATGCCAGCTGAGGACAGGACATTAGTTTTGAAGGAGAGAGTGAGAAGACAAGGGGTGGTGGAACATCCAACACCTGAGCAACAGCCGGAAATCTACCTAATCTCTTATGTGTGTGTGTCTCTGTGTGTGTGCATGCACATAAGGAGCGCAAACAGAAACTGTTCAAGTGTTCATTTTTGTAGATAAAAGTGTCCTTTTTCGGTCTCGTTATTATGTAAGTAACGCGCAAGAGGGACGTGTGCGCAAATGTGATTGTTTTTGTTTACTTATAACTGTTGTATTAATAAAAATCAACAACCAAAACCATTTTTCAGAAACTTTATTCAAACATTTAAAAAGAAACAGCGTTGTATTTTCCTCAAAAAGGCTGAACAATCCAAATCCAGCATCAGCTCAGTCAGATTATGAGCTTAAGAAAGTTTCTGCTCACCAAGAAGGCTGGCTTCGTGGCTGCGCGTTTCCCCTTCTTACAGCTGTTGGTTTGAAATTAGCTTTCATTGGATGCATTATATAAATCTTGCGGGACTAAGATCTGAATGCAACATAAATATGAGGATTAGTTGCTAAACTGTGCTGCATACCACTGTCCAAAAAAAAAAAATGCAGTCACTCAAAACTGCTCATAGAGACAAACAAAAATATGAATCAGAAGAAAAAGAAAAAAAACATTTGCATGGTAGCTCACAGAGGCGTGAAACGGTTCGCACGAAAAGTGTACAACTAAAGCCAGCTTAGATCTGTTCTTCATCAGTCCTGGCTGTCCCTTATTCCTTTGAATCATTTCCAAATGATCACGTAGAATATCAGCTCTGTTCACTATTGGGTTACTTTAAGTGACATCGATGACATGACTTAATCTGTCAATTTAAAATCTTGTTCTAATGTATTATTATTATTTTTTATATCAGTAGTTTCCCCTGGGATCAAAGATCAAATCAAGAATGGCTCAAACTTCCATGCATACGGGACAAAGCTCAGAAAAAGGTTTAAAACATTATGTTGTCTAATGATGACTTTGCATTTCTAAAAAAAGATTCCTTACCAAAAATGTTTCCTTTCGTTTCAATGCAAACCTACTTCCAATACAATACTAACTTCTTTAAGTGGCAGAGAGCAGCTAGCAGAATATTTTTTGATGGAATCTGAAAGATGCCATAAACAGCGAAGGTTGGAAAAGCCAGCCATCATCCTATCTTTGTCTGAAGCTGTTTGTTTTCCTCTCCTGCAGCAGGAGGACAAATGCGAGCGCCACATCGGTATACTGTACAATAAAAGGTGATAAATAAAACCGACGTGAGATTAAAAATCTCTTTCCCACTCTAGCTCCGCTCACAGCTGAGGCGGTAATACGCGCGTGCGCGCACACCCACACAGGTCCAGCACCATCCTTCAGCACATTTGTTTGATTGCGACCGGGCCTCTCCATGATCTGTCTGCTTGGGTTGGCATGCTGACCACCGCGAACACTGGAGGAGGCCTTTGGGTGGCATATATTTATATCCCTGCGCAACAACACTACACACACACACACACACACACACACACACACACACACACACACACACACACACCCTTAGCCCAAATATCACTGCCTCCGTATCCTAAAACGGAGATGTCAAATGGGGCCCGATGTTCCAGCCATGTTAATACAGTGATTTACTAACTCAGAGGCAGCCAGACATAAGGTGTGCAAAATATCTTTGATCATTACGCTCTTGCAGAATGCGCGCGCCACTTCAACGATGCAAAGGTGCGCCAGTGTGTGCATATAGACTCGTGTTCAAGGGTTCACATATGGGAAGGCTATTAAAATTCCCCTGCGTTAAAACTCTGTCAGACATTTTTAAAGTAACTGATGAGAAAGGAGTTGGAGGCGCTTCTGTACAACTACCAGATGTTCTCGTAAATCAAAAGGTTGGACTGATAATAATGGTCTGATAGAATTGAAGCCCCATAAAAAATAACTCGTAAAGAATTTGTCATATGCTGATGAGAATAGGCCTTATGTCCAACAATATGCTCTCTAGTCTTACATAAATTTAAACAGAAGTTCTTACAATTCCAATGTGCAGAAGAACTGGCTTGAGTTACCTTGATGCTCCTCTGAAACACAATGTCCCAAGCAGAGGAAATAATACAAAATAATAGTGAAAATAAGAATGATTTGCGACAAAAAGAGAAAAGAAAAAGGAAAACAGGGTGAAAACCCCCAAAGCTAAAATGGGTTGATTAAACTTCTTAATAATATCAAGATACACGATGTTTTACTGTTAGTACTAGAGTGGGCAACACATTTACTAATACCATTTCACTCAGCTCAAACTCTAGCGGATATTTGAGATTACAGATGCAATGTTGCCATCTAGTGGCTTAAACGCGGCATTACACCAACGAATATAGAGTTGAAGTTGGACCCGTAAATAAAGCACATGCATGGCTTGCATGTAAATAACTACCATCTGTGCATAAGGCCATTCCCATGTCCGTTAATTAACACAGTCAGCAAAAGGGGGCAAGGTCAATAAACTGCAGATTCATGACAAGATCTGGATGACAGGATGTTTTCTTGTGTCTTTTATGTTGTCATGGGTTGTTAAAGTCTTGTTTTATGAAAATGTATTTATTCATTGTATTGTTTTGAATTGTGAAACTCTTTTGTAAAATTAGATTTTCTTTGTTCTTGTGTTTTTGCTTTTGTTGTCCTTTCATATTTCTCTTTTTTTCCATGTTTTGCCATCATTAAAGCAAAGCTTAACCTTCCAAACTGAGAATTAACACGTGACGAGCTCTGAAATCTCATTTCCACAGGGATTTACCAGAACCTTTCAAACTTTTTTCTTTTTGTTCTTCATGTTTTGATTAAACACAGATTTTTGTTTTAAGCTTAGTTTTTCTATAAAACACGAAAGTGTTTCCAGATAGACAGTAAAATTGCACAAAGGCATTATGAAATAGCCTACACATAACATATCAAGATCAGTTTCAATTTATTAAAGTTCTTTCTGTGTCTTTGTCGTTCCATTTCACAGTTCTTCTTGGTCTTATGGAACAACATCCCATCCCAAACCATTTTACCATCTAAGGAGTCAGTTGTAAAAATCCTGCATATAGTGTTACATCCATCCATCCATCCATTCATCCATCCATCCATGCATCATTATGGATATCTGTGTATCTTCATTAATAAGTTTGTCAAAGAATTTGTCATGGTCTATGAGTTTCCTTGCAAAGTTCTTGATCTCAATGCTTGTTTGCTCCAGTTTTGTTAAGCCTCTGTGTTTTTATGTTTTCAGCTGCATTCATTGTGTTAGATCATTTCTGTTTATCGCAGTCTTGTTATGGTCATTTGCCTAACCTTGCCAGCCTGCATTTAGGCCTTAAAGTAGCACTATGTAACTTTCTGACTTTAAAAAGATGTGCTTCAGATTGGTTTGGATGGCCTAGTGACATTCATTCTGCACATTTCAAGAACTATAGTTTCCTTGCAGTGTCCTACACTTTTTCCTTTCTCACTTTACAACAGCATTTAGCTTTATCACATGGCATCACACACCAGTAACTGGAAATCAATGCACTGAACATTTTAAATTTGCGTCATGGCTGATTTAGCCAAGAAAGGCAAAAGAACATTACTGGAAGAAATGAGGAGGAGAAAGACAGGAAGGAACAAAGCATAAGATAAGAGTCAACATGGGACTGACTTTAACTGACAGAAGAAAGGAATAGACAGAATGCAAAGATGCTGAATTAGCCGTCATAAACTGCTGGAAACAGTAGCTGGGTCATCAAAAACTGGAAGGAGAAGCCCTGGTGATGTTAGCAACATGCTAACAAACATAATGTTACATCTGTGCTAGGGAAAGCGATCACATCTGACGTGACCTAATTTGAAGGGAGAGTGTGTAACAACCTCAAAGGTCAATGAAAGAAAAGAAAAAGATTTTAATCTCTGGATGAATCTCCAATCTGATGTCAAGAATGTGTCCAAACAAAAGTGAGGCGGGAGTAGTGAAACACTGGAAAAGTAGTAAAAGGAAACTGTAGAAATGTGTGGAAATGAATTAAATGAGAATGGTTCAGTTAAATGATGGGGTTAACGAAAGAGCCCCTGAGACACAGAGTCTCTCAGAAGAAGAGATGGACAATGGTTTAGCAATCTGTAAAAGACAAGAAAGGGAGAAATCCACTTTTAACATTTAATGTGTTCTCCGTGTCTTTACTCTGATAAAATATTGGATTATGAGCTTTGCAAAGAAGGATGGACCGAAAGATGGATAGGATACAGACTCTGCATCGGTCTGTGGAGGGGAAGAAGGAGCTGAGCCAAAAGGGGAGAGATCTCGATTTACAGGTCGACCCACATTTCTAACCTCAGCCATGGACACCAGCTGTGGGTCGTGACTGAAAGAATGATGATGGTGAATACAAGCAGACAGTGAATTTCCCTGCCGGGTGTCCGGGGTCTCCCTTATGTAGGGTGAGACACTCAGGCATCTGGGAGGGTCTCCACTTACTGTAGAGCTGCTGGTCCTCCCACCGGGGGGAGACCTTGGGTAGGCTGGACACCCTGGTGGGTTCACATATCTCAGCTGGCCTGGAATCGCCTCGGGCTTTCCTGCTTATAAGCTCCTGCCCTGCAGTAGAAGATTCAATCTGTTTCTATTAACAATCACTTTCAGGTTGTGTTTGTGGACTCTTACACTATAAGCCCACAAGATAAGCCCACTCTGGTCTATTTTTTTCTTTTTATATTTCTGGATATGCTAAATATGATAACATTCATGATAACACACATTCAGATTCTTCACTCCTTTATATTGAACAATACTCTGTGTACATCCTTGGAGTGCAGCGATGGGCTGATAAAAGATGTGATGGTCTGGGTTTTTTTGCCCAGCTGAGCTAAAGCACTGGTATAAATATAGGTTTGTGTGAAATGGGCAAGGGGCTGGTGTTTTTTAATTCTTTAGAAAACAGTCACAAAACCATTTAGACACCACAACTTTTCTTTTATTTGAACATGCAGATAATAAAATATTTATAACACATCTAAAAGGATCCAAAATTGGAATAATCTTGTTGTTATAGCAATGTTTGGTAGAGGACTTTTTGTCCTCTAATGAGCTGAAAGGGTTGCAATTTTGTTCCCAGTGTTTTGTTGGCCTTTGAGAAAACTCCAGTTGGAATTTCAAAGTTCCCCAAAACAACCACCGTCTTGTTATTTGTTTCTGGACAAAATATGTCCAGAAATTGAGGAAAAACTACCTGAAAAAACAAAAAAGCCCCTAATGGCTTACAAAGGTTACAATTAACTTCAAATATGAGACACTCCCTGTACTAACAACTGTGAAAAACATATTGCTTTTATTGGTTCCATTTTTGTTTATAATCAGTTCGTCTTGTTTCAGTAAAGTCATGTACAGTAAGTCATTTGACAAATGGCATGGTGCTTAGTGCGGGGGCCAGGTTATTTTGACTTTATCATTAAAAACATTCGCAGTAAATTCAATATGAATAAGTTCAGTGATTATTTGAGTTAAACATTATTATTCAACATCTATCACATCATGTAAGAAAATAGAAGAAATTGTGAAATACTGTGAAAACATTTGAATAAACCATTAAGCATAAAAAAACTAGTAAAACAACAGAAAAATTATCTTAGTTACACCACCCCGCATATATTTACAGTCCAATATAAGACACAGACTAAAACTAAAAGACCATTTAAAAGTTACAATTTCAGAAGTCAGTCTTTACACACAGCTTTAGGATGAGAATGGAAGAAAAAATATGGTCACATTTACCAAAAGCCCTTCTCTCCATAACATGTATGTCATTAAATCTTCAAAGGTCAGAAATGTCTGGTTTGGCCTTTTTGGTCTAAAGCTTCAGAAGAGCTTACACCACCAAACCTCTTCTGCTTTTTATAACAGGGAAGTGAGGAGAGAGTTCACCACAACCTCATGACTAGAGACTCATTGATACTCGTTGCAGCTCACCACTTTGGAGGTGTAATGTTGCCTGTTTGGACTTTTCCTGCATGTGATACAGACTGCTGGTAATCACTGTGTCTTTCTGCCCAAATTCATAAACAATCACAATGGAATTTCAGGTTGTGTGGATTTGCTGTACATTTATAAAAGGCAGTTAACTCCCATCAATAATCAATGCTGCAGTCTATTTCTGTTTTCATAAATGGAAAAATTCCAGTATTGTAATCACCCCGTTTACTAGTCACAAAGAGGAAAAGAAAAAAATATTGCTTTAGTTTTATCAAACAGGGGGCTGCAGGGGGAAGAGAAGAGGTCTGCCATCGGGAAAGTTGGTGGATTAATTCCAGGCTTCCCCTGACAACTCCAAGTCACCTGTTGTTTCACATGATGCTGTCCATTGATTCACTCACATATACAGTAACTTCCATTTTAAATAAATTCCATGATTTTAATTAAATTTTGGCCTGCATTTTGGTCTACACATTGTAACTTACATGCAGGGAGATAATGGATTTTTGGACCTTAGTATTTCTAAAAATCGACGCTGTGACATGTAAGGTCTGTAACCTTCAAAGTGTGCAGCCTACGAATGCTACAGCAGACTTTGAAGCCGTTTATTCAGTCGTGAAATGAGACAGCTTACCTACTGTGCAAGAATTTCCCACGGTGCTCCAGCCCCCTGTTGCCCACCGGTTTCAGAAATCAAAGCTCATTCTTGCTGCTAATTCCTTCAGATAACTGCAGAAAACTAAAATAAACTGGAAATATCCACTAAAAGTCTAATTTTTAAAATCTGTGTCAGTGGCTGTCTTTGCTAAATAAAATAACCGGTTGACACTTCAAAGTCCATCATATAACTTTTCAACCGTACAACTCCACTTTCCAGTCTCGTTTAATGACACAGGGACATTTATTATGTGCATTCTAGACTTGTTGCAGCCCATCAGCATCCTGAGGCAAAGAAACAGCACTCTGCAGCTTTCACATCTGGAATGCTGCCTGCTGTGTCTCACTTTTCACATGAGTTACACGCTAGCAAGCGAATGTAAAGAAACCGGTTATTTTGATTGTGCACCAGCAGATTCAGCAAAGAAATATTAGGAGACTTTATCGGAGAAAGAGAGGAAACTAAGGAGAGCCAATGAGGAGCAAGAGGTGAGATAAGAGTGAAGAACAGACAGATTTTTACTGTCTGGAGAGAGCGCACAGCACAGGTAGGATGGATGCCAAATTAGCCGCTGATAGGGGGTGCATCACCAAAAAAATCTTAAAGTTGCATATTGTCTCTTTAATTTACCACTTACAAATCCACTAAAATTAAGTACTGAATGGTTAACAGCACAGTTTGGCAATTTTAAATTTTCGTTTTTATATTGTCACATAAACAGTAAAAGAAATACTTACACTAAAAACATACTACTCTGCACTTTGCTACCAGTCATCTTGTTCAAAATTTATCACGGGAGAAAAGAGGCTGCAAAGAAAAGACCACCAGTAGCCTTCCGATCAAGAAAACAAAGTGTGGGTTTGGACGGTGGATTCAGAGGCTCCTTCAGAGGCTTTTGAACATTACTTGACACGCCACTGTATGCAGCTGATGACTCTGCACTTTAACGTGTGCAGGCCCCAAAATTAGCTGTAGGGTCAAAGCACTTTGACTGGTCATGTGACTAGAAAAGCACTCTACAAGTGTAGTCCATCTACATGGAATAAATGCATTAAATGACAAAGTAGACTTTTTTCTTTTGCATAGGCGCAATGAAATCAAACCACAAATACAAATACCACAAAAATACATGTAAAGCACACATAAGGTAAATATTAAAAGGTACAAAAAAAAGAAAAAATCGTGCAATTCAAATCAGTTTCAATTGAATTTCCCTCTGGGATTAATAAAGTAATTTTCAGTCATTTAATTTCATCAGCCTCTGTGGATTGGTCACTTACTTGAGTTAACAATATCAATGACATTTTTAATAAAATATGTTTTAAAGGAATACTACTACTGTCACTTAGCAGATGCTTTTATCCAAAGTGACTTACATTCATCACACACCTGATAGGCACATCAGGAGGCAAGGTAGGGTTCAGTGTCTTGCCAAAGGACACTTTGACATGTAGCGGAGTGGAATTGAACCGGTGACCTCCTGTTCTGCAGGCGACTGCTCTATCCACTGAGCTACAGCCACCATGTATATATGAATATTTAATATAAATAGAACTATGCTAGTAGAGGTAACATGTACAATTGTACATTTTGATTTTATCGATCTTATGTAGATAGAATAGATATCTAGAAAATTACAATAAACTTTTTGAGTTTTATCTAAAAAGTTATATATAATCTGGGTAGAACGGATTTAAAAATAAACTTTAATTGTACATGTGAGTAGAATTAAACATGTACAATTGTGCATGTGTATTTTATCTGTTTCAATATAATATTTATTTATCTATATATTTTGAAAAAAATATATTTGTAAATGTTAGTGGAAGATAATTTTGTATGACCTCTTAAATGTGGCCTCAGAGCAAGGAGGTTGCTGGTTCGAGCCTCAGCTGGAGGGGTTCAAACAGAGGCCTTTCTGTGTGGAGTTTGCATGTTGTCCCTGTGTGTGGGTACTCCAGCTTTCTCCCAGGGGTGCTGGGATGTGCTTCAGCTTCCCCGCCACCCTGAGTAGTAAAAATTTGTACAGAAAATGAATAAAATGTGCAGTGGGAAAAGTGCATATATATATATGTATGTATGTATGTATGTATGTATGTATGTATGTATG
>JBBDHI010000007.1:25255951-25270286 GCA_037177115.1 Craterocephalus stercusmuscarum
CGCCACAACTGTCTGGGTGAGTAAATGATCGTATAGCATGCTACAACATAGGTACAGGTTGAAAAATACCAAACTTTAAAGGATTCTTGACTTTTAACCTTTGGTTGAATTTGGTGTGCACTAGTTTTCTGGAAAGTGTTCTTTCAGCCTTCCTTCATTCCACCAGAGTTCTGTCCTCTTAAAGAGGGGAACATGGTGGGCAGAAACGCTCACAAATTTTATGTCACTACCAGCATCTTATTCACACAATTCTCCCGTACACAAATCAAGTCTGATAGAAACCAGCTGAATGGAGGAATCTGGCTTCCAGTCACATAAGAAAGCTGCACCCTCTCTAAGTTCCATGATTTTATGTGTCAGGAAAGAATGAAAAGTCATCTGAGATTAAAATGAACATTGTTTCAATCTGCCCTCTCCCACCTGGGCCATGGGAAAACTTATGTGAGAATGCTGTTTGTTGATAACAGCTCAGCATTTAGTACAATATTTCCCATGAAGCTTGTCTACACGCTGCGGGTTCTGGGACTAACGGCTGCAGTTTGTAACTGAATCTTGGACTTTCTGACAGATAGATCTCAGGTGGTGAAGATACTGTAGGCAACATCTCTTCCCCGCTCTTACTCTGAGCACAAGAGCTCTGCAGGGCTGCATTCTCAGCCCTCCTGCTCATTCCCTGGTGACCTTTCACTGCTCAACTACTGCTTAGCACAGAGTGATTGACTCAACACATTATACATTGGAGATATTAGAAGTGTAGTGGTTTGCCTCCTTCAAGTTCCTTGGTGTTCACATCAGTGAGAACCTCACGTGGCCTAGCCACACCCCTCCAGCTGTCAAAGATGCCCACAAAAGATGTTTTTTTTCTTAGAGGTTAAAGAATTTTGGCCACCCCTCTCTGCACTTAACAAGTAGACACCATGCAACACTCCAGTTTATTGTCATTTTTATTTTCCCTACCTTACATTATTTTTAAACACTTTCATTGATGTGTATATATTGCCTTGTTGCTTTTTAGTTTTCTCTGAAGCGTAAATTGGCAAAGATTTTTTTTCCCCTCAATACAAACCCTGCTTAGCTGCTGTAATCTTCAAACTTCAACATGACAGCACAGTTTAAGTTTGTCAAGTTGTATCTGAACAAAGCACAAGACATCTGGAAAAATAATCTTCTTTGGACAGACAAAGCCAAAGCTGAGATGTTCGGTCAGAATGTGCAGAGTTAAATGAGACGAGGCATGTCATGACAAATATGTAATACCAGCTTTCAAGCATGGGAGTGTGGGCTTGTCTTACAACCACAGACTGAACATTTTCCAGTTAACAAGTCGACATTAACTCCTCTGATTACCAAAGTATCTGGAGTCAGATTTGAGAATCATTGTAAAGAAGAGAGGTCCAGAATTCCTCCACAAAGATATGAGGCTAATGATGTCATTCATAACATGATTACCTAAAGTGGACATATCATTCTTTTAAATCCCCCCTTTTCACATGTAAATCATTCATTTATGGTTTATATAAAGTAGAACTACAATCCTTTGGTCTGAAATCGTTAGTATAGCTCCACATACTAACCCTAACCCTCCTTCACCCCTGTTCTGAAGTGAGTCTTTACAGTCTTTGAGAGCAGCTCGTTTTGATGCTGTCTCTTTAAATCAGAACGAGACATTTCACGGCCTGCCCCCTTCCAGGTCACAGAGCGTTCTACTTGGTTCAACTCCACCTCCTTCGGCCATGTTGTAGCTTCTTAGCAGCTAACGATCGGCAGATAAATAAAAGAAACGGCGGCTCCACAGCGGAGACAGTCACAGCATGAATGAAAACTAAAGTTATGTTTTCATCCTCCCCCTCTGTTCCTCCCTCTCTGATTAGATCATCTACCACTTCCATGTATTTTCCATCATCTGATGTAGCCACAATCAGCTGTTGTCTTTTCCTCCAAAGTTAGCCTTTGCATCAAGAACATCCCTGAATGCAGTTGGATCATGTGTTCCGCTCAATAAAATCAGCAAAAGCAAAGCCAAATAATTATAGAATATTTCATATCCTCAAGGAGGACACCAAGCTAACAGGAACAGAGCCCGTGCTAATGCTAAAAACAACCACCAGAACAACATTTCAACCGCCGATGGGGAAGATGTAAGGGAATGTGTGGGTTAATACACCCAACAACCGGATATTTTGACTTGTCTACTTCCAACTTTGGCATGACTAAACCTGGACTGCAAAATCGAAGCGAGGGGAAGAAATAGCAGATCATGAAACTGTTTACCCGGACGTCCATGATCAGGAAATACAGTGACGTAGTAGACAAATAAACATAATAGCGAATGGGGAAAACTAAACCGACTGAAAATTATGACCCAAAAAAATATACGCAACAACGGGAGTGAGAAAATTACATTTTTCTGCACTCCTGAACCCTCAAAGAACACAAAAACATGTATGAAAGGGGTTAAAAAAGTGGATTTTGCATGATATGTCCCCTTTAAACTACTGCAGCTGGTTCTAAGAACTTCGGTGCTGAATCTTGGGTGTAAGTTTTCCACACATTGCTTGTGGATTTTGGTTTAGTATTGTTGAATTAAGAATGACAGCATCATGTATTATTGCTCATATGAAGTTGTATTTATTTCATTTTAGGCCCTGGTAGAGATCAGATCGTGTTTAGATTAATCTTGACAGATAAAACCTTTCTGTAAGGTTGTTACTTCCTTTGCTGTGTTTTTTTTTTCTGCCTGTATATCAGCTCTTTTTCTTGCTTTCTTGCCCTTCATTCTCTGCACTATTATATGACAAAAATCAGGAATTGGTCTCATATTTATCTTTATCACTCCTGATTACGTGAAACATAATGTAACTCTTGTTTTGTTAGCGTTTATTTTTCTCTCTCCGTCCTTTGTTTTTGAGTCATCTGTTTCTTGCTTTTCTGCTCTTTCTTTTTCTTGTTCTTTTAGTGATTGTAAGTTTTGAAGTGGTTCCTGAGTATCCATCTGCTTAGAAAGTAAGTTTTACCAAAGGGATGTTGCCTTCATGCTGTGTACAGTGAATATAATCAGCTTAAAAACTGCATGCATCTGTTGGTGGTTTTCAATAAGAAATACATGGGCTGTGGCAAAGTTTTTTTTTTTCAAATTAGTGTGGTCAAATATAATAAGTTTATTGCCCACAGTCCGCAGGAAGTGCTCTAGTACTTCATTTCAAGTGTCAGCCTTTTATTTCAGCTTTTCTTTTTGCTGTTAATGGCTGCCACATTGACACAAGCCAAAGGGGATGTAGCGTAATGATACCACTTTAACTCCACCTACAGTCTGTCTTTTCTTTTCTTTTTCTAATAGCTCAATTTTCTGTCAAAATAACAGCCATCATTTGCTCCTAAGTAATCAATTTGACTCTGAGCCAGCTTCGGTGTATTGTATTGTTAATGGAAGGCAATTATTTGTTGATGGCTTCATAAAGAGTCACTTTCATCAGCTTTATGAAGTCAAGTCAGAGACTTATGCAACGCTTGAGGAAGTTCTGGGAGAACAGTATGCTGTAGTGTTGTGATCCAAGCAGCGGGAATTGAAAGAGGAAAGCATTTATCAACATGCAGCCTCGCTTGTACAGCACAGTCATCAGCAGGACTGGTAAAATAGAAATATTCTATCAACCGTGCACTCTTTTGTTATTGCACCTTGGAAGACTGCTGTGCAGCTGAGATTTATATGCTTATAAGAGCAGTCTGACAGGAATTAGGGTCACTCACTATTACATTTGCTCAAATGGGTGGACAATCTTCATACTTTTACACAACTGGATCACTTGAAGATTTTAAATCACGCACAGGAAGGGGAGTGACCTAACAAGAGTGGAGAGTTTTGTCCTGTCATTGGCAGACTTGTCAGGCCTCATTGACACCAGGCTTCATGCTCCTAATCCGTTTGACATCACAGTCATCTCTCTCCAAGAATTCCCTGACACCCTCATGTGAGGCAAAGATGCTTGTCAGCCTGATGCCTAATATGGCGCTGCAGATATGGATTGTAGAGGGAGGCTGGTGTGTAGAGATGGCTTACAAGTGCGATTAGATGTGTGGGATCTTTGTGTTTGGTGGGTGTGTGAAATGAAAGCAATTCTTAAACACTTACTTAAAACACTGTGATATGGACATTCCTGACTTGTGTAAATGATCATAATATAGTTCATTTCCATGCTTAGTTTTTCCTTCATTTTGTCATAGCAAATCAGGGTAAACCTCTTTATCTAACAACACTCTAAGCTTTGGGGAAATAAGGAGAGGCTGATCATTTTTTCAAAATGTGCAATGTCCCACTTTTGCCTGATGTGAGGCTTAGACTACTCAACAATTCTGCTGTTGTAACATGAGCAGAATGTGGTTTGGCTCTGTCTTCCTGAAACAAACAAGACCATCATTGAAAAAGTCTCCCAAGTTACACCCCGTATAGTCGCAGCTGGATAGAAGCTTTGGAAACATTTGCTGATGTCAAGCCTTATTAAAGTCATTTCTCTTCAAGCCTGCAAGATGCAGCTTCAAGGATTTCCAGGCAGAGGTGTTTTGGGTCTGGTTAATAGATTCTTCTTTTTTTTCATTCTGGGATCAATTTTTAACTTGCAGTAAAGAACGTGGCTGCATTTTCTTTTCCATAACACAGTCTTGTCTGTTATTCCGTGCAGCGCTGCCTGCCACTTCAAAGATCACAGTCCAGTTTTAGTTTTCTGCCTTGTCTCTTGCAGAGGGGTTTGTCTGACTGTGCATCTGTACTGACAGTACTGCATCCAAATGACAGTAAACATAAAACTTTATGCATTTTTATTCTCAGAAACATTAATCATAAATTGTTTATCCATGTAGTCCTTCACAGAGGTGAACATCTGTGAAAGTCTCCACCACTTTGATGCTGTTTGGAACTCAGTTACTGATCTGTAGACATTAAACTAGCTATGAGATATTCCACTGGGCAGTATGCTCTTCAACTTCACATAGATTTAACCTTCAAAGATCTGGCTACTCATTTTGGTCTGCTGTGGAAGTTTGAGTCTTACTGTATAGTAAAGAGGACATATTGAGCCTTTTCCCAGAAACACCCAGGCGAGAGGCTCTCCAATTACAGAAACAGGACTATAAAGGAAACTGCAGTGGAAAGAGATTGGCTCTTTCTACACATCAGGCAATTGTAACAGGATGTTGGGGAAAGAAAGTAATATTATTTAGCATTTCAACTTGTGCAATGCACCTTTAGGAAAAGGCAAACTTTATGGCAAACTTCATACTGTCCTTGATGTTTAGAAAAAACTATGTTCATAGCAGAACAAATAAAACTTGAAAATCCTGTTAAGAACAATCCATCCTTGCAGATAATTGAAACTTCATATTTAGATCTCTGGTGAGAAAAGACAGTTCCTGTCAACATAAATCTCCTCTAACGAAAATCCGTAAAAGAAGGACTACTAAAATCCACCTGGTGGAGCTTTCATCGGGTACTGCTGTGGTTATTCACCTCAGCCTTACTGAAGTTGCGGCACAGCCCTGACGGATCGAAGAGTACACGTAGTTGGGGGGTCATCTTAGCTGAGCAGCTGACCTCAGGAGGTAACTCTCTGTAATATCATAGTGACTGCACTCTCCAGTGACCCATGATGGGACAAAGTGAAAAATGATAATGCAAAGTGTGCGCAAGGGTATTGTTTATGGGTGTATTAGATGAGGCAGATGAGATGGACTCATTCATCTGTTACAGCTGTGAAGGAGAATGTACCCAGAGATGAGAGTTATTATCCTGGAAGGGAGGTGAGAGCTGAGATGGGGAAGGACAGGGCAAGATCTAAAAGTCTGCATCAAAGTTTCCACACATGAACATACCGTGCAGCAACTATGCATCAACTCTACTCAGGTTACCCCTTTTAATAGTAAAGTGTTACCATGGAACTAAACCTCTGTTATTATCCCATTATAAAGGACATCAAGCAGTAATTAATGCAACTGTGACTGCATTGCCAGCGAGTGATTTAAAGAAACGTGAAGGCATCTGTTTGAAAACTGAACCAATGAAAGGTGCAGATTGCAACAAGATGCAGCTCAAGTGTGCTACTTAGTCCACCAAAGGATGGGTCTAAAATCATAGAGAGAAGGTAAAAGAAAGGCCAAATCAAGCCTCAGATTTTAATTCTGTTGTTTCAGAGGATGAAAATAGATTCATGTAAGAAAAAAGAAGGTTGAATGTATTCAAAACGTACATGTCTCTTTATTTTCTTTTTCTTTTTGTTTGTTCTAACAAGTGGCAGCCTACTACAGCCTACTAGCCTACTTCCTTTTATTCATAGAAAATTTATTCTATCAAAAAATCCTTGGTTAATTTCATTATTAGATGTATTTTTAAAAGGGAACTCCAATAGTGTACATGGGCAGAAATGTAAAAATCACAATACGAAACCAAATAATTTCCATACTGTATAGGGACACTTTGTTGTTGTTTTTCATTTGACTGTGTTTTAGATTAGCCTGATATGTAGCTACAGTATTTCATATGCTGTGTTTATTCAGAGGTCAGCCTGGGAGAAAAAAGTACATTATATTACATACATTAAATATGTGTAATCAATGTCCAGATCTCTGAATTAATTCAGAACTGCTCCATCCCTCTTTGCTCCTTTTTTGGCTAAGGAGTAATCAGGGGTTCAATTTTAGCTTTCAGATTATTTTCTCAGTTAATTTATTTTTTTAAATTACCTTCCACATTATTCTTCGCACAAAGGGCTGTAATGAGAAGCTTTTCATGCTTTTCAAGCCCATTTATGTTTTCTGAAAAGAAGACGCAAGTGTTGCGTTTCACAGCTGTGCAAGACAGATGTGCTGTACAGATGTACATGATATTATGCAGTGTTCTTTAGCAGTCTGCAGCTTTATGGGTGCCCTGTTATTCATATCCAGAGAGCACCATTTAGGACAAAAGCTGAAAAACCCTTTGTTATGTGGTACTGAAAAAAAAAAACATTTGCAATGAAATATAAAGACACAGAGATAGTCATTTGCTTCAAAGGCCTCTTAACCTTTTAACCTCCAATCTCTCCTGTTTAAAAGTCAACATTAGAATTCTGACTTTGCTTTTGTGCACTTGGGGTTGAAGAAATATTTATTGACTGAGTTTTGGCAAGTTGAAAGCAATTTTTTAACCTTGTGTTTATCTGGTTCGGATTTTAATGAGCTTCTACAGTATATCTCTACATGGTTTTCAACTGAGCATGGAGTGTAAACTTGTAAAGTTTAAGTTCTGAAAGATGATTTGAAGTAACCATGGGAATAACTTTAAAAGGAAGAACAATTCAGTGCTTGTTTTGGCACAATTGGACTTGTTTTGAACTTGTGCTAAACTTATGCCTGTTGGGGGAAGGAAGAAGCCTTGCAGTATTATTCAGCATGCAGATCATGTATGCAAACAATCCTTCCTTTGGCTTGTGGAGTTACAACATCCTAATATCTGATAATGCCTTTCTTTTCCTTTCCTTGGACTCTCAGCGTTGCAAAGCCATTTTTATTATGCCACTAAATACACCGATGTAGGCTTTATTTTACCACTATAATTAGAAAAAAAGGTCATTAGGGTTGTGGATACAACCAAGTATGACCACATCTGTTGAGTAAATCATAACATTGTTGTCTTTAAATTAAAATTTATTTTGGCAGTTTCTAATGAGACAGTAATGTTTGCTCTGCTTAATGCAACTAACTAATGCAGGTCCCAGTGGGTGTGAAACTTTCTGAAACACCCTTAATTAAGATGGTGCTGCGCTAAATAGGTTTCATCTGCCAGCCAAACCCCTGAACAGTTGAAACAAATAAGCTGTTATAAAAAAAACAGGTAGAAGATTTTTTTCTGAATTGGTGCTATGATACAGCAAAAGACGAATATATATTTTACATTTTTATCATCTTTCTTTTACCAGCAGTATGAGATGCAATAATACTGGCTGCATTTGAACAACTGAATTTCCACAACCAACCTCTGGTTGAAATGTCAACACTGATGTTATGCTGCCCCCTTGTGGATATTTTTCATTATGGCCAAAGTAATTCAGCTGCCACAACAAATACATCGCTGAATTAAACCCCCTGTCTCCTGTAGCTCAGAGTACAACTAGACTGAATTTCTGTTACCTCCTGTATTCTTTTTTTTATTGTATTTCCTCACAATTTTTTCTTATATGTTTTCAGAATTTTTGTTTAGTTTTATTAAAGTTTTTCTTGTTTAGTTTTTTTTTTCATTTTAGAGTCCAGGAATATGCCAACATGTAGGAATACACATCATTTTGCTATCGTTCAGCTGCAGCATTAGCTAGCTTTGAGCCAGTTAGTTCGGTCTCAAGATGAAATCAGGATATTTACACTAAAGTTTCAGACATTTAATTAAAACAAACGCCTTTAATGTATGTATTTTTTACTTTTATTTCTTCTTTTATATAATGCTTATTTTTGTTAACGTTGTATTATATAGATGATATTATGAAACAAAATAATCCATAAAATAATGATTCTACAGATTTTGAAGACTATTCTGCATCATATCATTTATGGTATGTTTTGCTGATTATAGTTTATTGTAATTAAACATGGAGTCTCACTTTTTACTGTAATTATATATTTTAGTTAACTTTATTTTATTTAGGGAATTTTGATAAGTCAAAAAAAAAATATAAAATATATATGTATACAATCTCAACATCTGAGTTGGAAGGAATGAGAATGGGGCTTCTTCAAAATACAAACAAAAGTTTTATTTGATTTGAGGGGAAAACATCAGGCGTCGTCAAAAAAACAAAAAACAAAAAGCAGCACAGTGGTTGACAGCCTGCAGAAGAAGCCCATTGCTCTCTTCCCACTGGTCATCTGGACTTCTGAATGACCTATAACATCATAGACTTAACCTGATGCCCTTAACGCCAAAATTGTGTTTGGTCTGAATGCACTGTTAAGGAGAGGATTCAGAGGAGCTGATAAATCCAGAGCAGAATGCATTTCCAGACTGGTCTTTTCATTTTAACCCTCTTATTCAGGATTTCAGCGCTGTCAGAGGTTTCATGCAGGCCGTGTAGTAGCCAATGACAGTGCGGTCTCAGCAGAATCTGTCGTTGTGTCATGTTTCTGTTCAAAGGTTGATCAGTAGGAGTAAGAGGAGAAGGAAGAAGTGGAACCCCAAACCCAGCAGGACTGATTTCATCCTGAACTGGTTGACAGTCTGAGACATCAGAGAAGTCTACACTTTAAAGCTCTCATGCTTTAACATCCCAAACTGTGTCTTACATCAAGAACTCAGCAGTTCTGATGCAGCTATACAAATCCTATTCACCAGGGTGTCTGAGGGCACATCCATCTGATCTGGATGAGGACCATGGGCAGCAGCAGAAGGTGACCTGATGTCCCACACTGGTGAGATCAGTGAACATATGCTCCAAAGTGGCCTTTGTAACCCCAACAGACAGTTTGCTGAGCAGCTGGAATGGTACGTTCAGGACCTTGCAGGACTCTATTACCACTTGTGCTACCATGGGCAAGCAGTTGCTTCTCTGTGAGGATTTTGGCAAAGTCACTTGTCAATAGGTTACAGTCAATCAGTTACAGTATAAAAGAATAATAATTTTTTGTAAAACTGTGAAAAGCAAAGAAAAAGTGGAGAGAATGGAAAAAGGAGAGTGAAGAGACGAAAAAATAGAAAAGATAGGAAAACACGACAATACCTGTAAAATCAGACAACAAGCTATTCCACCTGTAACTGAACACTTAACTTAAAACAACCTCAGTTTGCTGCAATGAAACATAGCAAACAATCATTGGGAGCACCTGTGTGAGGTAAACTGTGAGACATGATGTGTATGAAAACATAACTATCGGTGCTGCAGCTTTCCTGTGTGAAAACATGCATGCTGGTTTATGAGTGTGTGTGTGTTTGTGCAAGATATGAGCAATGAGTTGTGTTGAGTGTGATTTTGCAAATGCATCAGCGCCCACTCAAAGGGTAGGATGTAGCATGTAGCATGTAGCATGTAGCACGTAGCACTGAACCAAGGCAGCCAGCAGCAGGGCTGTCACGCCCCACCCAGAGGGAAGCAGAGAAAAGCCAGTCAGAGGCCCCACATCCATGCAGCATCAGCACTAAGAGGCCATAGGTGATGACCGGCTTCTTCTATGCTTTTCCTCCCTGCTAACACTTTCTGTTTACTTTCATCTATTTTGTCCAGAAGCTTATTTGAGCTTCTTTTCTTGCTGCCAACATTTGTCTTATATTAAATTTAAAAAACGTCTAGAATCAACACTCAGCAACCAAAGTAACATACCCTTTTATATATTTGTATCGTCCACAAGATATACAACAATGTAAAAAACATATATTACAGGCACAATGCACTTTAATTCCCACAGTAAAGTCAAGGCACATGCTTAAATTTACAGTATCAACATCTGGTGTTGAATAAAAAGTGCCGAGTGGCTGGAACGTTGCAATCAGTTTGCTGGCCAACAGACATGTGGCCAGAAAAAAGGAAATGTCAGTGAAAAAATTAAAGTGCCACTGGGATGCTATGAGCTGACATCCGTGTTTTCACCGTGTGTCACAAGCCTCTGATTTATTTTCTTCGATGCATTATTATCCATTATCCTCACTCATTTTGCTGACAGTTTCCCTCTGGTCACTTTCAGATTCTTTTTGAGTGAAATCTACAAGAGCATCTGTCTCTTTGGTGGGTGTGTTCTGTTCGTCTTGAACATCAGAATCAGTGTCTCTGACATCCGTGTGCTCTGTGAAGTGATAAACAGGTATTTGACTGGGCATGCTGTGGTCAGAGTCAAACTCGGAGTCTCTCCCGTCTGCTGGGTTCTGATAAGTGTCGGTAGAGCTGCTGGAGTCTGAGATGTGCTCTTTAGCTGTGTCAAAAGACTCACTCAAAATGCTGTCAGTGTATGACTGACTGGCGATGGTGTCTGTCTCAGAGCCAGAGGCGTCTACGTAAGGACCGCGCGTGTCGGGGAGGCACTGACTGTGATCTTTTTGCACATAATCATCTTGAAGACTTGCGTCTGCGCCTGTGTGATGGATATGAGTTCTTGGACCTGAGCTATCTTCAAATGTCTTGTCCTCAAGTACAGACTCTAAAGTACATTTTCTCTCCACCAAACTTTCTTTATATCCCATATCAGCACCAGAGCTTTCTTCCTCCTCTTGGCCAGGCTCTGTGTCTCCATCCACATTTTCCCCTCCAACAGCAGGGCTTTCCATGCCAGCCAAAACTCTCTTCAAACTCTGGGCTCTGTCTCTGTAAACTTGACACAAATGAGAATTGGGCATGTGGCTGCCATGGATCTCAGCCAACTTCATGTACACCACGTACAGAGCCTCAGGATTAGCTTGGTCCTCGAGAGCAGCTGCCAGAGCCAGCTGGAAGTAGCCCACTGCATCAAAAGCATCCTGAAAGGAAACACTGGGATTAGGAATTCGGAATTAAACACTCAGTCCTCAAACTTGATGGTTTGATTGCCGTCAGCAGAGCACCAGATGAATAAAGACAATCTTATTGTTGTTGCAAATGAAATACTTGTCACCAGTCTGCAGTACCTTGAGCTTGTGCAGAGTGATGTTTCCCAGTCTGCAGTAAACTTTGGTGTAGTACCGTGCCTCTGTGGGATGCTGCAGTACAGGCGGACACAGAGACAGGGACTTCAGGTAGTAGTTTTCTGCCATCTCATACTGTTGCATGCTGTAGTAAACCGTAGCCAACCTGTGGTAGGCTGTCCTCTCGTTCACATGAACCCCTTGGTCAGAAAAATGAAAAGAATTAGACAAAGTAAGAATACCATTGCAAGCGTACCTAAATTCATTAAACACACAGTGCTTGGGCCGTGTGTCCGTTCTTACCTGTTTTACTTGCAATCTGAACTGCCAGGGTTGCGTACTGCAGAGCTTCCTCCTGCTCGCCCTGGTTCATCAACAGCTCAGTTAGTTTACTTAACAGACGGAACTCTGAATGGAGATCTCTGATGCTCCGTGCAAATGGTAAACTTCCATCCTGAGAAAAAAAAATGAAACATTTTAGGAGGTATCAAAAATAAAAGAAAGTATTTATTAGAAACACTGGAAAACACAGATTTGCAATCAGAGGTAGATACAGTAGTACCTGGGCACATTTACTGCTTCATTCTTTTTACTTTCACTTAAAAGTTCACTGTAAAGAATAAATGCTACTCTTTCTCTGCTACACTGAACAACAATCAATTCATTATTTTTGTCTTTTTTCACCATTTGGTCATTTAGATGTGTTTTATTTTTGCCCCTTTCATCAATCAGATGCAATAACTGTAACTAATGTTAAAAATAAAGAGGATCCACACCCCAGGCCTTATATAAAGGCATATTTCACCTATCCACAGAGCAAAAGAGAAAAAGAGAGCGTCTTCTGTGTCTGCCTAAACAGACAAACAGTTCAGCAAACACTTGCATTTGTGCAGCACTGGCTCAGGTCAAAGAGTGCCCAGAGTTCAAATCTTGCTTCATCCATGTAAACTGTTGTCGTGTCCTTGGGCAAATTACTTCACCCACCTGCCTCTACTGCTGGCATTGCTGGTGTATGAATGTGGCCATGCATGTTTGTGGCGGTCTGCTCCAGGGCAGCTGCTGCTTCACACATAGCCACCATCGCCAAGTATTAATGTGGTGTGAATGAATAATGGGTGCACTGTAAAGCGCTTTGGGTGCATTGATAAGCACTAAAAAATCATATCCATTATTCCAAAATCCCAACATCCAACCTGAGGAAACATGCTCCAGTATGTTGAACCTTAATTCTTCGTTTTTGCTGTGAAAAGGTGGATGCTATTCTCATTAAGTTGCAGAATCCCAGTCTGAGAAGAAGTCTTTCTCCTATAAGTGTTTCTGAACAGCTACTGTATATAATTTATATGGAATAATGAGGCATTAGCATTAACGTAAGAAGCATTAGCATTAATGTAAATTATGAATGGTCTAGATGGTTTTGGTAACTTTTCTGTGTATTTACATCATATCTAAAAACTAATTTGACAATACAATCAAACATTTACTCTATACTTCACACATGTTAAGTCATTATTTTTTTGTTTGACTGCTTTTTACTTCTTGAGTAATGTTATTTTGAAGTAATGTTTTACTTTTTAATACTGTACAATTTTAGGCTCTTCTACCACCTTTGTTTTCCATTCCTGGATACCAACAAATCACATCAAATTTGCACCCACTTACTCTGTAGAAAGGTAGTGACGCCATCCGGTTTCTGTGGCCTTTGAAGTACACGTCTCCTGCCTCCTCATAGATACTCATAGCAAAGTGCGGGTCATTCATCCTCAGGGCTGTCTTCACTGCTGCCTGTCAATATGCTTGTATTGTTACTCAGTTCTGACTGTGATTCACAAGGTATTCAACACGTTGTACATAATTCAGTGATCAAACATAAAAGTATGTTCAGTCAGAGGCTTCTTCAACTCCACCACAATAAACCATACAGTCATTTCTGCAAACACTAATAACACCACACTATGGCTAATTTGTGATAGCTGTTCTCTGATAACTGAATAACATCTATTAATATTGCTTTTATTTTAAATTTTTCATTCATTTTTAAAACATTTTCATCGTGGCTAATATTGATCTTTTATGCTGCAAGTCATTTGAAATACTTTTTACACTCAAGCCCTCGTGTACTTGCTCACGTGCAAAGGACACGTTAGTGAGGCAGCTGGTTTTGTTCCTCAGGAATGTGGACTCTGGCATTCACTGAATACCAGTTTGAACAAAAACAAAGAGCAGAACAAGGAGGAGAGAGAAAAGAAAACCAACCACTCCACTCTCATATCCTCTGTCCTCACCTGCAGGTACATGTCAGCCAGCTCGTCCTCCTGGATGAGGTAGTAAATGCGTCCCACCTGCAGCCAGGTCTCTGACTCTTCTTCTCTCTTGCCCAGATCAATAGAAATCCTCAGGCTCTGCTTGGTGTAGTCAAGAGACTTTCGAGATGATCTGCACCGAATGCAAAATGTTAAAGGAAACGTATCATGCTTTTAAATCCTTCCTTCATTAATTTATGGTTTATATAAAGTAAAATTGCAATCCCTTGGTCTGAAATCGTTGTTAGTATAGCTCCACACAACTCTTCTTAACCCCTGTTCTGAGGTGTTTCTTTACAGTCAGTGACGCTGTCTCTTTAAATTTTAGCAGACATTTCACCCTTCCTGGTTACAGCTGTTTTTTTCTTGTTTCGACTCCGCCCCCTTAGCCTCTTAGCCGCTAACAATCGGCAGAATATGTTTTTCAAAAATA
>JBBDHI010000007.1:25270386-25284174 GCA_037177115.1 Craterocephalus stercusmuscarum
TTTCTGCACTCCGGAACGCTCGGAAAAGACAAAAACAGGTATTTAAGGGCTTAAAAAAGTGGATTTTGCATATGTTCACTTTAAATGAACTATAAAAAAGAAAATGTTTTGGAAAAAGAAAATATGGTAGAATGAGACAGAGACTCACTTTTCTGTATTGAGTGAGAGGTAGAGGCTGGAAAGGATTTCAAGATACTCTCCCTCCAGTCTTTTGTCCTTCAGTTCTCTGGACACTGACACACAATGTTCATAGTAAACAATGCTCTGACCGTAAAGCAGCATTTCAGCATACAGTCGGCTCAGCACCTTCGCTACCACCATCTGACCTGTGGGGGGGAAAAAGTAAATAACTTCATCTTTGCACAGACTACCAAAATAATTTGCACTCTACAATGTGTACAGACAGCATTTTCAGCTCAAAAAGGTACAAATCTTCAAGTAAAATCCTCACAAATCTTTTGATTTGGCATCGACAGTATTGCAGTCTCACACAGCAGAACTAAAGCTGGAATTATTCACCGTTAAAAAGTTACAATCAGTCCCATCAGATTACATCACCACACAGTTACTGGTAGATTTTATACTTACTGTGCAAGTTTCTGGCATGTAGCGCAATTAGTAGCCCCATTTCGAAGCTTGCCCTGATCTCCTGGCTCCTTCCCCTGTCTTTGTAGCTCCTACCCAGCCAAAGGTAAGTCTGAACATGCTCCTCGTCTGTTGGGCTCTCCCATAGCTCCAGAAAAAGGCACAGGGATCTGGTTGAGACCAAATAAATACTGTTAAAATGAATACTAATTCTATGTCTTCTTGCAGACATTCTCTGCATAGACCAAAAAACTAAAAAGTCAAAACAAAAATACGACCTGACTAGGAGGCGTTCTGCTACAGAAGAAGCCCCAGCATCCAGAGCCAGACAGCCTAAGTTGGCCAGTGCCAGAGCCTGATTCCTCTGGTTTCCACTTTCTCTGGATATTACCAAAGCAGAATAGAAGTGCCTGCCTGCCTCTCTGACACGACTCTGATGCCTCAGACTCAAAGCTAAAAGGTTATGGATCACACCTCGCTGAGTCGGACTGTCCGTGCTCTGCAGAGAGATTTACACAGCTCATTAAATATGACATTCATCAGGAAAGGAAAATCTACTCACGCCAAACATATGCTTCTGCTCACTCTCCATCATCAGCTGCTGTACCTGCAGTGACGTTAGCAGTGGTTCTAAGACCTCCTGCGCTTTCTCAGCCTGATCCGTCAACACCAGCAGCCATCCAAGCAGGACAGAAGCCTCAAAGCCGTCCTCCTCGTTGATGTGTCCTCCTGTCTCCACAGCTTGTTGAGCACAGCGCACTGCTTTATCAAGGGCGCCATATTGCTGGTAGATTGAGGCCAAGCCCAAACACAGATCCCTCTGAGTCTTTATATCATCTCCCTGCTCAGCAATAGCCAGGGCCTGCTGCAGGTAAACCACAATCTGGGCATGAAGGAGGGAGGTTCCTTCCTTCCAGCATGGGTTCAGACGAACAGTGTTCTTGATAAACAGCTCAATCCTCTGGAAGGCATCGTGGAGTGAGTGGTCTTCTCTGGAGTCCAGGCTCAGAGAGGCCAGTGCTAAGTAAGGCATGTATTTACGGTGATAGAGCCAGCTCAAGAGCCAGTTAAGGTCCAGAGGTGCAATAGGTCCACCCGCTGCAGCAGAAAGAGTCACTGAGAGGAACTGGAGTCGCTCTACGAAGGGAAGAGCGTCATCAGTTTTCCTGAGGAGCAGGAAGAGGCTGGAGATGAGGTAGCAGACACGAGCCTCTAAGCATTTGTCACCCACTACCACTGATCTCCTCAGGAGGAGCTTCAACAACTCCACTTCATCCGTGGACGTGAAGGTGTGACTGGGAAGGCAGAGCAGCAGGGCGCTGGCCTTCTCCAAAGTCTGGGGCAGTTTATCCGTCATTCGCTGCTTCAGGTAGATGGCAGTGAGGTTTGTGAGGAGAGCCACAAGAAGCGGCGTGTCAGAGAATCCATCAACGCAAACGCTCAGAGCCTCCTCGTAGTATACACGTGCCTGAGGGAGGTAAAATGGACTAATAAACACCTAAACAAGTAGATTTATTAAAATTTTAACCTTTGGTTTGATTGATGAGCGCCTTGAGATGACTTGGTTATGATTTGGTGCTATACAAATAAAGATGAATTTAATTTAATTTACGAGCTACTACACTCACCTGAGAGAACTTCAGTTTCCTGGCACACAGTCGGCCCAGGACAAAGCATGCACGTCGATGCGCCCAGTGCATGCCCATCCGCTTGGCACACTCTCTCACACCCTCAAGCTGTCCCGACAGCTCCTCCTCAGTCTTCCCGCTGAAAGTCACCCACATGAAGGAATACTGCAGGTCGTACAGGGGAAGGAAGTCCTCCTGTAGGACACAACAAACAAGCCATGGCTGAAGAAATAAATAGGCCACATGCATATCCAGGTTTGCCAGGACAACACTGCTGAGAAGAAAGCAGCTGCAAGAAGGAACTTTTTAAAAAAGTAAATGGCTCCCATTACTTCCTTGTTCTCTAAGTGAACTCATTAACTCTGACTCTTATGCACACAATGCGTGCCAACACTTAGGGATGCTTCACATGCTAGTCAGCTAATGTATTTGATATGGACACACCCATAAAAAGCAACACAGGCAGTCAGACACAGGAGCATTGTTGATGAGCTGCTTTATGCATTGCAAAGCAAATAACTTGCTGTTTGCTGTATGATAACCAAAGGGTAGATTTCTTTTGGAATTTGGCATTAAAAGGGGAAATAATTATTGTGCAATTACTGAAGAAAAAAATTTCCCTTGAACCAGTAACATTGTAAGGGAAGAAAGATGTTTATGGTGAAATGACCCAGTTTCAGTTCACCACTTTACGGAAAGCTTCCATCGTCTTTCCTACTCAAATACACTGCCAACCTATGCTTGTCCAAGTAAGAATCCACAGACATAACAATCTAGAACTCTGTAGTAAACTTACTAAGGAAATGTATCTGACACTAAAAGAAAGAAAGGAAGTTTCTTGCAGTTTGCGGCTGTGCTGTAATAAATACCCAAATGAATAAAGTGTGACTCCGCTGACCTGGAAGTGTTCGTGGTTGAGCAGAGTCAGCGTAGGGTTGCTGAGCTCAGACTCCTCCCCATCCCAGCTGTTCTCTTCCAAGTATAGCGGAGGATCATCCTGGAACTCGTCCAGTTCCCTAAAAGTGTCCTCCAGAGTGAAGGAAAGGCGCTCTCCCTCTCGCGGCAGAGGATTGGAAGACTGATAGAGGGACACGCGAGGAGAGGAGTAAGAGACAGATGTGCGAGGGGAGGACTGGTATGGTGGCGTCCCTCCACTTCTCTCTGACAGGACACTCTGACGGGCGCTTGTAAGACCCTTATGATCTGTTCAGAAGAAAAACTGGGTCAGTGCAGGACGAGTAAATCCTTTAAAAATCTAAAACCTAAATCTGCTAAATGCAACAGCCTTTCACAAAATATTACCATGTTTTGGCCGATTACGGATGTACATGAAGTCAGTCTCATCCAGTCTGTCTGGAAACACACACGGTAAAGCAATTTAAAGTACTCATTTGCCAGATGGCAGAAGAGATGGAAACTATTTTTCTATGAATGAAGCACAAACAGTATAAAAAAAAAACAAAAGAAACAAACTGAAGCTGCACATTTGACCACACTCAAATTTACTGACTTCAATTTCACTCATACTCAAAAGTTAAAAATCCTTGAACATTCCCTCATTCCTTTACCTAGCCTGTACACAGAGCTGATGTCCGAAGAGAAGAGTCTTTCCAGCAGACTGCTGTCGCTTGGCTCAGAGCTGCACGGGTTAACCTGGGCCAGGCTGACCTTCTCCTCCTCTGTGAGAAAGAGTAATTGTCCGTCTCTGTGAGAGGGAAACAAGGGCAGCATTATCATCTCAGATATCTCCCCAACATCATCGCCCACTCCACCTTATCCAGACTGCAGACGCACTAAATAGTGTTTCATAAAAGAAAGGCACAAGACCATAAACAGGATGTTATATATGTGGATGGAAATTAAATTTAGTCTTTTAAAGTTTAAATGCTGTATAATTTAATGTTCATGATTAAATGCATTTATGTAACTAATGAATTGTAAAAGTAAATTAAGGGTCTCCTTACAGTGGTACGGTGTCCAGAGGCTTGACGTGGGCCCTCTGAACGAAGCCAGTACGTCCTGTCGAAGCGTGTCTTCCAATGAAGACACCCAGACCTCGGAGGAGCAGACCTTGGATCTCCACAATGTCACCTTGGCTCAGTTGGAGCTCATCTGGCCCTGCTGGACTGTAGTCCACAACTGCGACACAGGACCCCATCACTGAGGGGAACAGGAAGGGGGGAAATGTTTATACTTTGATCTACTTTGAAGTTCGGTATTTTTCAACCTGTAACTATGTTGGGGGAAGTACAGGCTGCTAGCAGGTCACGGAGGGATCGGACTAGCATTTGCTAATAACACATGAGTTTTGTGGCAGATAATACCTTATTTAGAGGCCGAGCGGCTCTTGCCCCAAACGCTTCCATTATATGGATATATGCTGATCACGTGTAAATATAAACATCGCCTGAAGGAGTTCGAGTTGCGCCACAACTGTCTGGGTGAGTAAATGATCGTATAGCATGCTACAACATAGGTACAGGTTGGAAAATACCGAACTTCCACTTTAAGTCTGAACAGGATGAGGATAGTTTTCTATGCATTCTGTACATTTAACAGTTTGAATATTAGAGAAGTGCTGATGTGTGTGTACTTAATGTGATCCGCATTGCAAACAGAATTACCAATAGGATGTTCAAACTGTTCCCTTTCTATTGGAGAACATCCAGCGTGGCCTGGATACTTCCTCAGGAACCACCTGCCCAAACAAGAAGTAGTAGCTCTTAGCTTTGTTCCACAAGATAATGTGATAATCCTGCTATAAAGCTTAAAGTGCAACATCAATAAAGGGAGGTGGATCATTTTTTATAGCGACTCACTGATAGAAGGGGTAAGGCAGTGGCTGCATGCTGCTGATTGGCACCAGGCCGTGGTTCCCCGTGGAGAGCATGGTGCCCTCCCACATGTTGTCCTGCCCCGTGTCCCTCACCATCAACAGGTCGTTCTTTTTGAAGGAGAGCTGCTCTTCATCTTCCTCCTCCTCTTCGCTTCTAGAGAACAGAGCCTTAGCGAAGAAGGATCCTGCAATGAGACAGACAGCTTCTGCAAACACGGCTGCACAAACAAGAAAACGAAGCCTGTGTAAATCTAGATACTCAAATTGTGTTTTTTTTGTCTGTTTAAGGTTTTGATCAAATTTGCCGCACTTAAGAGACCAGCAGACCAGCCACAGCAGTGGCAGAATGTTGTGCCCCCATTCAGTCACAGGCAAATGGCTGATGATGGATGTTTTATGTCCTCCCCCTATTATGTTAATGTAATTTTTATCACTATTTGCCAGCACTGCAGTCTTATTCTATGTTCCGTGAAGCTTTTTGCTCGGGGAACGGTATCTGCATGTACCAGGCAGGATGGAATCAATATGCATTCATGGGGAACATAGAGGAATTACTTTGTTCAGGAAAATACTGACTCATTCTTTTAAGAAGAAAAAAGGCTAACAATAATAATAATAAAAATAATAATCATTAAAATAGTAATAATAATAATCATAATAATAATGAAAGAGTCTGAGAGATTTTGTTTGTTTGCTTCATCATCCCTTCACAAATCGTTTCATTCTGGGTAGAGTCATGGCGAAAACTGCAGCTTGTCCCAAATCTCACATAGCAAACGGTGGAGTCCACCACGGGAGTCCACTGAGACAGATAATCATGTCTGCTTATATGCACACAAGGCATTTCAGATCATGAAGCTGCATGTCTTGATGGTGGGATGAAAAAAGCTAGAATAGAAAAAGAAAAGAAATCTTCCACCAGCACAAACTCCCCTCAGAAAGCCCTCAGTCAAGGTTTCTGGAATCCCCTTGCTGGGTGGGACAAGGTTAGTGCCAACCACTAACTACACCAATATGCTGCCTCTAACGCTATGGAAGGCAGGCTATTCATTTGGTGCCTCCCACAGTTAATTGGGGTCTGACAGAAATGGATTAAGAATAATGAGGTCAAGAGGCAGCTGCATTCAGACAATGTGTAATTAACTCCCTGATTCATCTGGGTGAATTTCACAACTTAAAAACTGTGAGATAATACAGGTTAATCCACCCCAAAATCTGATTTTAAGGCCAGATTCTTTAACTGGGTTTAATTAATGTTGACACATACCTATAATTAATCATAAAAGACTGCTTGTCTAACTCGTCCGTCATTTTATATGAAAACTGGGGAGAGAGTATCAAAAAGAAAAAAACAGAAAAGATGTTCATGATATTTCAGTAAACACTACTTACCCTCTTGAAGAACAAGTCCCAGGTAGAGAGTGGCTAGATGCTCCTCATCCACCTTAACGCTGATTTCCAAATCACTTAGCAGCTCTGGGTCCAACCAGATCGACTGATCGCAAAGGAAGTTCTCTAGACAACGAGCCACATAACCTAAAACATGCCAAACTCCTATTGAAATGCACTTAGACAACTAAAGCCAAAGGCTTTACCACAAAGAGAAGCTAAAAAACTACATGCTTCCAAAGGAAGTCACAATCTGAAAGGAATCTTTCTTAGTCCTACCTAATGAAAGGTATGTCGAAAACTTCCAAATCTCCTCCACTGTCTTGAATGTGAGCACAAAGCTGTCTTTCTCAGCATGGACAGAGACCAGACGAGCAGATAAGTCCTGCAGGAGCAAGGTCTCAGATCACATTTCAATTGATTTGCATTCCCTTCAATCTCCCACATACCATGACATAGATTGTAAATAATTAATGCAACTGTATAATCAAGGCAGGCAGGCAGAGCGATATCTGATCCAATCAATTCAAACAGTCTTGATTCTAAAAAGAAAAAGTTTTCAGAATGCAGCTAAACATGAGACTTTTTCAGTGCTTTTTTCTACTTATGATAGTATTTTTCAAATAACTTGTGGTATTTGTCCCACAATTATTATCATGGAAATTACAGCAGCATGACTTTAATACATGTGTATAAAGGGCACAATACATCATAGTATATTGGATAATGTAGACATTTATGATTTTATTATTATCACTATATGAAAGCATTTGCATTGCAGTTAAATGAAAATCATGTCAGCATTCTGGAGTCTTACTTTAAAGAGCTGAATCACGTCCTTGCTGTTGCTCTCTACCACTCGGAGTCGTGTGCGCAGCGACTCCTGTAGGGCACGATCCGGATCCTCGCTGGAGCGCCTCCGCCCAGTAAACAACAGCACAATTTCTAGATGACAAACAAATCGCTATGATCAAAAGTACTCATCTTGCATTGTTTTATAGCAGAATAACCATATGTGGGATAAGCAGATCCAAAACAAAGAGAATAAGACAATCGAAAGAATTTGCTGTCTTTGTCCAATTTTATGTACAAATTCAGCACAGAAATACAGTTTGATTGAAATGATTAAATGATTTCCAAATGGTTTCATTTGTCCAAAGAAAGAAAAACAAAACCTTCGAGAGTTTATAAAGATTCTTTATAAGATCTTTCATATCAGAGATGCCTTGTGAGCATAACAGGAATCCCTAAAGGAATAACAAAGCTATTAGGCCTCTTACTGGACTCTCAATGTAACCATTTAAATCCATTTCAGAAGAAGAACCTGGGGGGATGTGATGGATGAAGCTAAAATGCTGATTGAGTAAAACATTAGAAGATGGGGGGATCCGCTTCATCAATATGCATGAAAATGATAGCTTTGAGATGCTTAAAGTGCTAGATTAGACATGCCGATGGCAAAACACGTTTGCCAGTTGAAAGACACAACATGCCAGGATTAAAGTATAAAATTGAATTGTACCTGATGAGAATTTCTCTCCCACTGAGACCGTACTTCCTCTTAAGAAGGCTTCCTTCTTCTTCCAGTAGCTGTCGTGCTCCACCCCTCCTTCACCCGACTCCCCCACAGCACCGTCCTCCTCCTCACCTGCTCAAGAAAGTGGGAGCAAGGTCAGGGGAAACCATGGGGTCAAATATAGTTCTTTCTGGTTCAAGGCCACAAAGGGCAGCACAAGACAAAAAACATAATCCACTGTTGGATAAACAGGAAGATGCAGGGGGTTGTATGTGAAAACACTTCTATCGAAATGGTCATCTCAAGGACATGTTTAATGACGCTCTAATTTTAATAAGACTCCCACAATAACTCAGAGATTAAAGAAGAAATGTGATCAGATGACTCAATATTTTAATGATTGTTTGACAGTTAACAAGAAGTTATCAGCAGCTGGTATTTGGTTTTTTTAACATATTAAATTGGAGCAATCCCTAACTGTTCCCTGTGATATACCTCCTTACGCGCACACATATAATAGCTGGCAACAGTATATTTTTTCTGTAATAAAGAAGTGACGGGCTTCCTCTGATTTGTTCCATTGTACAGGGAGGATATCCCAAACGCTTCCTCAGTTTGTGACCAGAGGGAAGGCTGCACACTCTGTCTCACATGAACCTCATGAGTTGTTTGCACTCCAAACTAATGCAGGGCTTTAAGAAGATTGATACAGAGGTTCAGAGTTTCTGGCTGTTCCGTACCTTGAGTCATAATGCCATCTCCTGTGAAAAGCTCATTTGTTCCCCCAAGAGAATACGGTGGTTCCCTCCAAAGAGCATCCAGCTCAGCAGGAGAGATGTCTGCAAAATGAAAAGAAAATCAAATATCCACAACCTAAACAGGAAAAAGTCAAATTAGTCCCTTCTTATCTTTTTAAGGACTAGAATAAACCATAAATATCATTACATTTGTGCAAAGTTTCAAACATCAAACCAGTGCATCTTTAGTGTTTGGGGAAAACATGCACATTTACTTTTTGATATCACCGCTTCTTCGTGTGTACAGTAAATATTATGCTACAACCAGCAGTCTTATGCTAAGCTTGTTAACAGGTAGGGAAATAAAGGACTATTGCCTTATCTGTACTTTTAAGTTAGCTTATGAGCCAGGCCATTTGACTGTAAGCAATTATTAGATGTTGATGTATAATAAAGTTTTTTGTAAGTGAAACAATGCACGATGTGATTTTTGTTCTTAAACTAAGTTTATCTTTTCAAGTTTCTCTCAGCCAAACATATAGTCTGCTAGTTGTAGCTTTACCACACAGATGCCTTCTTATCGCGATGAAAGGGTATTTCTCTAAAAGCCCAGCCAAATTAAAAGGCAGGTTTTTTAGGAGAGTGTTAAACACAACTTGGGGACTGATTCAGCCTTTCATAACTGAAATGGTAGGTTTATGCTGTTGGTTAGTTGAGGAGTCATCAGGGGAATACAACAACACTGAACACACATATACCCGGTATACACACACACACATAGCTACACTGACAGAACCTTCATCTGCTCTGTGCCTCATGCCAGTGTGGTCATACCATCAAACAAAGAATAACTGTTAAACACAAATACACCATTACATGAAGGATTAGGATGCCTTTAGTGTTTAACATGCCATGTCAGTGGGAAAACACAGCAGAACATTATTTTCCTGATGCAAAGCTTGAACAACAAGACAACTGGGTGCAAGACAATATGCAACATGACATTATGCCAAAGAGGACAACAGCCTATTCTCTCCATCAGGGCACAGCTAGCACCAACAGGACTGCTTGAGTCATGCTCCTACAGTGCAGCATCACACCATGCTCTTTTTTACCTTCTTGGCTAAGAGTGTTACCCATGTTGTATATTGACCTATGTTCCTGCCTATCTGAATGTAGCAGTCCGTCTCATGACAGTAGTGCACAGAGAGCGGGTTAGGACCGACCTGTGAAGGAGAGGCAGATTTTGATGAGCGATCGACAACAAGAGGAGTTGAGGAACGGTCTGCAGCAACAAGACGCCATCTGGCCCAAGAGTCGGCAGCTCCCAGAGATCAATGCTATCCCATCAGCTTCCCTCAGCCTCTTTAACAGCTTCTCACTCTCTTCCTCTCTGCTGCACAAGCCCAGGGTCCCTTCCTATTTCTGTGGTCCCCTTCCTGTCCAGCTAACACTATCTTCCTCCCGGTTTGTGTCAGCCAGGTCTGTCTCCTCTGTCCCGCTGCAAGCCTTATCTCCTCTTCTACTCTGTCTGCCTGGATCTGATTCTCTTTGTAATATTTCTGTCTCTTGCTGTCTCCATCTTCCCCCTCCCACCGCCTCTCTCTCTACTCAGTAGCTGCCCAGCCAGTCAGTGAATGCACAAAGCACTCTCTGCAATTGGAATGAGTGTGTGTGGGGGGCAGGCCTCAGTCTTTCCCTATGTGTCATCTGTGTGTGTGTGTCAGTAAAAATATGCACAGAATGTGTGCCACAAAGACAATGTGTGTGTGTGTTGTGAGTGCTGCTGGGATAATGTATTGCTGACCTGTTGTAAGGCAATGCCACACAGGGACAGGCGACAAGGTTGCAGCGGAGCAGGGGTGAAAGTTGCCTGATGGTGGCACAGACTCCAGTTCAGAGATTGCACATTAAGGAAGCTCATGGAGCTTCTGGCTGTTCTCATTTGTGATGTAAACGGTAACATGTGCCCTCCCTTTACTGTCATGTGAACAATAAAATTAGTCACCTCATGTGATTTATTAAACCAACAAATTAAAACATAATGGCCTATTTACAAAGGCAATTTGTGAATAGCTTTGTAATAAGGAATAAAAAAGCGGGACTTCCATCATGATGTTTTTACTTTAGGGTGTAGAGAGCAGATAAAGGCTTTCTTTTGAAAGAGGTGATTGGGTTGAAGCCGATGTTAAATCTTCGGCAGAGTTGTTTTCTCCATATGGCTGTGTGACTAGCATGTCAGTGTTAATGCTCAACTAATTATTAAAACCTTTTTCAATAAGATGTGTTTGCCAATAGTCAAATTTAATTTAAAGCAGTAAACGACATTTTGAAGGGAGAGTAAACAAGTTTTAATCATATCATTAACTGGTGTTCGCTGCTATTTATCAAGGAAAACAAATATTTGCTCTCATTACTTTTAAAGCGTCTCTGGAAAGTTTTTTTTCTTTTGCTCTTTGTTGCCCCCTACAGTTGTGTTGTGGAATGTGGTCAAAACTTAGTCTACCCTCGGTCCATGGACATAGCCATACATGAAAATATGTCGACAGGATGAAGATGTCAGCAAAAACATAGACAGCAACCACAAAAAGGAGTACTGTTCGGGGTTATGTACTGTCAGGCCTAACAATAATCTACAAAAGAAATCACTCATTTACATTTCTGCACTTTTGAATGTTGCAAATGTCTGAGATAAGCACATGTGTGCATATATTTCTATTGTATTAAAAACAGGTGAAGAAGCTTAGGGAATGGTACAAACTGCCGAGATTAAAAGGACCAAACCTTTTGGATTGAGATTCAATAATTAGTATGTTAGTCCTAAATGGGACTGAGGTGGCTAACAAAGACTTCATCTGTGAGGCAGAGACAGTAATTATTAAGTTATTTGTTGCATTTCAGGCTGTCATAGGGTTCAAGGGATCAACATATTACTGCTGAAATGTGTTATTTCCCATTAGATGTGATACAAAGCACTAAATTAAACATAATACTACATAATTATGTTTCTGTAGTTTATAATAGAAATCAACAGCAGCTTCAGCCCCCCAGACCACCTACGATACGAAACATACTGCGTGAATAAAGAGAAATTATCATAATCATAGTCTTTTCATGATTATAAACAGAAATTATAAGCCAAGAAAAGCAAAGGTGCCACAAAACAGGATAGCTTATCAGTTGGATAAGCTCAGAGCTCTTTCCTGCGGTAAAATCCCATGATGTTTATTTTTGCCTCATGCTTTTCATATGTGCTTTATCTTTTTCCTCATTTCCATTTGTCAGGATGTTTTGGGGTTTGTTTTCATTTGTTTTTGTTGTGTTTTAGTATGTATTAGTTGGTGTGTCTATTCACAGTGTGTGATGTGGTAAAGTGGTAACCCTAGATTTTGAACCTGAGTTTGAGCAGTCAGCTTGTTCTGAATTTGGAGAAGTGGTTACAAAGACTAAAATCCATAACACTGCACTCATTCCCGAATCTGAAACTTTTACAACCTTAATAGTTTCAAATGGCAAAAAATGTGCAACTCCATGGCTTTGGCTATTCGTAGCTCCCAACTTACAATTCCCCATTTCACCTCGATTCACCACACTGAGCATGTGATGACTGATGTCCAGCACATATACTGTAAGTAACTTTTTTAACATATATGAACTTTAAATTGTTGATTTTTCTACATATTAAGATAAATCTTGGATTAATTACTCTATGAAGCTATAAACCAGTTACATATTAGTTTAAAAGAGAGGGTGCCCAAACACATCCCACCATTTATTACTTGATGATAGATTAAAGGTGATAAATGGGATTCTTTAATTAATAAAACCACATCTGGCAACAGGTTAGTTAAAAATAAGAAAGGAAAAAAAAAGAAAGGCAAGTTAAAGGGAACAGAAAAATCCAGCAATATACATGAAACATGAAGGTTTGTGGTCTAGAAATGACTGGAAAGCTAGACTAATAAGTACATTCTAGCGAGTAGTGGGTTTGCAAAAGAATGTGTTTGTACTGGGTTCAGTGGTGACCTGAATAAATAACTGGGTGATTGCACAAGAATCAGTAAGTGTATTGACACTCGATTACAAGTCAACAGCTTGGTCTGTTTGTCTTAATCACTGTTGAGAAAGAGTCTAAGTTATCCTGAGCAGAAAAGCAAACAATTATAATTTAAAACATGTTAAATAACTACAGTACGATCTATGTTATATTATTTTTAGATTGTTGGGAATATGTTTTAAATGTTCTTTGGGCTTTTTAGAGATGGTCTAAAACCAAAGGTCCATATGGGTATATGAGACACACAAAAAGCACCACGCACCATTCACACTGTAATGTTGTAGAACTGTATAATAATGAAAATTATTTTCCATGGATGCTGGGATTTGCCAGTCAGAGACCTTGTATTTAAACAAAGGACGAGTAATAAGAAGAAAACTATAAAGAGAAATGTATAAATACTGTATAGCACTATAGATGCCACCAGCTCAGAATCTGATTAGGGCTCATTAATTGAAAAGTCAAGTTAAAGCTTACAGTTATTACTGCACGTACTTATTGTAGTTACATAATATTCCTTATTTCATGTAGAGGTAACAGTCCAGCACAACAACCAGATGTGATGTCTACCGGAGTTTGAAGCTTTGAGTAACTGTCAGCAGATGCTCAGTGGGTTGAGTTTATGCTGAGTCACTGTCATGGAGAGCTGAGGATCACCACCATCACCTTTCAATAAAAGGTTTACCAGCAGCAAATACCACAAATACCACAATCTCACTGCCATCTGCTACCGGAGCATTATGTACAGATGTACCTCAACTAAATTCCTTGCATGATATACACTCTTGTCAGGTTTTAGCAAATTTTAGCAATTTTGAAAACTTAGTCCACAGATGGAAAGTGACCAAAGTATGTCAAGTTTGTAGAGAGCACCTATGCTGCTTGGTCCTGGTAATAAATAGCCTATAATTGCTGAATTCATTTTAGCTGATCTGAAATATGTCTGTCAGAAAAAAACACTCATTTTCTGGATGATTACTCAAACTTTTTTTTACTGTGAATCTCTCCGACTACATCCCTAAAAAAGGGGGATAATGTTT
>JBBDHI010000007.1:25289557-25299842 GCA_037177115.1 Craterocephalus stercusmuscarum
CTGATTCGATTTAAATTGCGAATCAGATTTTTGACTTTTTCTTTTTGCTTTTTTATTTCTATTCAATATCTTGATTAAGTAAATTATTTCTGATTTGTCCTTATTAGTTTGGATGTGTTTCTTTTCTTTAGAATTAAGCTATTTGAAAGACGAAGGAATGTTTGTTTAAAAATATATATCAACAAATAAGTAATGGACTTGCTGGTATTTATTGATTGATTTATTTATTTATTAATCATAAAGAAAAACAATAAAGAAAAATACATTTTAAACCCCTTTTTCTTTATCTTACTTTGAAAGCAATGACCTCAAAGTGTTTCCGGTGACTCTGTTGACAGCGCGTGAGAGGCGCACGGGGACACGCCAGGAGAGCGCGTCGGAGCTGGAGGATCAGCCGGGAGCGAAAATGTGAAGGTGGAATCCAAGTGAGCAGCGTCGTTTTATTGTCAGTGGGAGCAGAGTGCCGACGGTCACACAGCAGGCGCCGGAGCTTTGTTTGGATGTAACGACTAATTACGGGAATTATCCTCGCTTGCATTTCTCTTTTCTTTTTCTCTCTTTTTTCACCCCTCTTTCTGTCAACGTCCACCTAATTAACTGGAAGCGGTGCTGTTGACACTGAGGAGCATCATTTGCTTTTACGGGATATTCATTTTTATTGCACACTGGCGAATCAGTAAACTACCCCCGCGTAGATTTCTTCGTGCTTTATGGGATTATATTTTCACGGCGCAGCTTTGTTTTGGATAAGAACACATTGGCTGTCATGAGTTCCAGTGGTAAGTCCATTCTTGCGCGCTTATTTGTCCGCTTCAAGTGCATGGACAATACACGAGAGACAATACACGAAAGCCCAGAAACTCCCAGAGAGCAGTCGTTGCCTGCACTTTATCATATTTGTTGGATAATGGATGGATGGATTATTACAGACAATAAACATTTCACATTTTGAATGAAAATTCTTCCTAAAGCAGTTTATTAGCACATTAGATCTAATGTCCTGTATTTGCAGATATGAGAACCCCTAAAGCCAGTACAATAGATTTGTAACAGGTTTAGGGAGGGAAGTGGAGCTAAAAATAACTGCAGGTCAGCATGGCATGGCCCAGAGTTTATCCATAAAGAAACATCATTCTGATCATCATCATTCAGTTGTTACATGGACTTTATTGATGTCTGCCTTTGCTCTGTCACCTCTTCTTCTCCTTCTCGCCTTCCTCATCCTCTTCACTACTAATCTCAGGAGACCTCTCCAGCTTTCAGCTGATGTCTCTTAATAAAAGACCACCTGTCCTCATATAGGTTCATCACAAGATCAGGCAGCCCGGGAAGGGATGGGGGCTCTGACCTCTTGGTCTCATGGAGTTCTTGTGTGATGCAGCTTGTGACATAAAACTCTGACAGCCTGAGGGGCTTCTGTCATCCTTACCCTGAAATGGCCTAGGGACAGCTATGATGCTAAGCTGACCTTGTATCAGCTGACCCTGATCCTCTGGCCGCTGATTCAGGGCTTTCCCTGTTAGGCTGTGTGTGTGTGTGTGTGTGTGTGTGTGTGCGTGTGTGTGTGTGTGTGTGTGTATGTGGAGTGTCAGCTGTGTAAGCATGTGAGCGCATATGCGTGGCTGTAAGTTATCACAGGTTGATACCCCGGTCACAGTGTGAGGATTCAGGTGTAAACATCTCCAGGGCCCTCCCCTCTTCCTGTCCGCTGGTCCACTGTGAGGTTTGCAGAAGTTGATGTGCACCAGGTGCTCAGAGAACTGATGGTGTCAGGCACTTCCTGTCCGCCCTCTGGTATTACTGCATCATTCATAATCTAGCCTGTCATTGTGTGGCATTACATTATTCATCCGGCCCTCTGAACCCAGCTGAGCCTGACTGCCGGCTCCATTTCTGTCGGAGCGGTGCTGCTCCTCCACACGTTTGGAGAAAATCAAATTGATTCTTTTGTTAGGCTTTAAAATGCTTTTCTCAGCTGACTGGGAGGGAGAAGGAGCATGCACAGCCAGCATGTGGAAAACTGTCACAAGCGCTTGTGCTTTACAAGCAGGTCCACCAACAGGACTGGGCACATACATGAGTGCCATGTCAACATGTGTGCTGCATCTGTGTGTGTGTGTGTGTGTGTGTGTGTGTGTGTGAACCCATGGCATGCATGTCTGTGGTTAACTGCATGTGCATATGTCAGCATTGTCACAGCTAGCAGATGCTAATGTGACATGTCTCTCCTTGGGCTTAAGGCTTAGAAACAGCAGGCATCTGAGCTTAAAAGAGAGCAACTCTTTTCCTCTCTTCTTTCCTTTCAGCGTCAATCAAACCAGATTCCCCTCTGTCATCAATGCTCTCCAGGTTCGAACATGACTGAACCTGCTAGGCTGCACCATGTGCAGTGTTTTCCATTGAATTGGTGATAGCCCAGAGGCCTTAAACACATGAGGAGTTATTCCAAACAACTCTGTCCATCTTCATCTTCTGGGCCCTCGGCCTCTCATGGTCACTGGGTTTTGTGGATGTCAAGTCTGACACTTTATTTTCTGCCTGGACGGCGGGCAAAACAGGACTTTGAGTAAAGCAGGTTAGTTTCTTGCTGAAATGATCTCGGATCTTTGTAATTAGATATGCAGGAAAAACAAAAAGAGAGGAGTCATTCATGCTTTTTATGGTAACAGACTGTGAGATGTTTCTTCGGGACAAGGTGCATGCGGTTTGTGTGTTTCAGGGGAGTGGTTAAACACATGTTTATCAATACATAGATCATTGAGCTCAGGGACCTGAGGGGATCTGCAGAGCCATACATCAAAAGCACAGACACTTTGCTTCTCTTTTTCCTTGCACTCTGGAGGAACATTCTTGGCTGTCGGACAAAAACGAAGAATTTAGAGACACAGGTTGGATCTTTCTCACACACTATTATTTTCCTGACTTACAAGTTGGGCTGCATATTGTGCAACTTAACAATTACTTTGTTTTAAATAATGTTGATACAAAATGATGCTTTGAAGTCGGTTGATGCCTTTGTCCGTGGCAAATAAAGTGACATCTGTATGAACATTTGTAGTGTCCGCTTCGGTCTGTATGGTAGCTGATGCTGAGTAAATCACAGGCATCTGAAAATGTAAGTTGCTATGTCACTACGATCATAATAGGCGTTCCACAGCCAGTGAAACTAGATGGCTGTTGGACTGAGTTTTAAAAATTAAAAATGGCTCCAGGCATACTGGTTGTTGTGTATGAATATGATTCATTTGCAGCTTCTTAGATGTGAGATTGGTATTCCACTGGGGTGACATATTTTCCCTTAGCAGTAGGCTATGCCATAAAAACACATGCCAGATGGTCCATTTACAGTTGTTATGTTCTGCAATGCCACAACATTGTAATATTTCTGGGAATGTGCAGATCAGGCGAGAGACGCCAGCATAGGCTATGGTTAGATAAGCTGACAACAGTTAGAATAAAATGACAGATTTGTTTGTTTATTTACAGGTATTTGTTTATCTATCTATAAGCTCAGGTGCTGCAAAAGTTAACAATTGTGAGTTAACAATTCTCCAATAAATAGATATCAGTTTTTTAGTCATTTTATAGCCTTGTACTGGAACATTATAAGCAACAGCAGAATCAAACAAAGTGATGCAAATGGATCAAAGCCAGGGGAAAAACTGTATTGCTTTAAATCTCATTTAGTATTGAAGGAATTCAGATGTGAGCGCTTGAGTCTTGTTATGAATTACAAAAGTGTTTACATAAGAAAGAAAACATTGAGATGGGTAGAAGTTAGCAGATAATTACATAAATATGGAAGATACATTTGAGGCCTTTTTGTTAAATTAAAAAGTCATTGCCCCAAACTTAATTAATTAAGGACAACAGGTTCAGTGAAAGGTAACGTAGTATAGTTGCTCAGTTCTCCATCAATGAAATTCCTTGACAGATGCGTCGCTTCTCAGTATCAGCTTTCAGAAGAGATAAATCAAACTTGATTTATAAAGTGCTTTTTCATGCCAGGGGCAACACAAAGTGCTTTACACAATAAGATGCATATGAAATAAAACACAACAAAAGATGTTTTAATTAAAAACACACTCATTAGATTCTCTTTCAGTCACACACACTACATCACACACCAAAATAAAGCATAAAGTACCCGCACCCCCATCCCAACTCCTGCACAAACACAACTTAACCTCTGTCTCCTAAGTCCAAATGAATAAGAAGAATAAAAACAAAACATCTGGCTTGACGCTGCAGTGAGTAAACAATATCTTTGGGATCGATCCACACAGTATATATGGATACATACATCCATGGGACTTACAGCTAGACCTACAGATTAAATGATGGACTCTTATATGTGCAGCTTTGCTTGAAGCTGAGATCCTTTTTTATATGAAAAATCTGCTGAAAGGATGTAGGGAGCCATATCACCTGTGATTCCTGCGTGTACACCTCCTCTAATGTGCAGCCCAAACATGAGCCAAATACCATTCATCACTCCAGACCTGTTACTTCAATAGCACAGGGAATGAAGGTGGGAGACAAAGATGCACAGATGCAAACACAGATGCCGACATGTACTGATGAATATTCATGTACCGTCATGTACGGCTGACATGCATTTACAGGCCAATGAGAAAATAAGCACATAGTTTTGTTGTTCTTTGGTGGTTCTTGCTCAAGAAGTCGTTTGATTTAGCTCATTAGTAAAACCACTGTGGAAGGGAATTTTCAAAGACAGACACAAATTAACTAATTCAGGCCAATGCCAAACCACTGCTGTGTCCTCAAGGGTGCTGTCACCATGACCTTGACTTCTGGTAGGAGTGGGCCATCATTCAGACTGGCAGTAGCAGTCTGACCCTCCTTTCTTCCTCTGTGGAATGACAGCATGTTTGTGTTATCCCCCGGACACTATATCGCTCTGATGGATGCTACTTCCCAAGGTCCTGATGGAGATAAAGACAGGTAAAGACGGGGGAGACATGAGAGCCCTGATCAATGGCTGCATTAGATTACTGACAGAGATGATGGATGTTCACACACCTCTGCTGTATTATGAAAAGCAGAATAAATGATACGCATTGATCATGCTGTGATATTCTTTAGTTTCTTTATATTGGTGATTATTTTTAGAAAAATGCCAAATATTTGATGATTCTGGTGTGCTGAATGTGATGTAATGTCATGCTTACTTTTTCACACATGGCAGTAGATGTATTATCATGGGATACGGGCTGTTGATTGGACAAGTTAAAACGTATGAGGACATCATTGTTTACTTTCAGAATGTGGTAATTTGTAACTATTGTGTATCACTCTTGGATTCATTTTGGCCGTCTCAGCTGTAGTTGATGCAGGATGTGTCTGGTAAAGAGGAAAGCTCTGGCATCACTGCTGAGGAGCATTAGGGTTCAGCGTTTGCGACATGAGAAGTATTGCTGTTTACTGTGTTGCAATATCAGTTTAGTTAGTTAGTGTTATAGTGATGTTTACAGAGTTACTGAACGCCTCAGACATCACAAACCTGCTAATCAGAACAGCGATTACCGCTCCTTCCAGTTAGGATCAGTGATTGGACTGCAGAACAATTCATTGTTTTTAAATCTGAATTGCTGTGTAAAGTATTGAAATTAGCACACCAAAGGAGTGTGATTAATAATCATGAAACAGTGAGTCTGATCCAGGTTTCAAACCTGGAGCGTCCACGGTTTGACAAATCCACTGAAGTTGTCCTAATTCCTGTCGTCTTTCATATGGGACCGTCTTTTAAACATCATATAACAGACACACTCAACTGTGATATCACATCACTTTTAAGCCCATCGCAGACTAATTAAATGACCGAACGACTGAGACACAGAGGAAAGATAACGGCCCAACATTTAAGATGTCTTTAAGAAGTGAATGACGACATTTAACCGAGTGGATTTTCTCTGAAAGTAACAATTTCATCTTAATAGAGCGTTCAAAGAATACGGATCCATAACGTTACTATAAATCTTATCATAACTTACTATAAATCTTATCATAACTTAAATCTAAGTCTCAGACTAAAGCTTGGCTTTAACCCTAGGAATTACTTTGGACCTTGGAACCAAATTCTGTTGTTTGGTCCCAGTAATTATGACACAAAGACAAACACACAGAAACACACATTCACTAACTCCAACATTTATTAATCACAGCTCCACCAAATATTTCCTATTAGCTGTGAGTAGTGAACCTGTCATCAGTCCAAGAGTCTTCCATCACTGCAATAAAATGACAGAACTAATTATTTAAGATATGTTCATGAATAAATAAAGTCCAAAAGCCTTTTTTTTTAATTTAACACCTAATATGAAATGATCCTTTCCATTTTGCACCATTACTCACCTGTCACCCAGCATCCGTTGTGATTCAGCTCCGAGCATGTTCTTCTTCAGGGCTGTCAGGTCAGGGGCTAAAATAGCAGCAGTCTCCCAGTCCCCAGGGATGCTGTCCGCCTCCCTGACCACAGCGCTGCCTTCACCTGGATGCCGGAGGCTGGATTCTCCTGAGGCACCCTGCTCTGATGTGGAGTGAGAAGATCACACCTGTAGTCTGGTGGCTATCATTAGAAGGATGACGCAACACCTAAAAGCAGGAGAGAAATGTATCAGTTTTGGACAGTGGAACGATTTGTTGGAGTTAATGAGAATGAATGTGCTGACACACAGCTGCTATGTAATGCTTTAACTCCGGAGATGACTGTTTATCTGATTTTTCTGTTTTTTTAGGAAAGCGTGCATAAACATCTCATGCATCTAACACTACCATTTCACTAGTCTGGTGACTTCATGTTTGCATAATCTTCATCTTGCACTATAGTTTGATGGGATATGTTGTTTCCATTTAAGATGAACTGGTTGAGCTGGGAACAAGAAGGTGTTAGACTGTTCCAGAGTAGTTTCTGTCCCACTTTCAGAAGGTCAGCATGGTGGAGAAATAGCAAATACATTTCTATAGAAGCTCCATTAGACTCCCAACAGACTCCCATTAGTACGTAGTTCTCTATCTCTCATATACACCTGCTGGAGTCAGTTTTGTTCATGTTTGTTTTTTAAAGGAAAACTAAATGAAGTCTAATGTAATATCAACCATCAGCTGGGCACTTATCAGGGAGGATAGTTGTTCCCAGTGGTGCTGCCAGCATTGTGAGCAAAAACAATGAACTAACAGAGACTTGAGTGTGGGAGATGGCGAGTGGGAAATGATCATTCTTGCATATTTCAAGCGCTCACACTCCTATCCTGTGCAGGAAAATAAACAACCCGAGTTGTGCAGGCATTTTCTCCCACACCCATAGATTTATGCCCTCACATTCCTCACAGACGCTGATACTATAGAGATTGTTCTAGAGGGGTCACATAGGTTTTGTTAGGACCACTTGGGCATTTACAAGCAACATCCACAATCCAGTATGACATTGTTTACGTTCAGTGTTTGTTTGTCTGTTCTTGGTTTTTCAGTGGCTCAGTGACAATAATGAAGCTGATTCTGATTTTGATTCTGTTTCTGTTTCCAATTCACCAGATAACCTTGCTGAAACTAATCTGTTTCAGGGCCAAACTATGATCTTTCCCATCTCTAAGCAAGTTGTTGTATAAAAACCAAAAGATTTGTTAACCATGCTTATGTACTGTATACTTTAAAATGATATATTAAAGCATAGTGAGGACACAATTGGCTTGGAGAAGACAGTATTTGGGATTAAACAGGTTGAAATACACAGCTCACTAGCTCTGACAATGCTTTGAGATGCACAGGCCACAAGTCCTACAGTCAGTTCTTCAAGTCGCCCGGCCAGCTGATAACCTCATATTCATTCCTCTTCAGCAGAAAGGCACTTGTGTGCCTTTATGAAAAATGGAGATAAATAAGAGACTGAACACAGCTGTATTAGCACAATCAGCACTGCATATGGCTTGCTTGCAAGAGAATTTGTTTATAGCTCAGGGGAGGAGACAGACTTTTAAAGAGCTTCTAATAGCCTTTTTCATCATTCATTAGAAATTGAATTAATGTATTGTCTTGCTGTCTTTTCTTGTGATGACATTCATCATTCCAGTGGTGTTGAGGCTTTATGTGGGAACTGGCTTTTTCTGACTGGTTGAAATAGCTCTCGGGCTTGTAGGAGTCAGGCATGTAAGCTAATGCATAATGAGGTAAGGGGATCCATCCGCTTTCTCAAGTGTGTGTGTCATCCAGTATGAGTGTGTGAAAAATAGAGACGGTGGGAGAGAAAGCCTGGAGCTTACCCAGCTTATAGGTGTCAGACCTCACAGCTTCAGAACAAGTGTTGAAGGAGCTACAGACTGATCTTATTGTGTGAACTGCATGCAGTATAGTCTGCAGTGTAGTCAAACCACATCCCTGGCGATGAGCTGATAACCTAACTGCTTGAGTATGAGAATTACTTTAATTAAACTGCATCCTGATTTGCATTTGTCTGTTTAATTATTGTATAGCAGTATATGATTGTTGAAATGCATCCATGTGATAACTAAACAGTGTTTAAGATTTTCCTTAATGTAACACAGTCAAATATGTAAAATTTGCCTTTTTGTGTTTTGTAGCTTTTCACCAAGGCTCCAAGCGCATTGAGCAGAGCTCCGGACCTATTCGGTGCCACCGATGTCGAGAAATATGCAAAGGAGAAGTGGTTCGTGTCCAAGATACTCATTTTCATGTCAAGTGTTTCACCTGTACCGGTAAGAAATGGAAACCGTAACACAGCACAGAACGTGTTAGACTAGACAAACAACTGTGATTGTGCAAACAGGTGTTGTTTTTACACAATCCCCATGCCTTGGTAGTCACCGTCACAAATGCTGTTTAAGATATTTTCTGTTTTTTAAGATCCACTAATAGGCCAGAGACAGTAGATCTTTCTCGGCCACATCCTCACACTCCATCCACACGCCTACACACATGCTTTGGCAGATAGGTTTTAAGCACTCCATCTCCTGGTGCACATGCTGAGTGCTACTATTAGCCCACAGTGGGGACTGGAATGGATCAGAGATGCCTAGCAGGGCACACTGGCTCCTGCTAAGGTAGCTTGTTATTATGCTGGTAACTTGGAAAGGATTTTTATTTCATTGTGCACAGTGGCCTAATGAGACTGACTTAACTAGCTTTGCACTGCTACATGTGTGAACTGGTGACCTGTTATGGATACAGTGGTGACATAATCACACATGGCAGAGCTAATGTGGAATAATTGTGATGCTGTGAAGCTAATTTTCTTACCATTGTGATCACTTGAAATTTTACCGTGGCGTTTGCTCATTTATTGGATTTAAAGCTATAGCCTATAGCTAGAAATAGAGGAAATGATCGTCTAATCAAGAGAAAGTATTGCTTTAAAAGGGTTCAGATATATGATTTTATAACTGTTATTAGAAATAACCACACAACACACAGTTGATACATGTATTCTTAAGTGGATTTGTTGGTCACATGTTATAGACAACATAGGGTTACATGTTTTCCTTCGATTTTACATGAACAATTAACAAAAAAAAAGCAGCAAAATTGATAATGAAAAGTTGAGGGTCTTTCTCTTAAGTGACACTCAATTTGGAAGTTTGGCTCATTTATAGACTGAAAGGTAGCAAAGCTAATGGCTATTGATATGGGGACCATGAAGTAAACTTTCATCAGCTAACATCACTCAAACCTCTAGTTTCATGGCTAATCAATTCATCCATCAGGAGTTGTCAGGATTTCCTCCATTTTGATAGGATTTCATTCCACAGCTAAACCCACCCAGCATGCATGCAATGCGTCTTCAGATGAAGGAACAAGAAGAACAGTCGGTACAGATTAAATAAAGAGGTTTTTACTTAGACCAAAATGAAAGTTTTGAGTCTTTAGCTGATTGGCAACAGATTACATTTGCTGTGGCTGCCTACTGTGTAGATGTTAGCTTAGCTCCTCATCAGAATTCCCTCACAGGGTTCTCCAAATAAGGCTAGTCCTTTCTGCAAGTAAGACACTGAGTACTCATAAGTACTTTACACAACTTTGCTGAACAAAATCCTTATATTCCTTAGGGGTAAAGGATAACTGGGTCTTGTGACAACAAAGTATCTGTGTATCTGAAAATATGAAATCGAAAACAGCCGAGGAGTGCTATTTGTCATGCTGCTGTGCTGCCTGAAGAAACTGCACAATATTAAGATTGTAGTTAAATTTTATATGGAGTTTGAGTCATGCATTATTATTCCACCATCTGCAGATAAACTTAAATATAAAGGAC
>JBBDHI010000007.1:25300487-25312271 GCA_037177115.1 Craterocephalus stercusmuscarum
AGTCTAATTTTTGACTTGGAAAACTATGTTAACTAGACTCAGTTTATATAAATCTATAGAGAGAGATATGTATATCACTGTCTACAGTATATACATATTTTATTTGAGGTACTTTAATCTTTTAGTATTTCACTGTTAATCAAAATAATTGGAGATGGACATTTTACGGGAGCACGTTTTCCTCGGCTGTCTGTGGATAATTGAGAGAAGAGGGATGCTTGATGTTGTCTGAACTGTGCTGACAGTTTTACTGCTCTCAGATGTTCTACAGTACATTAACTCCTGTGAGTCTATCCATTGGAGGGTTGCTGTTGCAAGCTCCCCACATATAACTGTCTCACACATGAAAACTCAATCGTCTACTGCAAACATACACATATATGTTCGCGCTATTAAATGTGCACATTTATATTTGTATGCAGGCTCTCTGTGGTTATGAGAGGTTGTTGTGGTAACGGTGTAAAGGGGCGTCTGGGCCCTGGTTGGTGGATATTCTGAGTATCTCTAAGGTGCCAATAGCCAATCGGAGGCTCTGTTCTGTGCCCCAGAGAAAACAGAGGGAGCACCAAAAGTAGGAAAGAGAGGAAAAGGAGGGTGCTGTTGTGCCACCCAAACATGACATCATCACGATTAAACCAACCTGTGTCTCACACTCTCCTCATCCTTTTATGTTTCCTCACATTTATGGCAGCAGTGCTGTCATAAAATCTTAGCGTAGTATCATGTTAGTCCACCTACAGTATGAGGCGTCTGTTTCATGTTCCAGAGCGTTCTCCTTGTCCCATGAGGTGGTGCTGGGCTGCTTTTTGTGCCATTAGACTCTACAAGCTCCCTGCCCATAATATGCACCCCTGTATGGGCTTGTGCACAGCCAGCAGTTTTCTAAAGCAGTTATTGTTCGGCATGTAAACCCCTCCTCACATAAACATGTTGCATGTTTGTTCTGGATCCTGGTCTCAGCTTTTTAACACGTTTCTTTGTATTTAAAGCAACTCAGAGGATTTCTGGATCATGTTGTTTTTATTTAAGATTTCCTTTTTCTTTCTGTGTGTTTTTTCGGTTTCTCGCTCTCCTTCATGATTGTCATCCAAGCATGAAATCAATTTTCCATCTTGGGACAGGATGACATTGTCATGCTGGATGTGAAATTGGGTGGCTTATGGATAAACTGTCTTATACTATCCTACCAAAAGGATTAATGCTGCCAGGAGTCATTTGTATCATTGCACGTGTTCATAAACTTTGCAATTGCTGTGGGTTTTGACATTTGATATTTTTCTGTTATTTTCTTTTTTTTTCAAAGAATCAGCTTGAATTTCCATTTTAATGACCAGGGCCAGTCATACTGTGTCTGTCTAGTCTATCTTCATTACTAATGCAAAGCTATGATACAAAATCTTACTTACTTTCCCCTTTTTTCCTTGCACCTCCCCCCTCCCACACACCCCCACCCCTCTGTCCTTTCTTTATTGCAGTCTCCTTTTTTCCTCAAAAGGGCCGAGTTTGCCCCTCTGTAAAGATCCTGATCGTTCGTTCTTTAATAGGCAAACAGGATCAGAGTTACTTTCACACCCAGTCACAGCATGTAAAAATACATACAGCCCCACTATCCATCATTCCATCTTTCTTCTATGGAGCTATATTACAAACTGTGGGCCACATTATCATAATTCTTCTCTCATGCATTAGTCAGAGGAGGAGCAGATCCCTAATCATATGCGTTTAACCTCTCATTATACAGTAGCTGATTATGGGATAAAGAGGCAGCTAAACAGCTCAAGAAATAAAGTGTGGAAAATGCTGAAGACACAAGCGAGCTCTGAGACTGATGCATCAGCGCCAGACAAAGAGAAGGCAGTAGGGATGTATTTGTGGAGTATGTGGATCCCATAGCTGTTCTGTGTGTAGCAGCAGGCTGCAGAGTATGGACAATGTGGTGTTGTATTACATGAATATGGGCTGACTCGTGCATAGTGCTCCAATGACATAGTGACCACATTTACCAATCCTCCAAAGCAATAATTGGTGCTCTTAGATTGTGGCAAATACAGCAAGGCCTGTCTCAGTCCCATGCAAAGGGTAAAAAAAAAAAAAAGATGCACAAAAAAGCCCTGCAGCCAACTCACCTACTAACAAACACAATAAAGAAGAAAAAGCAAAAGAAAGATGCAGATGCTCCACAGACAAATCCACACAAACTGCCAAGCTGCTCCCTGTAGTTATTTATATTTGGAGACAAAACAGATTTTTCTCATAAAACAGCACTGCCGGGAATAATAGATTTACACACTCGGGTTAGATAAATAGTTGACTGCTTTGGTAATATTCTTTTTTTATTTTTGTTTTTACAGTTTTTCTCACCAGAGCTCTTATAAAACAGTGGCTTCTTGTTTGACTATTTCTCTGCAGACCTGTTTCAGTCAGTCTGTCCTCCCTCTGGATGCATTAGCTCCCATCTCTCCACCTCAATGTTATTAGCATCAGCCGTCTGCACTGTACCGCTGTCACACTTTGAAAGCAAGAGAAAGACTGTAGAAGCAACAAAAGGAACAGAGAGATGAATGGAGGGAAATAAAGAGGAAGAGAAATAAAGCATGGATATGTTCAAAAACAGAAAGAAAGACACAGCACAGGAGAAAAAAAGTGGGGGGTTACAGGGAAGGGGAGCTTCCTGTAGCTATAGCAACCGCTGGTACACTGGTCCAATCACCACGCCAATGTGTGGTTGCTAGGGAGAGATTCCAGCAGAGGGAAAAGGGAGCAGGGCGGGAAGCGGTGCTTTTCCCTGATGACTCCCTGGATTCAAGAGAGATGACAGGGATTATTCGCCTGCTTGTGTCTCCCAAGTATCACCGTCCTTAAGGGATTTCACACATGGAGGTTGTGGAAATTGTCTGGAAGTGTGCATGTATGTGTGTGTGTGTGTGTGTGTACATCACAGTGTTTATGAACTGCTTAGGTGAGCGAGTCTGGCTTTGAGACGGAGTGAATTCTGACGGACAGACAATGATTGTGTGGCAAACCCTGCTGTGTCAGAGAAAACACATACATCCATACGTTTTTATTGCTTCTTACAAAGACTCGCCCCTCGCAGGGCGCTTATCTGTGCCTGTCTGTGATCTCACTGACGCCTTTTTTCCCCTCAGCTGAGTCGCTTATCAGCTCTCAGAGGGTTAAAAGCTGAAGGCCTCAGCAGCAAGTCTGCTCTGCTGCTATGAGGGCAACCATCTGTCTGCATCAGCTACAGCGGCCAGAAACAAGGGGAACCCTGTCACTCATGCATGATCTCTTTCTGCTTCGGTTTGAAGGGCTCACCTCCCTCTTACTGTATTTATCCTTTTTCTCTATGACCTCTTACTCTGAAATTTCTCTTTTTTGCTTTACGACCAGTGAGCATAGTGAAGCACCTACTTTCCGTCTTCCAATTAAACGTTCTTGTCATAATGGACGCCATCTTCCTTCACAAGAAAGATGTTCCCAACACTTGGACCCTACAAGTGTGGTATTATTTAAAGCTCTAAATGTCCTCTATAGAGGACAAAAAGAGTTAGTTCAGTAGCATGCAGGGGGACAGAGATGCTCCACAGAAGACAATTTTGAACTACCAGTATATACTAATTCTAGCACATCATTACATCTGAAGTGCCAAATGACCAAGTTTTACATTAGTTTCTGATGATCTACATTGTTATTGCAAATAACAGTTTAATTCTTGCAAATGTATTGAACTAAATGCCAAAGGCTTTAAGATATGTACTAAAGATGACCATATGTATGCTTCGGCATCTGCTCACAGTGGGTTTTGGCTTAAAGCAAATTGCTTCACGGAGCTACTAGCAGCTGCAGCTTTCAGTTTCTCTCTTGCGTTAGTCTGTGTCACTATTTCTTCTCCCTCCCCTGTGATTTGGCACAACTTGAGAAAACACATTATTTACTCTTGAAGTGTTTGCCCCTGTCAGAGGGGCTCAGATCCAGGGGCACATGAAAAGGGCAGAGCAGCTTCAGCCTTGTGTTTGTATCACAAATGCGGGATAGAAGAGATGTGATGTAACCTGCTGCTGAATGACCACATCCGTAGCCCTTCGCTACATTGTCTCAGGCCGCATGTGCTAGAGTCGTAAAATCTTTACAAATAGGCATAAAGTTGAGATCTGCATTAGAGCAAAGAGAATGAACAGCGGGGTTTCTTTTATGTACTGTACAAAGCATGTTCTTTCAGAGTCAGAGAGAGACTTGAGGAGTTTCAGGGAGAAAGGGTAGATGCTGAATGAAAGGCAAGGTTGCATTGAAGTGAAGCTCGGTGGAGGTAGGAGAACATGGTGCAAATTGAGATAAAGTGGAGGCCTTGTGCTCAGAGCCACAAAGATTTGGAAGCTGTCTTGAAGCGGAAAGACAGAAAGAAAGAGGAGGAGTGGGTGGGGGTACTGGAGCAGTTTTGGGGTTCCGGCCCGGGCCGACTTTGAGAAGGGAATTTTAATTGATACTGCTGGCTGGAGATAAATACCCAATCAGGCAGACCCCTGTGGATGCCTAATCAGTGCAGTTCTAATGACCACAGCTGCCTAGATGCTAACGTCTAATCACTAGATTTATGATCTCTAGATGCTGGCTTCCTGCATGGCCTATATGAAGGAGAATAGCAACACCTTTTGGTCCCCCTCATTAGGGTCCTGTTGAGGGAAAGATCATAAAATGAGCAAAAAGATTAAATTAGGTCTTTGATGTAGTTTAGTACCGCAAAGCTGATTATGTTGGAGTTTAAGAAGATACAATCTGGCCATGTCTCCGAACAACAATTTTCTCACAGTAAAATCATTCTAATCTGAACTTTTTTATGAAACGAAAAACGAGTAGTTTTTTAACAGTATTGTTTATACATTTGTCAAACAAGTGGCTGCTCTGAAAATCCCACAAGGCCATTCATAGGACAGTAAAATGGACCAGACCGGCTCTAATATGGTCTGTTTTTTATGGGTGGATGTCCACACCATGTGGCGTTGGTTGTATGGTTGTAGTCAAACCCTTTATTCTCAAAGCCAAGCAAAGCCACAGCTCTGAAGCAGCAGAGACACCAGAGTCTCTAACTCCAGCCACTTGGATGCAAGCAACATGTGGAGGGTTAGGTTTTAAAATCTATGATCATTATGGCAGAGCTAAGGAGACTTAAAAAGCAGAGGGCCTGCTTACAAGTGACTTCTGAAAAGTGGAGGCCCATTCGGGAGGTTTGAAGGTTTCGGGTGTTTCGGTACGTTTGGCTCATGCAGAATGCCTTCTAACAGTTTCCAAGTCTTTGCAGAAACTCAGATGTTGTTTTATTAGTTTATAAGTGTACATAACACTGTTGGCTGTTGTGTAAAAAATATATTTGAATTCAAATCATGCTAATTTCCTTATTCTATATAATTAAGGATTTTTTGTAAACCCAACCTGAAAGTATTTTACTAAAGTATTGTGATATCACTGATGGAAAAATCGTGGGTTTTGATCTTTACAGAATAATAATTACAACCAATATAAAGTGTCACAAATGTGATTCTTTAAACAGCACATTGCCTTCTGAAATGTAGTAGTAGTAGAAAAATACATGTATGAGAATCTTAAAAGTATGGAATCATACATAAGCACCTTTCTAAAGCTGATATACAGTAAAGTATCAGGCAAAACCCAGCAATTGTTCATTTCTTAAAGTTCAAAAGTCAATCTTGGGTTTAACTCTTTTATTCTTCAACACAGCCTTAACCCTTTTAGACATTTTTTTTCTTGTAATTTCTCTAAGTATTCTTCAGGAATTGTTCTCCAGGCCTCTTGAAGGACATTTCAAAGCTTTTCTTTGGATGTCTGCTGCCTTTTGTTCTATTCTCTGTCAAGACGATCCCACATTGCTTCAGTCATGTTGAAATCTGGGTTCTGGAAAGGATTAATCAATCCATGTTGACTTTTAGTTCTTGTGTTTTATGGCATATCTCAGTCTTGTTTTTTTCCTGTTTCCCATCCTTTAACAATGCCTTCTTGACAGCCTCAGAGAAAGTCTCCTGTGTCTTGTTTCGGGTCTTTGCTGGATTTTTTCTCCGGATTTTAAATTGCATCACTTGCAGCTGAAGACAGTTTTTCTTAAGGACAAACTGCCCGTCGTTATGAGATGTGTCAAGTTTTTGGTTGCCATCTCTTTCAGAGTCGCCACGTAGAGGCTTATTATAACAAACTTGTATTTTCTGGCACTTTTGCGTTGACCCCATTAAATGAATGGGTATAACTTGTATGTAATTGCAGCCGGCTGCAGTGACCCATTTATATAAAGATACAATTTAAAGTGGATTCGCTCTTGTGTTGTTTGTTGTCCAGACACAATACTGCTTTATCTTTTGAGTTAGTCAGCCTCTCTGTGTTTAAATTATTTATATATCAGTGGTTTAAACAATAATAAATTAAACAAACAAACACATTTCTCTGAAAGAAAAGGATCAGATTGAAAATGAGAGAAAAAGCAGCCGGTGTCCAAAGCAAAAATATGCTGTCCTCACCACCAACCATCAGCACATCAATCAGAGTGGAAACTAGCTGTCTCTAGGGTAACTGTGGAAGGTTTATGTCCTCCTGGCAACTGTGCAAGAGGGGTGTTCTTTGTGATGCATCCAGCCAATCATCCATTTTAAAAAGAAAATGCTGTGATTAGCCAACAGGTGAACCATCCAGCCCATCCAATCCAGTTTGAGCAGACCTGGTTGGCCAGATGTGATTTGATTAGGCGTTTGTATGCTAATGCACACAATGCATTAGGGTAATTGAGCAGATTCCACTCATTTGAAAAGTCATCTAGGTGAAGACTGAAAAGCATCATTTTAAGAGCGAGAGGAGAGAATGGATAAAAGGAAAAGAGAGAAAGAAAGCAGAGCAGAATAAAGCTATGAATTTACTACAATTTGGGTTCAGAAGGTTAAAACATTGTTTTTGTCGAATCAATGCCATTTCAAGGCACAATTAAAGGTGACAGACTCTGTACATGTGGAAATATTTACCCGCTTATTCCCATTTTTCCATGAAGAGATTGGATAGCATGTGATTTGGGTTTCTGGTAAGAGCCTTAGTTGGTCTGGCTTGAAATGCAGTTCAGGCATTATTTGTTCAGTGGTTCTGGAAAATGTGGTTGGCACATGCACGCTTCATCTTATAGGCAGGCAGATGAACTCTGGTCTCTTATGTGCATCTGCCTTCAAGGCAGTGCCTTACCTCCTTCTATTATTCTGTGTTCACATTTCACTGATATAGTGAGCTGTCACAATGATAAAGACCCATGATCATGTCTCACTGTACACGTTGTCCCTTTTCATTATCCCCTCTCTGCATTTGCTCAGTGCCATCTCATCTGGGATGGATTTATGTGTTTCCGTCCTCCCGAGGGAGCTGAGATTGTTTTGTTTTTAAGTGAGAGCCCATTGATTTTTTATTACACCATTAAGTCAATACGATCCACTCATAAACAGCTTGAGATTAAATGAGCCCCTTTGAAGGTTTATGTGCATATGTGTGCGTGCCTATGAACTGTCTGCCTGCAAGCAAAAGCTAAAAACTGTTTGGCTCTGGGGAGCCAAGTACAGCCTGGTGCAACAACTCAATTTTCTATTTATTAGCAGTGAGCTGAGGGCATACCCTTATGTTTCATTCAAGAAAACATTGTTTTGTTGTAGTTTTTCAGGAGCTTGTCAACAATTAGAGCAGAAGCTGATGGCATCTGTTTTTCCTAATACCCTACTTACAGGGTTAAAATCAAGATTTCTCCATAAAGTTATTGCCCCAACTTGCTTCTTACCTGCAAGTAAAATACTCCTAAGTTGTTTCTTGTCTTAGCTGTTGCTCAGCTCCTTCCCCTCTTTCTTTTCTTTCTTCCTCCAATAATGTCCTCTTGCATTTATTTGCTGGACCTACAGTTGCATGTGCAAAATGGCTGGTATGTTTATATTTGCTTGCTATCATGGCACAATACCTAAAGCAAAACTTGACTGCAAGGTAGCATCTGGATAAAAATGTTGTGTAGTGTGTTTTCTCATCCTCAGAAAGGTGCTTGGCGACTAATGCACATATAAAAGTTTATCATCCAATGAGTCCTGAATGCTGTGTTTTTAGCAAATAAAGTCATCTAATGTGTCTTTAATATGCACTTTAAGTAGAGAATGATTTAGATAGAAACACTTCTTTCATGTTACCTGGAGTAGCTAGAAAGCTGCGAAGATCTCTTTCCAAATCATTGCTTCTTTACAAAATATCAAATTCATGACTTCTTGTTTAACGTGGTCAGAAATTCTAAGAATGTGATGGTATTAGGGAATCAGCTTGTTTTGATATTTAATGGATGAATAAATGGAAAGTTTGTATTCTCAGTACTTGCTATAACACAAAATGTCTAATTGGAAGCACAGTTTGATGTGCCCTAACTCTTATAATCCATCAGTGGCATTCTTTAGAAAATTGGTTCCCACCCTGGGCTCTGGGCCCCACCAAGGGGGTCCCCCCAAAGAACCACCATCCAGAGCCATTATGATTAAAGGGACTCTATATAATCTTAAGTTTTGAACTAGCGACTGCATCTCCATGGTAAGCTCGTGCATGACAACTTGGACCTATTTTCTAGCACGAAATACAATCATTTACTCACCCAAACAGTTTTGATGTTACTTGAACTCCTTCAGGAGATATTTAGATCCACTCGCGATCAGCGTACATCCGAACATGCAATTCAATTTTACAAGGTAATGCACTTTGTGTTGGTTTTCGCAGGAAAAGCGTCTTATAAACAACATTTTATTTGATTTGAATTTGCACAGAAACAGCATTGAAACTTCCAACCCAAAGGAGGGTCAGGAAAATAAGACACAGGCTTATAGATGCACTGGCGCTGAACTGCTGAGGTGTCAGTCAGCTCATTAAACCATGTTTTGATTGTAAAGGGTCAAATAAAAAGGCTATTGTAAAGATATTATTCAGTGAAAACTTACATTTAGTCCCTTTAATTTCCAGACACCTTTTTTTAGAAGAAAATACATATATGTTGTTATTTTGCTCAGCCAGAATACAGCATTTGCAGTGAGAATCTCACTAATGAAAGCATAAAACCAAGCATGGTTTCAGTTAGTTGTGTACAACAGTAGTTGGGAACCACTGCTTTAGAACATACTGTTTTGTAAATAAATAAATAGATAAATGAATGAATAAATTAATGAATGAATATACTGTTTGGATATAATATCAAATATTCCTGATTTAAGATACTTGGTCTGTTTTTTTTCTAAAAAAAAAAAAAAAAAGTTGAGGAGAGTGACCAAGTCTGAAAAGGGGCTGAAGTGTAAGTTTTTGGTACCAACTGTTGTTATCTGCAATTTATGTTTTTTTTTTCACAAATGTATCATTTAAGATGCAACTGAGGATTAAATCGTCTTTTGTATGTGTAGGAGGGCTCTGCGGTTTCACGGTTGCAGTGGGTGCGCTGTGGTGTGTGCTCATCAACTGTAAAGTCTAAATAAAAAGAGCCTCTAGTCTACACACAAGTAAAAAGTACCGTTAGCATTGTGCAAAGAAAAAGGCACAATTGATTTTAGAAGAAGTATAATAATTTTCTTCTGTTTGCCTCACTCAGGTCTTGTGTTTATCAAGAAGCACTATGAGCTCTGTAAACAACGCATGAACTCGGCCTCTGGCAGAGTCAAAGAGGATGGGCAGAATTTGAGTGTCGTGTTTGGAAGCAGTCATGGAAAATTGTGGGTTTGCATGCCTTAAAGATTCAGGAAAAGTGTTCAAATATTGCTGGAAATAAGTGTCCCATGATGACAAAGCCTGTGTGTTTGCATGGGACTAGCCTCTGAAACTACACAGCTGTGTACAAGTATGAAGATATTACTATGTTATATAGCTATTTTCTCATATCTCATATGAAGATTTTAGGATATAGTCCAGATATTTTAGTCTAGTCTTCTTTGTCTGTCCAGCTGCTGTTCATAGAAGCACATCACAACAAGAGGCTTTCTGCTGGAGGTGAGATTTCATAGCTGGGACTGTGAGGGAGGAGGTGCAGGGTAACAGAGCTTGTGGGAGCAGCACATGTTTACACTGCAAAACTTCGGTGACTTGTGGGCTATAGACATTGTCATTTGTAACTGAGCTTGTTCTAGCGTGTTCTGTAGACAAACATGTCTTGTCACTTTTTTACTTTTATGGAATTTGCTTGTATGAATGTTTTCAATGTTTGTCTTTTTGCTTCTGACAATATTAAGCACTTTGGTTAACCTTGGTTGTTTTTAAATGTGCTACAAATAATGATTTGGTCCTAAAGTAACATCTTCCTAAAACAAAAGGTTTACCAACCATAACATAGCTTTATTAATATAAAGAGAGTGTCATTTCACATGGTTTTAAAAGACTTTCATCCACCTTCAATCTCACCAGTGACATTTCTCTTTTTCAGTCAGGTGTTGACTCTTCCTGCTGTGAACTGCATACTGTGTACTGGGAAGATGGTAGCAGCAACCACAGTGATCTGTAAAAAAAGTCTCTTGGCACTCTTGTTACAGCCACTGGAATTCCCTCTCAGTTATAAAGTGCTATTGCACATATTGTCTGCCAATTATAGAGAAACACAAACTGAGCACTAACTTTGTGCATTCGCTGCACGACATTTCTGTTTCGTCCCCATGAGTATGTAATGAGTTTATAGTCAGTTTTCTGATGCGGTTCACTGTTTTGACTCCTTCTTTGCATTGTTCAGCACAAAATGACTTTTCCACTGATTATGCCATTATATTCCCATCAGAGCAAATTGGCTCGCCACTGTCTGGAACTGAATAACTTCCTTGGCAGCCATGTGTGAAGACAATGATACATGCAGGACAAACAAGCACATTTAACAGAGTTTGATGCTTTAGATAGTATTCATGATGTCCACGCATTATTCTGTAATGTCTCACCATACATCACTGCTTCTCTCCACAGTGTGTAACTGTGATCTGGCGCACTCTGGCTTCTTCCAGAAGAAGGGTGAGTACATCTGTACTGCCGACTACCAGCGTTTGTACGGCACACGCTGCGACCGCTGCAACAGCTTCATCACAGGAGAGGTGGTCTCCGCTCTTGGTCGCACGTACCACCCCAAGTGCTTTGTTTGCAGTGTCTGCAGGTAGGCGGCCAGGCTTTCAGCACACACACAAATCAGATACACTGCAATAAACTTGATTTTCAGCCTCATTTATTTAAAGTCTTGCAACCAGGCAAACATTGTTTTCTTTGGCTTGGAAATGTTCCACTGTGTTGGGGTTGGTATGTGACCAGCGATGCTCTACACACTGAGACTATTATGATAATTTATGGCAGTGCATCCTCTGTTTCAGATGTATTGGCTACTCACTATATTTAACAAATAAATATTTACTGCCACAATCAATCAGAGGCACTGTTTTATGGTGATATTGGGTTTTTGTATAACCTTGCATTAACATGATGAAAAATTTTAAACCACTTTGTGTAATTAAACCGGAACTGACTGAAAATGTTCGGCCACCCGGGGAGAGAAAGCTGTGAGAACACCATGATGGCCCAATACTGACTCTTAGCTTCTACGTAAATACCAAGCTTCCATGTTTTATTAGTTGTCTTCTGTTTACACCTTCAGTGAAGAAAGAATCATATCATCAGGCATCCCACATCCCTTTTTCAGTCCAAACTTTTTGTCAAATTTTACCATGGTTTGTTACTGTGAATCTTTTTCATTTCCTCTGTTTACATATTTTATTTGTGTGGCAG
>JBBDHI010000007.1:25321876-25335018 GCA_037177115.1 Craterocephalus stercusmuscarum
ACTGTCACCAAAAATGAGCTGAGTTGGAGTTGGTTTTGTAAGGATGATGGTAGCCTAAATAACTAAACAACAAATAACACCTGGAGAATTTTTTATACAGTATAAGTAAGTAGTTTTGTTGTTTTTTCTCCTGAAAGCCAACACTTGTGCGATTGATATGCAGGCGAGAAAAGTCACTGTTGACCTGTGTGCTATTTCTACAAAATGCTAGTGCTATATCTATACATAACTGGACAACCGAGGGTTGAGCTTCTCCATACATTTTTATATCAAAGAAAACAGGCAGACCAAAATTGCTTTGAGTTTTAAAAGTTAACAGATAGTTTTTTCAATAAGATTGAGACACAAAGAGAAGAAGTGGAAGATAAAGGATCATAAAGAATCTGGCTTTGCTTTTATTTCCTTCACATCTTGGTTCAGCAGTAAATTTAGCAGGCTATTAATCCCACTGCAGAGAACGGGGTCCTCCTTTGAAACGGTACCAGCATTTGTTCGCTTAACATACTTCAGGTCTGCTTGTCGGCAGTGCTTCTATAAATAGGAATTCTCTAATGGTGTGTCAGAGGTGGTGGGACGGGCCACGCCTCAGCCATCAGCCCCGCAGACACATGTGAGAGACATCAGCCCCAATGAACTGCAGCGTTTTCTGTAACTGCTTCTGCTGAACCCTCCGTATGTTTGGATGTGTCCCCTCAGGACGCTCTGAATGTCGAAGGACCTGCTTCAAATTCTTGTGTCCTTCACTAACGTGGCCACTCTCCCTCCCTACGTAACACACACAAATACACATTGATTCCCTCACGTGACTGACCTACAGGGAGAACAGGTGCTGGACTGTGTATGAAGCAGCTTTAGCCTACTGGTGGTCAAACATCTGTGAGCTCTTTATCACTACAATCCATGTTCAGCCATACCTTTGTTTCTCAGGCAGGAGGGAAACACTACCATCCATCCTGTGCTCGATGCGCCCGATGTAACATGATGTTCAAAGAGGGAGAGGAAATGTACCTGACAGGTAAAACTCAGCAAACCTCACACTAGCCGGTGTGGATGCAGATGCTCCAACACCCGCCGCTTTTTCCTGCTTCTCTTTGTCAGGGGGTGAGGTGTGGCACCCATTATGCAAGCAGGCGGCGAGAGCAGAGAGGAGACTCAGGGTGAGCAAGTAAAAATGTCCAATTTCCTCATTATGTGTGTTTTTTTTTTTTTTTTTTAACTCTCTGTCTTCCTCTGTCTGTGCATCGCAGCACAGACGCCTGTCAGAGGCCTCCATCTCTCCGCCGGGATCCTCCATAGGCTCTCCCAGCAGAGTTATATGTGTAAGTGACCTACGACTCTACAGCTTTAAGTTGAGACTAATTTGCTGCAACATTCACACAAGATCTACACAAAAAAACCTGAACGGTAAAGCACCGGGACGCAAAGCTGCTCACTCCCTTGGCCTGTTCACCTGTTTGTGTCACCATCAGCTCTGGTTAAATATTTTAAGTAGCTTGTTTTTACAGGGTGAGTAAATTACACCCCGAAAAATCAAGATGAACTCACTGCTCATGTGTAATATCTGCAACACCCATTTTTGGCTGATAGTGTCCAAAATAACAGTTAATGTGATTCAGATACTGGCACTGCAGGCTGAATCGCTCTGAAAGGATGGTTTTGGCTCATCAGATGGTCCACGTTTTGGTCCACACCAGTTCTCTAAACCACAGACTTTCAACTTCTGAAAACAGCTGTAAAAGCGCACCGAGAGATTTATATGCCATGCTGATGTTGGTGGTTTCCTGCATCGAATTAAGGTTTTAAATTAGAAATTTAAGATTGCATGCGGATGAGTCCCTCTGGCCTTTAAAGTTTGCTTATTTTGATAAAAAAATGTTTTTGTGCAAGTGCAATGGGATTTTGACTGAATTTAATAAAAGTAAAAGGAAGAATAGCTCAGTTTCAAGTTTTAGCTCATTTTTGGCTTTTGAAAGTACCAAAATAATTGAAATGTGAAAAAAAGTTATCATGAAGCACTTTTAGTGTATAGTACTTTATCTAGTTGTATTTTTTTGATAGTTATCAATAAACCCTCTGAAATTCTTGCTGGATATTTGGACATTATTTGTGAGAGGATTGAAATCATGTTTAGGCATGTTGGCAGTGACTTTTAAACAAAGTTTGTTTTTTTCTTTTACATGGCTGCTTTATTTCTTTCACAACCAGCTTTGATGTGTTTTTGGACAATAATCGACTAATTATGTCTAATTTTGAACTTTTACTGAGAATCTGAGGTTCAGCTGAAGAATATGGAGGTAGCTCTTCTTCATTCTTCTATCTGAGAGGTGAAAACAAAAAGGTACACTGGAAACGAAGTAATCGTAGCGGGTGTAATGTTTGTGTGACTTCCTTCAGAAAATGTTTTCTTTCTACATTTGTTCAGCTGCAACCTTTGATTTAAAAGAAGTTGGTTTTTGAGCAGGTCCTTTTTCTCTTGGATGTCAGCTGCTTCTTGATTTTTGCTTGCTTTTTGATTATTCTGTAATTTGGCCAATCCACCAAAGTTTAGACCTGCAGTCAGCTGCCTAGCATAGCTTAGCCTAGCAACAAGTTAAGGTTCAAATGAAACCATCACTGAATGACTCGGTAATCTTAACTAATGTAAAATTTTCCAGCCTGTTTGTTAGAAACCCAGCCAGATGTTCAGAGAGCTCAGAATGTGAAGGTTGTCTCTCTGCACTGCAGAGTTGGACCGGTTCCATCACTTCCAGAGCTTTCAGCCTGCTGCTGGGCACTCTGCTGAGTGTGGCTGTACATGATGGCAGTATTAGCATGTCAGGGGTTGTCTGCATGCATGCAGGAGTCACCGCTCTCTGCTCCGCTCTTCTCTCATAATCAATGACCTTTCTGTTTAAGGTGATGGATGAGGGAGAAACGCAGCGTAAGCAGGCTTGTCGTCCATGCTGTCTCCACACCTCCCTTTCTCTCTGGGTGTCTTTGCTTCCTTTGCTTTCTTTCTCACATGCACTGGGCTGCTGAAGGTCAACAACTTACAGTGCTGTCAGGTTCTCCTGTGTGCATGTGTCCATTTGTACTCATGCATGCTTCATCAGCTCTTGCTGCCTCCGCGCTCCTCTCACACATGAATGATACCACTGGTGGAGTCTGCATTGTACCCTGTAATTGTGCATTGTTCATCCGGTTGATGTTGGGTCTTGTTGCTGTTGTCTTTGGTGGGTGTGTGTGTCCTCTTCCAGGCCAGAGTGGAGAATGAGATCCTAGATTATAAGGACCTAGCTGCCCTGCCAAAGGTCAAGGCCATATATGAGGTCCAACAACCAGACCTCATATCCTCCTCATACCAGCCGTACCACAGATACACCTCTGATGACAGGCTAGACAATTACTGCTATGGGGAGGTACTACTGCAACACACTGTAGGCCAACTGTAGGTTTTCTCTTTACATGGATGCACTTTCAGGAAGATTTAAAGTGTGTATTATCAGTAGACATTTGTTCTGATGGGCTTGTTGTTTAATCTTTCGGTAAAATTGGCTTTGTAAATTTAATTTGCACAGTTTGTTAGTATCCCTCTTCTTACATCTCACTTCATATGCTCTCAACTTTGCAAGAGGACTTTTGTTCACAGTGAAAGTTGTGAAGTTTGTACAAGTGAATGAAATAATAAAAAATAAAATAAATAATACACTACATAAAATCTGTTTGAAGATGATGAGCCTGACAGAATGACAGTAAGTTTAAACCACTAGACGAGTTAAACTTGTTGGTAAACGCTGCTTTCTTGACATAATGCTAATAAAAGTAAAGATACCCCTCTCATATCTGTCAGTCCAATGAGAAACAAACAGCCCAAGTTGAATATTAAAAAGAAAAAAGGGAAACAAAATGCACTTTGTTATTAACATCCTAGATAAAATACCTCAGTTTCAGTTTCCGTGTATTCACACAGACACCCATGTTCACAAAACATGCACCTTTACATAAGCATTAAGCTATCGTGTGGGAATCAGGTCTCCCTAAGAAGCTATCAGAAGCTTTCAAAATGGAGCCTGATTAGAAAAACACAACTGTACATTATGGTTTGTATGAATTAGATTAAATTTGGCAGATATCAAAGTGGTATTCATATTTTTTTATCTAAACAAAAAAAAAGCTTTCTTTTACTTAGAAATGAATGTAAAATGAATACATGTAAAGCTGTTAAGTTAAAGTAAATACAACCCCATTTCCAAAAGAAGTTGGTACAGTGTAAAAGAATAACATCTTGAATATAAGATATTTCTATTTAACGTATTTGCTCCCCTTCAGTTTAATGGTAACATCTCTCAGCACAGCTGAGACTGGGGAAAACATCTTGCATCATATTCACATGGTCAGTCTGCAACAGCTTAGTCACATGATTGGGTCAAAAAAGAGCATGTGAGAGTCTCTCAGAATTAAAGATGAGCAGAGGATAAATAAGCTCTTCACCTTTATCAGTCCTCACCCTATCCAAAGGGCTAGCACCACCCCCCTTCAGAAAAAGCTCATTTCTGCCTCTTGATCTAATCTTTCTGGCCACTATCCCCAGCAATGATCAGGATGTGAGGCTGGGAACATAAATCAGCTGGTGAATCGACAGCTTTACCTTCTGACTCAGCTCTCTGTTCACTGCTACAAACCGGTGAAATCCACCTCCCTGCATATGCTGTATCAACCCACTCATGAGAGACTAAAACTCCTCCGCTTGAGCCAGCGACTCACTTTGCAAAACATTAAACTTTTATTTGCTCAGTCCCAACTTTTTGGAATTGGGGTTGCACCTGCCAGATAAAACCCTTGCTAATTTCATACAACTCCAGACCAAAAGGTAACTTTTCTCTCCATCCATTCTGCAGTCACTTGGAACTCTTTCACCCTATTCTCAGGTAAGGATTTTTGCCTCAAATCTGAGTGAAACAAGTTCAAAGAAGTGGAGCGTCGTCATAATCGCCTGTCAATAAGTCTCCTCCTGCTCCTCTGTAAAAATCTGGTCTTTTCAGGACTATGACAACTTGGATGCAAAGCAGCGTCACTGCCCCAGCCCAGGTTACATCGACTCCCCGACATACAGTCGTCAAGGCATGTCTCCCATCATGCCTCGCTCTCCTCAGCACTTTGGCTTTCCAGGTAAGACAGGTGGCTTCTAATGGAAAATACACGTCAAACTAATCCTTTAACAGAGATCAGTCTGTTTATCATCTTTACCCGTTGTCATATCATTTCATTCAGCTGCAAAAAACAACATGAATAAAGTCAGTGAGGACACGTGACTTTAGATCCACCGTCTCAGAGCAGAATGTCACAATACTCGTTTGGCTGTCTCATTTGCTACAGCTGCTTCTGGGGTGTCATTAATGTAACTCTTGCACATGTGCAGTGACACTAATTACTGTTATCAGACGCCTTCTATGCTGTTAAAAAGCCAATAAGCTTTGTCATTACACAAGTGGAAAAGTTGTTTAGTGTCAGTTTGATATGTAGAGACATTCTAGCTGTTGAGTTTTCATCTGCATGTGTTGAGGCCTTTCCTCACGCTCACCTTTCCTTTGCTGTGATCGGCTTTGGCTGGCTGCAGGCTCTGAGAGCGGCAGGAGTTCACCTTATTACGGCCAAGAGGGGCGGTCAAGCACACCCACCACAAACCAGCCCCCTAAACATTTTCATGTACCAGGTAGGACTCCTCATCTCACCACTGCAACAAGTCACGGTGCTCAGAGAGAATATTTCATCTGCCGCTATTCACAAAGCCAAATCATTCAGAAATTCTTGTTTCTGTAGGAGCGAAGATGCGTGGAAATGTGATTAAGTTGCATTTCTATACAACACGTAATCGTCTTGGCATATTCTTCTCCTCATACTGCATCTTTACTCTCTTTTATCTTCCTTTACTGCCATCCCTTGTGCCTCCTCTTTCTTTTCTGATCCCATAATCCCAGCAGCAGTTCACTTTTCTCTCCTTCTTTACTCCTCCACGTTTCACCTCTTCATCTCCTCTTTCTCTCCTCAGCCACAGGGGACCCCAACATCTACAGGAAGCCTCCCATCTATAAGAGAACGGGTACAGTGCAGTTAGCCTCGCCTTAGCCTGCCTGTCCTCCTATTAGTTTAGTCAAATTGTGTTTGATACTGGCTTTAGATGTTTTTACTGCCCTGAGCCCTCAGCACCGTCTCATATAACCACAATTTACAAACAAAAGTGGATGAATGGACGGAAGGGATGTGTTAAAAGGACCGCAAAGGAAAACAGAGTTGAATGAAAAGACTCGTCAGGCCTTTTTGTTTAACAGAAGTTCTGGCCAACATTTGCACGTCACAAGCATTATGCTTTAGCCTGCCTCTGCGTGTGATTCCCAACAGGTTCTTGGTGGCAAATAAGGATGGAGCAGGACAAGAGTGAAGAGAGGGTTTGCTCAGGCATGACAATGTTCAGTGCACGGGACTCTGTGGACACACATTTGACCAAAATAGAACAGATACAGCAGAACAAAGCACAGTGAGAAGCTGAATCATAATTAGAGTTGGTATTTGCTGTGGAGTCTTTTTAATGTCTCAGGCTTGCCTAGTTAGCCAGTGGTAGTGAGTGGATTAGGGAGCTTTAAGGGATATTAGGAACCAGACATAACCTGAAGACAACCGTTGCATTTATTGTGAAATATTCCAACATGGAATATCTAAATTGTGTGGTCAAATAGCATGACGGCACAGTTACCAAAAGATTTTATTTTTGCCTTTTCCACAAGTAATTAGACTCCGGTGATCATTCATCTGGGTTGCCTGAGTTTAAAAATGCAGAAGAAAGAGGCTCAGTCTCCTCTTGTCACATTGCACTTAAAAAGGCTTTTCAGCTGAGAGTCACAGGATGACTGAGGATAGTTAATCTTATGTTGTTGCATGCATCTGTGCTGTACACCATGTGTGGGGTAGTTACTCAACACTGTCTTACCTGTGATGAGACACGTTCACCCTCCTGTGTTTCTTAGCTATAAGATGAGTCCATCACTGGTCATGACTGTGATTGTTACCTAATATAGTAACATACAAATGGAAGCAGTAAAAAAGTCCCAGCTGTTAAAACACTGACATTTAGCATTAACTCGCGTGATTATTACTTTCTCTTGTTTCACCATTTAACACAGTAGATTATAAACCAAAGCCCCAATGGACACATTTGAAACGGAGTTGCATTGTGAGCCATCGGCCAGTGATGTACCAATCATTTAGCTAAGTTTGCTACCTGTACGGAAAAAAGAGGCCCCGTCATACGCCGTCTTCTCAGATCTGTCCTCGTCCTCCGTACGGGCAGCAAAGCTCTCACATTCTCATGTTCCCCTCTGAGATGCTCCAGTAATGTTTCCCTTTTCTTTTTGCCTCTTTTTTTATTGCATCCAATCACTTTTATTCACTTCCCTCCACCCTCTGCTCCACTTTACCCGGTGACCTTGCCACTGTAAGTATCTCCCTCCTCTCGCTCTTCACTCATTTTAGTGGATAGATATTTCACGTGTGTGTGCGTGCTCTTACTGTTGTGTTGCAGAAGACGTGTTTGTGTGTAGATCGCTGTTTTGTGAGTTGAAAGTACTGTATTTATCCCAATGATGAGAATGTCAGGCACAAGTGGCATTTATCATGTATATAGGAATCCACTGGGTCATGAATGGCGGCCGGCATGGCTAATGGCTAACAGAATGAGAAGTAATCTATTTGACATTACACTGCATGTTTCCTCCATTGATGTCCATTGACTGTTCTTTAGTGCGGAGTGGCATCAATATCATGGCATCACAATGCTTGTGAAGTGACAGTCTTCCTCAGGCTAAGCTGTAACTGAACCCACTTTAATGCTAGTTATTTTCCTACCATTGGATGAAATATTGATCCCCTCTGACAGGAAAGGTGGATATGATGACTGCAGATTTGTTGTGTTGAAGTGCTCTCTTACTGTGTATCTTTGTCAATGTCATTATGAGTTCTTACCCTTTCACTGGAGTGTGCTGTCTGAAAGCAATTGAAAAGTTGGGAATTTTAAATTTCACACTGAGCTAAATGAACAGATCAGTCCCGGTCTCACGATGAATGTGTTGATTGTGAGACCGGGAGACGGTTGGCTAAGCTTGGCATAAAGACTGAAGGCAAGCTGAGTTAGCCTGGTTAGCAATGTCTTCATAGTTCATGCTGCAATGTGTCTTGTTTTAGTTATAAAACAAGCAAGATTTATTTATTTTTGTGAAAGTTAGAAGAACTCAGCATGAAGGTGAAACAAAGGGACAATCTTTGACATCTTTATGCTAAGCTAAGCTAACCCATCTAATGATTCTAGGTTCCTATTGATTAATAAGGAAACTCAAAGGAAAGTCGTTGAACGAAAATATTTTCCAAAATGTCGAACTGTTTGTTTCTCTGTAATAATTTGCAGCTGCTTAATCTTTGTTTCACTTTTTTCTAAACTCAATCTGTTTCTTTACAGACAATCATATGGATGCAGCCACTAAAAGCAAGACCAGTGAGGACATCCTCAGATCCTCCAGACTGTCCACCTACTCACCAGAGCCATACACCCAGTCAGAGTCGGACTACTACCCATACACCAGCTCCCCCAGGGGTAAGGAACAGGAACAGGACTGCAGCTCGTTTTGTAGCTGTGTTGTCATATTTATTCGCTCCCTCTCTTTGTAACTACGTTTCAACTCAAGGCTCTATATTCAAACGAGGGGAGTCTCTTTTATCTCTTCTTTCTCTCTCAGTCTATCGGGCGCCAAGAAGACGCTTCTCAACGGGAGGAGATGAAGAAGGTTGGAGTCAGAGTCTTCAAAGAGTGAGAGCCTCATTGTTTCTGTGTTCCTTCAGCACCAAACTGAACGCAGCTCTTTTCTCAGAAACACCCCAGAAAGAAGCACTTTCCGTTTGTCGCGGCACCTTGGCTGTCCCTCTTCACCGTCCCGCTTTCATCAACCTCGTCGCTGTACATCAACTTAGCAGTTTTCCCTGACATCTCTTTCATTTTCTCCCCCCCTCACGCTCCTTCCCCTCAGATTGGGAGTGGCATCGGGAGGATGATCCTAAAGGAGGAGATGAAAGCCAGATCTGGTTCCTATGACAACGACCCCTGGGGCAGCGCGAGGAATTCTCGAAGTGGGAGCAAGGAAACGCTGAACACAACAGGCTACAGCACAACGGTGTACAACAATACCATTAACGGCTGTAAGCCCCCCCCCCCCCCCTCTTTTTGTCGGGAGTTTGTGAAGGTCCACACCTCTGACTGTAATTCTGTGCAGTGATGCTTCTCGCAGCGTGATCACATGTTGCCACGAGGCCTTTTTATGATCCACGATATTTGCTGTCACTGCGCTGTGAGTGGCGGGCAGCGCAGGTCACCGAGGGTCATGGCTGCAGGCTGGGGGGTTTTATTGAGAAAGAAAGCTGATGAGTGAGCCATAGGCCAGCAGAAGCTGCAGCCTGTCACAGCTGAGGGAATTCAGATCAGGATTGTTCTCAATATTTGAAGGTAATGAAAAAAAGCGGTGTGGGAATGTCAGATGTAATGATGTCAGATCGGAGACGGGTCTGTTTGTAAAGGCCGAGCTTCACTGATCATGCAGCGTGTCAGTATTCTTTATTTCTCCATCTGACATCCAGACGCCCGCCTCACTGTCAAATTATTTTATTTTATTTTCACCCTCCCATTTGGTCATTTTCATCCTCATTTACTTATTACAGCTTGATTTCTCTTTTCTTACTCCAACAAAGATCACCCTGTTTTACTCCTCCATCTATTTGTCGGAGTATCTATTTGATGCTTGCTCTCACAGAGGGTGTCCCATCCCCTGTTTTATTTATGGGCAGCAAGATCTCTCATTAAAGCTCAAATAGGAGGGAGCGTGAGTGAACGGGACCCACATGGTTCTTGTTGAGCGGCAGTAAAGGCTGAACATAATGTTTGGGGGCAGGGGGGTCCTGTCATTTAGGGGTTTAATCAAAATCCTCTAGCATTTTTATAACCATTAGGACTGTGTGTGTTTGTTTCACAGCTCCACGATCTCAGTTCAGCACAGACACTGGTGAGTTTATTCTTATCTTTTTAAATTGTCATTCTATTACTTCTCTGTTCATCTGTATAATTTCAATAATAGTTTATTTTAGCAATATTTATTTTTTGATAAAGATTTTGACTGATTCATAAATCATCTGTTTTTACTGGATTCATCATGCAAGCCTCAGTATCCTGTGCACACATCTGGAATTTTAGGATTTGTTTTTCTTAAGTCTGCACCGCCATCTTCTGGCAATGACTGGAAGCGAAATGGGATTTTTATATAGCCAATAACTAAAAATACAAGCAGCTGGTTTTAGTTAATATTATTGCTTCTGCTGTTTTATAATTTAGATTTTGTATGCAAGTCAGCATCGCTACCAGGATACGGACGCAATGGCATCCAGAGGGTGAGACCACAGTGTGACATTCGTGCATTGTACTGCTGAGCTTATTTCTAAAGCCTCTTTTTAATGTTTTTATCTTAATTAAGTGATTTTATTAGAAAATTCCCATAGTGCTGGTGCTTATTCTAATCTAATTGTCCTTCTCTGCACCTGCAGCCTCAGAGTGCCGATTGCTACCAGTACCAGTATGACAGCGGCAGCGAGGTCAACTGGGGAAGTCGAGGTAATTTTAATGGAATTTGAAGCACTAAGCCTTTATTAGATTGAGGTTGTTAATCCAGACTTTTTTATCTCTTGTACTTACATGAATCTCCTCTTCTTTTTTTTCTTTTCTTCCAGCAGAGCACAAGGTAAAGTTTTTAAAGAGCTTTTCTTATCCTTAAAATAACTCTGTGTACTGAACGTGTTATATTGTTACAAAATTTAGTCAGAAAATGAATGAAATGTTTTTAAAGGGTCGTTGCATCTACCAACCTGCAGATTTACCCCTATGAGTCGCTCATTGTCACCACAAGGGGGCGCAACAGACTGCCCAAAGATGTAGACAGAGCCAGGCTGGAAGTAAGTCATGAACAAGACTGAAGACTGAACTGTGCTGGAAGGAAGTTGTCTTTTCTTAATTCACTTAACGGTTGGGATTGTTTTCTTCAAATATGTTTCTTAATATTTTGTAATGAAGCTGGTTTCTGAGTGAGAGAGATGAAACGTGCCATAAAACAAAGTTTAGGTTTAGTGCTGATAGGAGGTAAAACAGTCTGTTTGCCCTTGTCTCTTAGCGCCACCTGTCCCCAGAGGAGTTTGTCCAAGTTTTCGGGATGACCATGGAAGATTTTGACCGGCTGGCTCTGTGGAAGAGGAATGAGCTAAAGAAGCAGGCCCGACTGTTTTAAAGACGTGAGACGTGTGAAAAACTGCCATAAGAGGAGCCAGGGACCGACTGCACTGTAGGTGGAAAAAAAAAAGGAAGACTTCCTCTCAGTTACACTGCCACGCCTGAGAACCTGTTCTAGATCTCCTCAAAAAACAAACCAAATTCTGGTCACACCAGAGTGGACTTCTGGGATACTGTTGGAAGGCTGCTGAGGCAGTATACACCATGATCTGTGCATGGTTGCCAGTGCAGCTCTGGCTGTGTGCTAGAGTGCAGCAATAGAGACTGTCATACTGTAGTGTTGTGCTTTATTTAAGACATGAGTGGCGCCTATACAGACCCAAGAGTGTGTCTGTGACCAGAGCTGCAGTACTAAAACACGATGAGGAGAATTTTGGCTTTGCCTTATTTGTTATGCTCTCTTAGTTTTTACTGTGCAGCACCAGCAATCTTAAACGAGTAGAATGTAGATATAGTATATCATTTATGACACTTTATTAGTGTGAATGATTAGGTAAAAAGAGTGAGTTTGAGCTGAAATGCCATTGCTTTCCTTTGGATGCATTTTGTTCACCTGTTTCAACCTTTTCCGTTTCCACATGAAACAGTCCCCTCTAGTTTACACAAATGGATACAGAATGAAAAATAATCTGAGGTGGACGAATCTTTTGCAACTGTTTGCTTGACCTGCATCGATTTGTGTGAAAATGAAAACCAAAGTGAGGAGGAAATCTGCTATTTAGAAGGCCACTTCCATCAAAACCTGGTTGCATAAATAGCTAAAGATCACCAGTAGATATTTCTCTCTGTGCAGATGTACAGTAACCTGAAAGAATGTGCGATCCAGTAGATTTAATAGGTACAGACCTCCTGTTTTCTACGCATTGCAATAGATTCCTGACTTCATGTTTCAGGATGAGCATTGAAGTCCTTCATAAATTAACATTCACCTTTATTTATATTCTTTGATAATTATAATTTTGTAGCAACAGAGATTATACTGTACTCCCTCACAAAGAAGATGCTCTGCAAGGTATTTAACTCACTGACAAACATCCAGGGTTGTTGAAGACTTTCTTCCTTTGAATACTGTTATCTTCGATTTTTGTCACTAAAATTAAACTGCAAATCAAATGTCTCCTGTTTTTTTATTATATTAATATTGTGTTATAAAGAATAATTATGATGGTTGTTATGATACTTATAATCATATTGTTATAAATATTAATTTTGTTACCAACAGAAACTTTGTTTTTGTACATTAGTGTGCGCTCATTGACCACTGCTCAACTGCTTGCTCACACAAATGCTAAACAGCTAATCACATGATAGCAACTCGATGAATTTACAACTAGCCGAAGTTTAAACTTAGTATTAGAATGAGGAAGAAAGGGAATTTAAGTGACTTGGAACGTGGCATGGTTTACAGAGAATGGTCAGAAAAAGATAAATATGAGCAGCTGTTGTCTGGACAAAAATGTCAAAGAACAAGAGGCAAACCGGCTGAAGATGATAGAAAGGCAACAATAAGTCAACTAGTGGTTACAGCCAAGGTAGCCAGAATAGCATCTCTGTACACACAACACGCTGAAGCGGACGGGCTACAACAGCAGAAAACCACAGCAGTAAACTGTGGCTACAGTTCACACAGGCTCACCAAAATTAGACAACGGTGCCTGGTTTGATGAGTTTCCATTTCAGCTGCAACTTTCAGATGTTAGGGTCCAAATTTACTGAAAATATCGTGAAAGCATGAATCCATCCTGCCTTGCATCAACATTATAGGCTTCAGGTGGTATTATGGTTTGGGGAGGAG
>JBBDHI010000007.1:25337148-25351237 GCA_037177115.1 Craterocephalus stercusmuscarum
TTTATTCTTAGATTTGAAAGCTTTATGGTTCTTTGTACATGCATAAAATGCTTTTTACAAACAGCTAATTGTTTTATCTTGAGGTAAGAAAAAAGGGATTATATCTGTATCTGTATCGTTGGATGTTTTTTTCAATGCAGCTACTGTGATTGACTTTTTGAGCAAATTGGATCTCTTTTTTGCAGATAAAAGTCTTACCGGTACAAAGAAATCTACCGTTTCCCATCTGTATATAATAAAAACATGCAAATTAGATTATTCTTCAAAAATACTGAAAAGCAAAGCTGGCAAAACTAAATTGAGTCATACCAAAACGTTTGCCACTAACACTTCGCCTGTGAGGAAAGCTCCATGGAAATAACGGACTTTAGGACCCAGCAGAGGAGAAACCTGTTGATCAGTATTGAATCAACTTTATCTGTCAGATAAAGCAGCTCTCAGTAAGCAGCTCTCCACGCGCTCTCACACGCTCACTCACCCATGGGTCCGCTATAAATTCCAGCAGTTCTGACAGCATGAGCAGCAAAATGGATACAAGCAGCTCTACGCGTAAGTCTTATCGGTCACTTTTCCAAAAGCTCAATTACTTCTGCAGCGCACAGTGAGTCAACGTGGGACTGTTCTGTGTCTCCGTGCGATGTCTGTCAAAGCAGATTTATTTGCATGTGTGTTTTATGTACTGGCTGATCATTTCATGTAGTTTCAACCATGACAACACTCCAAAATGTGTGTTTCCCTCCTTTCACACTTTTGGCTGCAAAGTTTATTGAACTGGGAGGTTACTACTGGATGCAAAGCTTTTTAGTTTAATCATGTTCTGATCTTATTCTGCTTTATTAGTGACAATGAATCAATGAATGCACACACAGATACGTGTTGTGAACGTTTCCATTTACTGTTAATCTTCTCTCTTGTTGGACAAAACCGTTTTAGAGCTCGCACCAGCTGTTAGGGGAGCCTAACCTAACAGCTACTGTAACATTCATCCAAATCCAATGTTGATTGTTGCTCTAGAGTCAATCCTATTCATCTCGAGTCAAGTCAAATATCTGCAAGTAGAGATGAGATATATTGACTAGGAAGACTTGCTTAGAATAGTTTGATATTAGACCCTATTTGCAGAGCATTTTCTGTGCCTCTACTATGTTGAAATAGCTGGGAATAAAAATGTTTCCACACCGTGTTTTCTCAGGGAGGGGATAGTGACATTTTTCCACGCTGCAACAAAAAACAAACACACTTTAGCTTCCTCTGTCTGTGCAGAATTGTTGATAAAGTTTAAGGTGAACTTGTGCAGGATTTGAACTATGATCGGATTCTGTTGATGTTTGGTTGATGTGGTAAGTTCATTTGTTCTGTTATTACACTTCTGTTTCCCTGTAAAGCTGCAAGTGTTGTTTCCAGCTGCCAGGCGGGTGAACATGTGAAAGTGATTATAATGTTCGACTTAATGAACATTTTTTACTCATCTGACTAGAGCTGAAAGGAATTGGCACAAACTGCAGATGTGGCGCTTTGTCCCATTTCCACTTGCGGTCAGCAAGAGAAAACAGACTTTTATCCACATTAGTAACTTTTGTCCTCCATCCTTCCTTTTCTAACAAGTGTATAAACATAGCATTGATGTTATTGTTACCCATGTATTTTATTTGTATACAAAGTAACTTAGGAAGGAAGTCTTAAGGTCTTATCCAGGGTGGGAGCAATCCTGATCTGTCATTCCTATCTGTTTCAACACACACACACACAAGAATGTAGCTGAGCTGGAAAGCGGTGTGTTTAGGTAAACAGCATCAGAGTAAACAAACTGGGGTCTCTTGGGGTCACTTGACTGTTCATTTTGTCTTGTTGTCTGCTGATTGGCCACTGCTATATGACTTTGACTTTATCTGTCCTAAAAAACTTTGAGCGTTTCAAATTTCCAGGAATTTTGCTTTCTAATTGCATGTTTATTATCACAACAATTTTAATCCAAGAGGATTGCATTTGTTTGAGTGCAGGATGACCACAAATACTGTGTTCACACTGCACGTTTTTAAGCAACAGTGAACACCCCTAACCTGTGGCTAATTTGGCATCTGTTCCTCTTCTTGTATTTTCAGAGCTCTCTCCAGCCAGTAAAAGTCAGTCCTATGTTGAAAGTTGCTCTGTCACTTTCTCCCTTTCCATTTCTTTTCCTGACATCATCTTAGAATGTCCTCCTTGTATTTCTTTGCTGAATCAGCGATGGAGCGCATTCAGAACAGTTGCTGGCATGGCCTCCCTGGCATGGTGGGAGTGCATTTTCTTAGGCCAGGGGTGTTGCTGAGGAAATCAGCTCCAGGAATGTGCAAAGTGATTGTCAATGTGCCATCAAAAGACACAGTATTATAAGGCTGGAAAACACACTGTTACCTAAATGCTCCAATATATGTGATTTACTTTGCTTGACTGTTTTAAATGTAATTTAAATAGGGTTGCACCAATTGCAGTTTACTGGTCAATCACTGATCTTTACAAAACCTGACCGCTTACTCCGCCGGTCTTCCTGGAGGCCAACCTTGTTTACTTTTTGTATTTTGGCAGACCAACACGGCAGTTCATTTCCATGGTTACTGTACTTGTGGGTGGAGTTCAAGACTGACAAGGCCAGTCTGTGACATAAAAGAAATAAGGAAGTACAGTCTGATTGTAAATAAAATGCTTCATTTAAAAGTTTTAGACATTCTAAATGATTCTAAACAAACCCAGGGTTGTTTTATGCGTTTTGCTCTTTTCTTGAGTTAAAAAAAAACAAAATCCTTTTCCAATCACCCGTTTAAATATTCAATGAAAATCAGGGTTCTCACATAAATATTTGCGGAAGGAATCAATATTGAATCCGATTTAATTGAAATTTAATCAAATCAGGCCGCTGTGATTGAAATGGAACTGATTCAGGAAATGAGTGGTGATACCCACCCTTAAACTTCACAGCATCACATCACCAACTGCCTGTGATGAGGGCCATATTTGTCTGAACTGTTTGAGGGGAATGTAAAAGTCATAAAACCACCAGATGTGATGTCTGCAAAGTTAAACAGCAAATAGAAAAACACATAAAACTGCTGATTTAGCTCAAAAGCAGTTTCCTCTCCTTATCAGTGGAGTATAAGTGTTTATGCTTCAGTGATCAAAGACAATGCAGCGTCATCCCAAGTAAACATTACCGAAGCTGTTTGCATTACTTCTTACTTTAAACGATCACTTTACTTGTAGGAATCAGGCCATTGATTCTTTGGACCTAGACCATGTTTTTTAGAAAGGTCTCTTTTCAAAGTGCCACCCTTTTTTCTTAGCAGTGTGCGTGTGTATGTTTGTATGTGTGTGCAGTATGTGTTTCTATCTCTTAGACAGGTGGTGTCAAACTTTGTTTTCACAGATCAACACAGGAGAATGTGCGGACAATTCAGTCCAGATTTTTTTCCAGTCATTTAACAACCATAGATTTTAATGCTTCTGCCTTTTTAAAAGCATGAATGAGAAGGGAGGGGTTGTGAGGCTCATCTGCTGTGTTAAATAGTTACTAACACCCCTTAACATGTGTGGCACTGATCAGTGCTGCTTGTATTTGATGTTAACAAGAGAGAGATCTTCTGGGTATTTTAATGTCTGGATAGAAAAATGTCAAAAAGTTTGAGGCAAAAGATGCAACAGTTTATCCGGAGCATCACACATGATTCATGGATACCCCGCCCCTTTGATTTGCTGCAGCTCGCTCTGCCTCTCTGATTATGGTTGCTGGATAGGTGAGGAGGGGTTCAGAGTAGAGTTATCGCTCCCCCGCATCATAGCAGACCAGTCAGCTGAGGTGGTTTGGGCATCTGGTCGGGATGCCTTCCTGAAGCCTCCCTGGGGAGCTGTTTAAGCCATGTAGGAGGAGACCTCAGGGCAGAGCCGTGACTCACTGCAGAGATTATATCTCTCTGCTGGCTTAGGAACGCCTTGGAAGAGGAGGGGGCGGCTGGGGAGAGGGAGGATTGGGGATCTTCACTTAGCTTGTTACCCCTGTGATCCAGTCTGGATAGAAAGTCCTGCTTTGGTCTCTTTGCGTCACCTTCTTACATTTTTACATAGATCACTCTTTCTTTGTGTGCTGATTGGTGGCAGATTAAACAGATATATAAGCGTTTGTTTGCAGACTCAACCTTTGCCTTTCAGTGTCTCAAAAAATACATGAATCATTCTTTTGTCTCTCAGATTTTTATGCAGTGTGTTAGGGATTCAGATATCAAGCTCTATAAGAATGACCAGAGGTAGTTTGGGACGAGAATGGTAGGCGGTTCTTAATATCCAAGTCAGCCGGAGCAGTGGTGTAATGAAGATTTACTTCCATGGTCTGTGTCCATAAACTGTGAGAAGCAGAGCATCAGGTGGGTGTCAGACGGGCGAGGCTGTCCCTGCAGAGATGCATTGCAGTGTTGGGATTGTCTGTGATTCAGCCCAGCTGATGTGATGAATTGTAGCTATTGTCAGGACTTTCTTGGAGCATGTGGAAGAATTTACAGACTGACAATGATTTGCTATATGTAGTCAAAAGTGAAACATACGGTTCATGCAAGCACATGCCATCAGAAAACATGAAATCCCTGCTCAAGTGATGCTCATCATTCCCTACATTCCACTGACATTTATGAATAGTGGACCTGTGTCAAATTCTGTTTGTTTTTCACACAGAGCTGAGTCTTCATTTTGAGAGACAACTGAACATCAGAGCCAGGAGGAGCTCATTTAAATCATGGCTTCAGTGGGTCTAGGTTAGTGGGGCAAAGAGCACAATTAAAATGCAGCGTGCTGTCGTCATCAGGCCAGGGGTGAGTGATCTCACTGTGTGGGCATGTATGCCACATTTTCATTATAGATTCTCTGACCTCCTTTTACTCCTAACAAAGTGCGTTTTTTAATCAGGTTCATTAGATTCAGATCCTAGGTTTATATCAACCAGTTAATCAGATGCAGGATCCCACACACCAGCTTGTTTTTCTGGTGTTGGTATCAGGCTGTAACTGTCATGCAGGTAAGTCTTTCTGAAAATTATTTTTATGGCACTGCACAATTAACTCCAGCTGATTCGGCCTGATTTTTCCTCATCTGGATGATGAAGCGGTCTGGTAATCCCCCTCCAAGTCCAAGATGGCCGTTCTTTCTCTGTAAATACCCGCTTTCATCCAAAGATCAGATCGCTGCCTTTCTGACCTCAACAAACTTTTTTAAAGAAGGAACAACTTTTTCCTGTTTTGAAACAAATACTGCAATGACTGTGGCATGCTTGATTAAAATAACAGATACAGAATGAAAATAAATTAAAAGTATAAATACAAAATTATATGAAAACTTTAAAAAAATTTAAACCAAGTGAGTAAAACAATGTAAAGAGTCATAAAAAGTGATAAAAATCCATTTAAAAAATATTTTTTTTATGCTCTTGTGTTAAATGTAGAAGAAAATGTAATAACTATTGATTTATTCATGAAAAAGCAGGACTCAGAGGTTTAACATTCGAGCTGCTGTGAATGCAGCATCATCTGAAGTTAAAGTTTGGGATACAGAGCGCGGAGAGTGGATCACCCTGCAAAGAGATGTTCCTTTATCCATCACATTTACTGATCCAAAACACTGAAGCATTTTTCCAGTGCATCAGTTTATAAAGATTTTTCTTTTAGTTGTATCAAATACATATAGGCTACTTTCAAGTACAGAAAGAAGCAATTTTTCTAAAATATGCCCCCTCTGTGCTCTCAAATTTACTGTAATATGCACTCTGACTAACTTTTAATCATTCTATTATAATCTATCTCAGGAAGTGAAGAAGGGGAATCTCCCTTCTCTGTAGACACCCAAAGATTGCTTAAGTCCATTTTTTTTACCTTGCCAGACTTTATCAAGAATTTGTAGACATAAAAGAGTTATGCAGACATTCTGGCAATCAGACATGAGTATATAATAACACATTTGGTGTGATCTAGGTATTCCCAACCATGCTTGAACTGTATATAATGCATGGTTGTAGAGCAGCCCCATAAGAAGTGGAATTCCCCTCTTAAACCCCAGCAAGAAGAAAAGGATCACTATAATTCATATGGCTGAGATTTCTGCAGGGTATCTGTATGAATCTGTGCATGTGGGAGTGCACATGTGCAGTTTATATAGGCAATGGTCATTCTGAGCGCAGCTGTTTACAAAGGGGTTTCCATAGAGACTTGCTGCACACAGCACTGCAGGAGCGGACCAGATAGGGTAAATGACACTGTAGCAATGCCTGGGGTGTGCGTGCATGCAGGTTCAAGCAATGCAGAGAACTTGTAGATTTATTTGAAAGACTTGGCAGAATAAGACTTACTAAGCCTGTTATCTGTTGGGTTTTATTTATGGCACAGTTGACAGCTCCCATAACTTATATGTAGTATTATTCATGTTAATATATTACCTGGGGAAGGTAATCCTTAAGGCTGTCAACCAGAAACCATTTATTTTTTTCGTGTGAGAAAAATACTTGAAACTTGAAAATACAAGAAAATGCTTAACCTTTAAACTTCGTTCACTTACAATTTTGTTTTCATAATTGTAACTTGTTGTGTAACAACAGAACTGTCAAGTCTGAACTTTTAACGGCGTGTGTATGTGTGTGTGTCTGTATTTTAATACATCCATTACTTTTCTCTGTTTTTAACTTGTGAAGCACTTTGTGTTATGTAAATAACATTTGATTGATTGATTGATCACAGTTTGATCACAGTTTTAAAAAAGTTCTCTCTCACATCTTTTAACACGTGTTAGAAAGCCCATTTGACAGAAACCTCTGGCTCAGGTGCTTGTTGAAAAGATATTCATAACATCTTGATCTTTTACAGACGCAGTCACATTTGTGCAAGTTACAAATGGAAACCAACTCATTGAACCTCATGTCAATCTCCTTGTCTAAGCATGTAGGAGAAACAAAGCAACAATAATGACGAACAAGATGCAGTACTGATTGTTGATAGGTGCAGCATCTTGTATTAAAATAAATGATCATTTAGAGAAAAAAATGATAAAATAAATTAAATAAATAAAACCTATATTCCTATTGTTGTCTAATAAAATAATTCATGTTTTAATTCTCTGAATAGTTCATTTATATCTACTTTCTGTGGGTTCAACACATGGCAGTTGCTATTTGTGCCTCCATTTTTACTGCAATGTCGCTAAATGGACAAATGACTATCTGCGTGTGAATTAAGAAGCCCTATGAGCTGTAAAACTGCTGTACTGGCTTTGTTTGGTGGTACTAGAGCACCTTTTGGCACAGTACTTATGTACACAATTTGAAATAGTTACTTAGGCCACTGGATTCACTCGCAAATGAATTATGTTTAAATCTGGAAGAATTTTGACCACTATTGGCCACCGTTCATTCACAACTTCACTTTAAGTCATTTCTGTACTTGTCTTTATCACTAGAAGTCAGTAATTCTTACACACTGTACCTTTTAAAACTGTAGAAACGTGACAGATTATGTAGAAGAGGAACTGCACTGTCTGTTTAAATGGCTTATTTTAAAGTAAACACTAATGGTAGTAGGTGAATGCTAGACGTTTGAAGCACATATTTTCCAGCATAACAACCAATGGTGGTCATAGAATGAAACTGTCTTTGCCTTTCTAGCTACAAAGGTGCACATTTAAAACAAGTAGCAGATTCAGCGTGTTTTATAGCAATGTCAGACAATAATAACCTTGAGTGCACGTTAACTGCATCCATTCTTTGTCCGTTTGTGGTGTAAAGAGTCTTCTTTGTAGCAGAAGGTCAGTGGAGCTGGAGGTAGTAAAAGCTGTAATCCTTCTTGTAAAGTTCACACTTTCTTTTTTTGTTGTTGTTTTGGTTGTAGTTCAGTAGCTTTTGGAAATTTCCGAAATCTGTTTTACTGAATCCTTTTTTTATTTGTTTAGCTTAATAACAGAGTTTTGTAAAACTGTGAAATTACCCCATTCCTCAATTAACCGGCATGACTCAACAAAACACCCCTCTGAAAAGTCTAGCATCCCTTGCAGGTCTGCCTGCAGGTTTAACAGCTGGATCCAGATGCCCATAAATAGCATTTAAGAGCAACGGCTCCACAATCCTGGAATAACTAGAATAACGACTGTGTACTTATTAGACGGGATAACTACTCGCTTATATGCAAAATGTTGTGCCACTGATTAAATTACATGTCACTTCTGTTTACTCATATTAAACAGTTGTTTGCTGTGGCATTCTTTAATTTTTGCTTTGAATTAATACTGGAGAGATTGTGTCAACCCACTGTTGACGTGGAAGTTTACCAACAAAATTAGAGGGTGAAATAAACATCAATTTAGTAGTGATTGTTTGTTGTTATAAATCAAGGTGCAGTGTTGTTAAGTGCATGTTGCACTTTATTTAGCCATGGTTTTCTCTTGTTAAACAATGAAAAGCTCTTGATCCAGATAACAGAAATAAGACCCAGAGTGTGTAAGACCCCAGATTTTTGCTGAAGAACTGAAGTCAGCACTCCGGTCAAACTCTCATTAACCCATCAAATCCCAAATGGAGACAAAGTGGTGTCTTTTCTCCTGTTGTTTTTGTGAGTTTCCCATGAATGTGTGTGTGTGTTTGCGGGCCTGTCTGTTCAGTGTATGTCACCCTTGTCTGGGCAGCATCAGTAAAACAGGGCTTCCGCTTGCAAAATAGCATCTTTCTTGGAATGTGAATTCTTTTTTGTGACTGAGACATAGTATTGTGGTGATATCATAGGACTCAGGGCAGATATGGGATCTGAATAATAGTGACTACACTGTAGGCTCTTTGTCTGGCAGCAGGCTGAGTCAAGCCCTCTGTGCCACCCCAGACCTGAATAAATCAGAGTAAAAGATGAAAAATGAGAGCAAGCGGGTGAGAGGGTATAGCACAGAGACATGGCTTCATATTGATCGATTCTGTGGCCTTTGGCCTCTCTCCATAATGAAAAATGTCCCAATATAACTGTCGCCACCTGGTCAGTGCAGCTATTCTGGGATCAGAGTACATCCTCCCATCTGTTCATTTTTTTCCTACTTTTTTTAGGCCACTAAAAAGATCAGCTGTCCCACAATGCATTGTGAAAAGGCGGGGAAATTCCCTGGACAGTGTAGTAGTTCAGTGTTTCCCAACCTTTTTTCCTAGAGGACCCCCTGCCCCAGAACAGTGCTTGGTTTTATGTTTGTATGAGGGAGATTCTCACCAGAAATAATGCGTTCTAGCTGAGACCTGTTCTTCCATAAAGCCAAAGTAAATTAGCAACATATGGCCAGTTTTTTAGGCACAATGTGTGGATATTAATTACAATGGCTCTGAATAGTTAAGCCTCAGGAAGCCCCTGAACTCTCGGAACTCAGGTTGGGAATCACTATGCTAGTTGGTCAAAGCAGCACTTTATGAATGGATATGCTTGATGACCACCTGAAAACGTCATTGTCAAGTATGTAATTGAATAAGAAGCAAAGTTTGCATAAAGAGGATGGAAATAAGTCGGACAGGCCAGATGTCACATCTGTCAGTAACACAAAAATACTTCAATATAAAGCACTTCTCCTATGTCTGTCTTTTTCTTTTTTAAAAAAAAAAAGATGATTTAAGCTTAAATACATTATTTTTTTTCAATGCATCGTTAAATTCATAAATATCTGTATGCAGTTGCTCTTGTTACCACTGAAAGTTGCATTTCTTTTAATTAATTATTCCAGGTCATTATCCATCTACATTGTACTTATGGGCACATTTTGAAGAAGACAACCATCTCTTTGTGTCTGTTAACATTTATGTAAAGCACTTTGAATTGTCTTGAACCTGAAAGGTGCTATATAAATAAACTTGCCTTGCCTTATCAGGTCATAAGCTGTTGGTTGATGTTGCCAGATGTTTCTAAGGTTTTTAAACTTGTTCCACATATGCGAAAGAAACATGATGGAGATGCAAACATGTGAGCAGGTCAGTTTAAACATGCATCTCTACAGCCTACAACCATATTTTCTTCCCAAATGAGAAATTTAAGGCCTCATCAGTCCCTTCAGTTATTGAGACATTGGCCTCTTTTTCTCCAACTTCATTCAAGGTGCTGGACAGAGCCGTGGTGTGTGCACAATATAGTTAACATTTCAGTGAAATCATCAGTAAATCTATAAACTAGTTGTAATGTGGAACACAGTGGCAGTGGATATAAGAATGTGAAAATGCGCTCTCTTTATTTTTTACAGTGTTTTGAAATAACTAGAATATGTAAAGATTGGCATAGAAATTACTCAAAATGCCAAGCCCGGGGACGAGGGAGCAGCATCCATTGGCCACTGTTTTGTTCTGTGTGGATCCACAAGCCTCAGGTGCAGCCATGACTGCACTGCAGGTGTCAACCTCTGAATTGTGTACTTGAGTACAGCCTTTTTAGATGTGCCTTTTAAGGCATTATTTCTCTCAAACGGTGTTCTAGCACCTATCAAACAAAGCTGATTCTGCAGTTTTAAATCCCAGAGGGTTCTCACTTCACCCACAGATTTGTTTGTCCATTCAGAGACGTTGTAGTAAAAATGGAGGCACAAATTTGAAACCTCCCATATGCCTCGACCCACAGCAAGTAGATAAAAATACTCATTTTGAGTTTATTGCACTGCTCTAAGAGAATAATTGTTTACCTGAGGAGACTTCTCTGCCGTCATTGCAGCACAGGAAACCACATTGCAGGAAGCCACAAACTCCATACAAGACTCAGTTTTCACATGATAACTTTTCGTTTTTGACACAACACAGTCTGTTTAAGTAAGTGACATTGAATCTGATTTATAAGCACATAAAACAGAGGCTTCAACTGCAGTTTAAATGTTTTTTTTTTTTTTTTTTTGTTAATGGTTTTCTCTCAGATGGTAGGGGCGGATGGAAGGGAATTGCCTTTGTGTTTAGATATGAATGACTTGCTTCCTGAAAATGATCTTCTCCACGGCAGCACTGGAGTTTTGTATCTTTCCAGTAACGTTGCTTGTTGTGTAAAGGATTGTGTAAATCAAACGAGAGTACAGAAGGTTTTGCAACAATTTTATAGGTGTCATGAATCTGAAATCCAAACAATGACAGACAAATTGCCCATTGGCAGTATTAAAGACCTGAAGGTCAGTTTTTTGTCATGTCATAGCACATACTGGACAATAATTTCCATGGATCATATTATATTTATTTTTGGCGCTGATAAACTATAATCTCATCCTGGAATTTCTGAAGCACACCTGCAGATGAAACCGTAGATGTAAGGTGGGAAAATAAACAGCAGGACTCTCTGACCTGTAACTGAGGCCACTGACTCTTTGAGTTGACGGCAGCTTTCCAAATCACTCAGCTTACTGAGACCATGCCGAGCTGTGTGTGTATGCATGCATCTGAACATCAGAGGTTTGGCTGTCTGATGATTAGCCTTCAGATTCCACTTACTACTTCCATACTTAATCACTATATAATCCTCTTACTTGAGCCCTCATAACTTTGACTTGAGTTGACTCTGGGAGAAGCTCATTAGCACGGCCTGATTAGAGCGAATGAAAATAGATATTTTAGCCAGAGATTTGTCCGACATCATGTCTGCAGGATACTTACAAACCCTGTTTGAGAGATGGTTACAGTATTTACTGTGTAAATATTGCAGCACTGTACAAGCCTTGTTCTACCTCAGAGAGATATGAAAGTAGATACAGTAGGAGGAGAAGGTAATTGCGCTGTGGAATACATGCTCTCACATGCATGCTCTTGACAAACCTAAGATAGTGGAATGACATGTTGTCACTGGTAATCTGTTTAAGTCAGGGGTTCTCAAACTTTTTCTGTTGGTCCCCCCCGCTTTCATCGACTAAAATCGAGTCAAGCCCCCCCTTCACACTACCAAATGAATGAAAAATCCTAAAGTGAGACATACTGTGTGGTCTGTCTTGAATACCCATCAGAACTATTACCCGATCCGCCTCAGGGACAGATATGCCTCATCACATTTTATTATTTTTATTTATCATGTCTTTTTTTTATGTTTGAAACCTCTGATGTTGATTGATAATGTTTATTTCCATTGATAGGCCTACTTTTAAAAAAACATGTCCATGTTTTTCTAGCAGTACAAAGTGTAAAATTGCTAGCAAAACTTCCTGCCCCCCCCCACCCCCGACATATGTCTGCGCCCCCCTTAGGGGTCCTGCCCCCCAGTTTGGGAACCGCTGGTTTAAGTGTCAGTTTGTAAGTCAGTGTACCAAGCTGTTCACTGCTTGTGAAAGTAAACACACAGAACAGAATAATACAGGCTCTTGTCGCATCTTCCATCTCTACAGCATGCATTGTGTTCGTACACTTGTCTGTAACATGGAGTGTGGGATCTTTGCTGCTTTTTATGATAACCTGAAGCTTCTTCCTGAGTGCAATAAAAACAGTAGGGAGATCATGTATTTTTTCCTCCTCTTCCCTTCATTTGTATACCTTTTAGAACTCCAGCAGACTAAATAAGCTTTTCCACATGCTCTCCGCACTTCCTGCAACAGCTTTGTGGTCTGCATTTGGTACACTGCATTTACTATAGTATGTTTGTCTAAGATTTCCAGCCAAATAATGAATGTGTCAAACTGAGAATAGAGTTCTGACTCTCAAGGGACCGACCTGCACTTGTTAAATAAAAGTGGAGCTCTTTCCTATTGTCTTTTCTTTGAAATACAGCCCTAGAAGCAGACACGGTCAATGCTATCGAACATGGGATCTTCACAGTGCAATAAGAATGGGGTCCCCAGAGACATTACAGTAAAAGTGGGAACGGGTCAGCTGACAGGAAGAGGAAACAGAAGGCAGGAGGTGATAGGTGTTGTCATCAGCAAGAGGAGGAAGTTCAAATCTATAGGGGGCATGCAGGGCAACCCATCCAGCTGGCCAAAGCATTAGCTGATGCAAGAGAGAAAAAGCATTTTGTTGGGATCATGGAGAATAAAATAATAATAATTACCCTCTGAGGGAATTTGGCATTTAACTCATCAGAGCTAGCTTGATATATCTGCTTTGTATATTTGTACATCTTCTTTTGACCTATATGTATATCTGACACACATTTAGGATTTTTACTTTTCTTTTTTTTAAATAAAAATCTGAGGCTGAGCTGCAGGGGGTATCAAAACTTTCATACACACCGGGACAGACAGATGTCTCACTCTGATAGATTCTAAGATGCTAAGCCCAGCTTGCCTCACTCCAACATTTTCTTTCAATCTGCACTTATTGAAACTATATTTAGTATTCGGAGCTGTGTTTTAATTTGTGGATCATTAAAAAAAACACTGCTCTGTTGTCGTTAACCATTAACATGTTAGTGAATCATGTTGGTGTGTTTATAGAAAAAAATTTTGCTTTAATATATTGGTTATAAATCAACAAATGAGAAATAAATCTGCTATTCCCATATAAATGCAAAAGTACCGGAAATCGGTGCCTTTAGTTACCAATACCGATCCCCATGTAGCTACCGGGAAATGGTACCATAGCGATTTAAATGTGAAAGGTACCCATCCAGAGGGAAACCAGTCATAAAAAAAACACTCACTTTTTGTATCATCTCATTTTTTCAAATTTTTTTTTCCTTTTAGGAACTAAAATTCTAAGCAAATTTAGCCAAAAAGTCCACATGTTTAAGACCATACCTGCTGACTGAAAGACTCATTTAAATAAAACTGTCTCATTCCTATTTGCATTTTAAGTTTCATGACACTCACAAGCTATGTTTCTAGGTGTCATTAATTTGCTATGGAAGATTTGAATAATAAATGGTAATTGGAAATTATAGAAAAAAAATTTACAGCATGTCATCAACTGATGTGCAAATAAACATTTATATGCTCACCTGAGATGTTTTTGCTTTTATGCTTTAAAGGGAACATATGCAAAATCCAATTTTTTAAGCCCTTAAATACCTGTTTTTGTCTTTTTCGAGCATTCAGGAGTGCAGAAAAATGTCATTTATTCACTTCTGGTGCTGCGTATATATCTTATTATTCTTTTTGGGTCATATTTTTCAGTCTGTTTAGTTTTCTC
>JBBDHI010000007.1:25417979-25428444 GCA_037177115.1 Craterocephalus stercusmuscarum
CTTTTCATCCTCATCTCTCATCTATTCTTCCTCATCTCTCATGTATAAATGTATGACAATACTGCCATCACTAACATTTTCTCCTTTCTCGGCAGATCTCAGTGGATGAAATGTCATGATAGTATCTCTCCTACGTACAACATAAAAGGAGATGTCACTAACATATTTTCTTCTCTCTCAGCAGATCTCAGTGGATTAAATGTGATGATTGTATATCTCCTTCTACGTACAACATAGAAGGAGAGATACATATATCTGTTCCTTCACTCTTGATCCCACGCTGAATTGAATTGAATTGAATTGAATTGAACTGTTGTTTTCTTTGCTCATTTATCATCAAGCAGAAACCACAGCTACTCACATGCTGTTTTGGGCATACTCGTCTTTTTAACTTACAGTTGTCTTAAGACTTACTAATTCCCCCCCAAAAATTGCCATTGTAAAATTTATTTCAAAGTTGCAATTAAATGAAATTCTTTCATTGGGTGAACTTGGATTGGAGTCACTACAAGTGCAACTACGGCACCACACTTGTAATAAGGTGTCTCGGAAATAGTGCCATCTAACTGTGACAGTACTTTGAAAACAGGTTAGTAGCTAGTGCCAAATAATAAGTATCTTTTACAGGATTTTTGAATTCTTATAAAGACCCCCTTGGCTGCGTGATGGTGTTGTGTTTAGCACTATTTCCTCACAGTGAGAGGGTTCCTGGTCTTTGTTGTGGGGTGGGTGGTCTGAGCCAGTCCTCTCTGCGTGGACTTTACATCTTCTCCCCGTGTATAACAGATTCTTTCAGCTACTTATGCTTCCTCTTACTGTCCAAAACCTACATTTTTTACTCTAAATTCCCCCTAGGAATGGGCATGAATGAATGTTTGTCTGTGATGGAGTGGCGACCTGTCCAGGTGTCTCACCCTGCTGGTATAGACTGGAGCCTTGCTCTGCATAAAGGTTATGGAGCTTTTGATCCGTCCAAACCGTTTCTTTGTCTCCTACATAACCTTTCACTCTTTAAAAGACAGTAGTTATGACTTAGATCCAATAAGCATTGAAGAGAAACATGCAGGAACCATAAATGCAAGCTATTTATTTTTACACATCTTCTATAGCTTTCTAAAAGACAGGTGGGTTATTGACAACATGATCGATGTCCGGTGAAACAGCCACAACTGCAAAAGTAGAACTTACCTTCCTCATGTAGTCAGCTAGACTTTGTGGATTCCATCCCATCACCTCTTCCTCAGAGGGAACATTCCTCAGGCTCATGCTTGTCTCTGTAAAATGTAGGATGTGCTGCTCTGTCTACATCACACTCAACCTCATGTGTAAACTAAAACCAAAAAGGACCTCCAACCCACTCACACTGTGTCATCTTGTCACCTTTTGCATAAAGGAAGAAGAGTTCTGTGGTTATGTTGAGGATACACTAATTGTAGCATGCATCAGTTTCTAAACTTAAGCTGCTGCTTACTTCCTTTCTCATCTCTGTACAACCTGAATCAGCTGTGCATTTTACCCCAATTTCTGACTGGGGCTTGTATTAAATATGCACATTTCTTGATTTAAAACCTATTTAACTCTTTCATGAATAGTGTCCACTACAGTAAACACCTATTTGACAGCTGCTTTATAGTATATCCATGGGTGGGGATGGAAAATGTGTAATTTTTCTGCTTATGGGGGACATCAGTGAGTCATACAATACACTGTACCATGGAATAGATATTTATATATGTACATTCATACATTGTAATAACCAAATGTTCTTTTGTGATTAATAGGAAAAAAATGGCACATTCATATTTTTTGAAAAATATTTATATTATGAAAATATGAAGTACCTGTAGCATATTTGATTGATTATTTTGAATAAAATATAAACATACATGAAGTAAATAAAATGTAAAATGTGATTAAGAAAAAAAAAATATCACTGTTTATGTCTATGGAAGTAAATTATTGAATGCAAAAAAACATGGGGCACTGTTTCTAAATAAATCATGCATGCAATGATTAAGTTTAGATTAACTGAACTGGCTGGACATAAATGTGCATGTATCCTGGACATTAAATCATCTTAGATTTGTTGTTTCTTACATCATGCATCCTGCAGGTTTCTCCTCTGATCTGTAGGCTGCATTCAGGCTTGTACTCCAGCTGCAGTTCTGTGTCAGGCCTCCTGGTATCTCACACCCAGGTGATAGAGGAGGGCAGCAGGCAGAGAAGAGTGATCAATCACACTCAGACCCTCACAGACCCCCAGGCATGTCTGGGTCAATACATGAGTACCACTGGGGGGTCCTTATGGGAAATTCCCCCACCACTTCTCCCTATGTTCCTCCTTTGACTTGATTGGGAAGCACACTGCCCAACACAACGCTGGCACTGTGAAAGAGGTATTAAATGTAGAATTCTAATTCAGGTAGGGCATCAGTTTTGTTTGCATATGTGTAAAATAATATGCCAACATTTTCAGAATTACTGAGGAGGTCCATTGATGCTAAACCTGCTATAGTAGTTTTGATCTCTGAGGGAAAACCAGGGGTAGAGCATCATATGGGGCTAAGATGGAACCAGTACTGTACTCGGTGATATGGGGCGGATCACTAAAGGCCTCCAGTGGAGTGAAACTTTCATTAACACTCAGCAGGATAGCATGGGAAACGCACAACAACCAGATGTAATCAGACAAATGGGGGAAAATGTCATATCTGTGTCTTTTCCTGTTTGTACCTTGCTGTATTCTGGGGCCTTTAGCTGTAGGAGATCCTTAATGTTTGCTGTTATGCCGTCATTTTCCTGTTATGTGACTGTTTGCCAATAATGTCCAATGCTTAAAAAACATAAACATAAGAGAATGAAGAGGACTTCATTCAGTTTGTCATGTTCTTTGTGAATCTGCATTGTAGTTAAACCAGCTGCTCTCTGTAATATGATAACTGACGTGTAACTTTTCATGTACTACCCCTACAGTAACCGGTCTGTAGAAGGCTGAAATAGCCCTCTTACAAGCCCATCTCTGTTAAACTTCCACCCCTTCAGGCACAGACCCCTGAAGTGGCCAGTATCCATGCCGTCTCTCATTTAACTGAGACCATGGCAGATTTATGGCACATCCAGCTGAGAGGAAGATTTTTGGAGTTACAGGGGGTAGAGCAGAGAAGGAAGCCCATGAATGACTCCTTCAGGCCAGTGGGTGGAGACAAGAATCCTCTAAGATGTAATTGCTTTCAAATGAGAAGATTAGAAGAAATTAACTTGCTTTAGGATAAAGGTGTGTATTCATAGTGTCCTCTCACATTTAGAATGCGACTGGACCACAGTATGCCCTCTCTTTACTGAGTAAAACACTGTTAGAACCAAGCTTTGAAGACCCTTTTCACATTTGCATTACCTATGGGATGCAATGTAGACTGGTCAGTGATGCGTAGCATCATAAAGCCAAACAGCTTCTTCTACTTCTAGTAGTGGAAATCCTGCCCTGATTTGTCTTTCAAAGCCTCTCCACTGAATAAAGTCAATACACACTGACATCAAAGTGATAGTGGATCAGCACTGGATCAACACCTTGGCTAGGTGTGAGCTGCACCATGTTAGCCATGTAATCCTCTGCTAAGTGTATTCAGCTCATTCTTATTCTAACTTGTTGGTTCTGTCACAGATTCAAGTCATGTTGGAGTCACTGACTGAAGTAGGCAGGCGACTTTTATTCTTCATTAAACAAAGCAAACAGCATTTATAAATATACATTCCAGCATTTACACAAGGAGAGTAAGTGATTAAAAGTGCACGTATATAGAGTATACATTAAAACTAGATCAAATAAATTTGGGTCCACGATATCTCCGTCTAAGTCCGTCCCCGCTGTCCCTCCTGGCGCACGCGTGCTGGACTATAACCTGAGAGCAGTCCTCGCAGTTCACCCTGCAGCACCAGTGGAACTTGCAGTTGCAGCTGCTCACCACCTCCGTCCGCCTCTCCTCCACCTTCAGGCCGCACTCGTGGCACAGTCTGCGGCAGCTTCTTCTCTCCCACAGGGTCAAAGCGTCCCCATGCTGCAGACACTCCCGGCCCTCCGTGCCCTGAAGCCCCAGGCTGCTGTTTCTCTTGCAGTAGTCCGGAGAATCCTCCAGGTAGATGAGCTCCGCCTGGGCTACGCCGGCGAACGCGTCCATGATTGCTCCTCTGTTGTCTGCGCTGTTTCCAGCTCTCATCCACTTCTTGTCTATGTCCAGTTTTTGAGCTTGACTGTGTTTAATTTTTAAATAATTGCCAATTTCTCGAAAATCGGACAGCTGCGTCCAGCAGGTTTGGACGCTGCAGCTCTCAGACATGCCATGGCATCTGCAGATGCGCTTCATTGTTGCCTTCACGGCCTGTTGGGAAGTAGAATTAATTAGGATTTAGCTACTTCTTACAAGGGATTGTTAAGATGCGGATATATTGATGAAAACTCACCTGCCGCCCAGCAGCGTTGTTGTGCAAGTTGACTGCGGCCCTGGAGTCTTGCCCTGACTCCTGCGCATCCACGTATTGTTTGGAAATCCTCTCCCCGAAATCCACGTTATCGCTGCATCCACCCCATAACCAGCCTCTGCCACCTGTAAAAAGACATATAAAAAATACTTTTAATCTATGAATGGGTGAGGTATCACAACTTTGGACAAAAAAACTGAGTCATTCACCATTTCATAGTTCATGGAGATAGGCCTACGTGATTAAGGCCCTAATTAGACTGTTGGTGTTAGGAGCCTCACCCGTTTTTCCATTATTTGAAACATCGCAGCCACAGTTTTCAAGATCTCCCATACTACAGTTCCTAGTCAGAGTGTACATGACTCCTGCTGCACTGATGGCATGGATGAAAGACGTCTCTCTGGTGGCTTGAAATAAAAGGAAAATCGTGAAATAATAGGCTATGCATGCACAATTTTGTAAAACAAGTTGATAACAGCAGATAATTGCTTTATAACAACAGTAATCAACTGTCATATAAACCTAATTGGGCTACTTGATTCAGGGAACCCTTTTAAGTTTAGAAAACTTGATGTTTGTAGGCACATTTTAAGTAATAATTTTTCCTTGTAGACAAAAAAATATTTTTACTTTTACACCTTCTCTTATACCTAACTATAAATAAATGATTAAATGAAAGTGAAATGCTTTATTAATTAGTCAAATTATTTCGAACCTACCTAGTCTCAGTCCTTTCAGCTGGGTTGCGCTGTCAGGACAGTTCCATCTGTCCCAAGCGAACTGGTGTTTACACTCCTCAATCCCTCTCTGGATGCCCACCTGCACGCTTTTTGCAAAGGTGAAATAAGCCTGCACGGAAGGCAGTAAAGGTTTTTTTAAATACTATTTTCGTGCAAGTATTGTTACAGTTATTAATCTTATATTAAAAGAAATGCAATCCAAGGAAGTACAATTATCAACCCAGATTTACCTTTGGCCCCGTCATAAGTAAGTTGCTGGCCACCCTGAGAGCAAGACAGAGGGAAAAAATAAACAAAAAACAATTAGCCTGTATAATTTTGCGTGGACGTTTTTTTTTTTGTTTGGTTTTTTTTTTAGAAATAAGCTGCATAGAAAGCGTATGTCTTACCAAGCATGTCCGGGATTCATTTTGAAATGCAGAAGCAGCAGACATAACACTGAATGCATCTTTTTTGTCTGTAGCATTTGGAGGCTATTTTGTCTCTGTGTGCTGCAACTTTCTCCCTTTATTTGATTGAGGAACAAATGGAACTATGTTCTTTGTTTCCATGGCCAGACAAAGCTGATTGGGCGGTAGGTTCAGGAAACGCCTCTATATGCGCACTTCAAAGGATGGCGTTCCTTCCCCAAGGCATGACACCAGGGTTCCCACTTAATGAAATCCGAATGTTGCCAATGACAAATCCGACTGAATCGTAAATGTTATAGAAAAATATTTATTATGTAACAATTTCAATTAAAGTTAACTATAAAATATGTACATATTTCAGCATTGGAGATGTCCAACCCATTAAATGAACGGCCTAAACTCAAGCAGCGTCCTTGAATTGGAAAGATAACTCCTTAGAAGTCATGATTTGATCCGTATAAGTAACATAATCCAGTCCGTCAGAAAAAGTGCAACAAGAGACTTCAGATTATGTGACAGTTAATAATTGAATTAAAATTCTCACAATGCCGCCGTTATAGTCCATTGTCCATGCGTTAATGTCTCAGGGTCTGCGTGCAAGGTGCCTCCGTTGAGCTTTGTTGTGCTGTTTTCTCACACCTTCCTTGCGCGCACAGTAATATTTAGTCACGACTTGTGTGCATTTTTCGCACTTGACTGTGCAGCACCAGTGAAATTTGCAGTTGCAGCTGCTGACGACCTCAGTGCGCTTCTCCACCACTCTGAGGCCGCATTTATTGCACAACCTGCGGCAGCTCTTTCTCTCCCACTGGGACAGGTTCTTGTCGCCTTTTAAGCACTCTCGTCCCTCAGTGCCAAGGACTCCGAGGCTCTGGTTCTTGACGCAGTAGTTTGGAGAGTCTTCCAGGTATATAAGCTCCGTTCTAGCGATGCTCCAGAATGTGTGCGCAATGGCTCCTCGCGTATCTGCGCTGTTGCCCGCCCTCGCCGGCTTCTTGTCCATTTCCAACTTCTTAGCGTGTTTGTACTTTGTTTTCAGGTAGTTGCCCACCTCTCTGAAGTCTGCCAGCTGCATCCAGCAGGTTTGTATGCTACAACTCCCAGACACCCCGTGACACTTGCAGGCTCTCCTCATGGTTGCAATGACTGCCTGGGAAATGAAAGGTGTTATTGATTTGTGCATGTGCGTAAACGCAGCTAAACTGATAGTATGGCCATCGCTGGCTTGGTTTATCAAGAAAAAAATCCTCAAAAATCCCGGGCGATGCCACACATGAGTCATGAAATGAGATCTTACCAGTCTGCCTGCCTCGTTATTGTGCAAGTTAACGGCTGCGCGTGAGTCGTGTCCACCTTCCAACGCGTCTACAAACTGTTTGGAGATCTTCTCGCCAAACGCCGAGTTGTCGCTGCAGCCTCCCCAAATCCATCCTCTACCCCCTGAAAATGAAGGACAACACGTTAGGAAGTTGCTATCATTTTGGTCATTTTAGGATAGTTTAGCTTAACAATATACACAACACTCACCTGTCTGACCAATGCGGGAGTCATCACAGCCACAGTTGTCGAAGTCCCCCATACTACAATTTTTCGTGAGCGTGTACATCACCCCGGCGGCGCTGATGGCATGGACAAATGACGTTTCCCTTGTGGCTACAAAACGTGAAAGACAAAGTTTTACAGGGCTATTCAAGGTGGTTCCACGAATGCGTAAAAGCTGCGCTAAAGCTCTTTTTGCGCGTACGTTTCAGGAAAACTTGACAAGCAAAGGCATTACTAACTAATATAAACACAGCGTGCTGTAAATTCAATTCAGGGTTCTACATCTACGTACACTTCTTACCACTTCGGAGGCCGTTGTGTGTGGATAACTGGAGTGTACTCTCAGGACAGTTCCACCTGTCCCAAGCGAACTGATTCTTGCACTCTTGTATTCCACTCTGTGCGCCGATTTGAACACTGCTGGCATAGGTCAGAAAAGCCTTGAACAGAAAGCAAAAGTTGCTGTTATTGCATTCAACAAATAAACCTTTAATCAGGAATTCTCTTCAAAACAAAATCCATTATGCTATTATGTGCCTCAAAAAACGTTTTACGTACGGCAAATTCCGAAATAACTACACAATAAAAGTACCTTTGGTCCTGTCATGAGGAAATTGTTAACGGTCCTGTTGAGAGAAAACAAGAAATCAACATTACGACCATAACATAATGTATACAAAATAAACACATATCTTGTTTTAAAAGCGATCAATTTTAAAGTAAAGACCATACCATGACGATGCAAACTGAAAATGACAGAGCAAGTTCAGAGCAAAGATTGAAATGAAATCCATTGGTCCCATCGCAGCTGTTGTCCAAGTAGAGGCCCTTTCACTGTATTCCAGATGTATGTACCAGGACGAAGGGAAAGGCAACTGGTGTTACCTCACGCCACACGGATGATATTTATATGGGATTGCCCCTTTGATTGACAGATTTGTCCTGCAGGTAGCGTTTCCCTGTGAAAATGCGTCAACGCCAACATTAATTGCCACGTCCTATAGACAAATAGGAGCCGTCGGTGCATAAGTGCACTTCAAAGAAGTGACACAGACATTTAAACAGCCCCTCATTCACTCACCTGTCGTTCCCAGGCCCTGATGCTATATGCTTTTCCCACGAATTTCAACATGTATAGAATAAAACCGGGCAATTGTGCGCAACCGCATAAGATTCAATAAGACTGAGTTTGTGCATCATGTTTAATAAAATACAAAGTTGATCATATGAATATGTCATTATGCACACTCAATGTTACTCCAGAAACGTACCGTTTATTATAAGGAAGAACTAGTCACCCCAAAAGATATTAAATATGCTACACATTATTATCAAATGAAGTCATACATGAACGAAATACAGTACTATGTGAAAGCTTCGCAGAGGAATTCTTGTTCTGTTGAATCGTTTGGGAAATGGCATCGATGTCCCAGGGGGACACACAGTAACTACAAAGCCTTAAAGCTTTTCATTGGTGAGCCCATATAGTCATGTAAATACTGCCTCACACATTGGCGAAATTGGCATCGTCATGATAATAGGATAATAGATGTTTTCCTGGGAAACAACTTGGTGTGAAAACAGTCTGGAATTTACAAGGTCCAAACACAGAGTTGCTTTTGTTTTAAACATTACATTTAGAGTCTGTTTTTATGTATGATGAATTTGATACTGACTTGTAAAAATCCTGGATAATCCATTTTAATCAACCACCTTTATTTTTTGGTTTCCCCAAACGTCCTGTTATTTGGAACCGTCAGCAGTCATCACGCCAGTTTCTATCTTTTCATACTAGCGTATAACCGTGATTTAATGCGAGAGAAATCACCAAGTTAATGATTAACATGGCTATTTTCCCCCAAATTAAATCGTTGACATTTGTCAAATCCCTCTTAAGCCACTCAAAATCCTTTAAAACAACAATTCACTCAGTGTGCTGGACAATAGCCGGCTGGTAGGGCGAGGCCTTCCACACAATGGAGGAACGCTAAGGGTGAGGATAATCCTTACTAATTAGATATTACCCACATTCATTTTCCAGCATGACTGAAACCTACAACCCTTCAGCACTAGGCTGAGAATCAGTCGTGGATACTTAATTTGTAATTTGTGCTTAAGTAAGTGCTCCCCTAACGGTTTAATTGGTTAATAACAGCAGACAATAGTTTTCTCTCCAGATGGGCGTGCGTCTACATAAGTGCGAGATCTCTCATAAACATCGAAACTGTCAAGAACATATCACGTGGGTTGTTATGTCATCCTTTGCTTAATTTGACAATGATAATAAAATAGAATCCGTGTATGCCAGATTAGACTGTAACGTGTTTGGTAAACATGGTTTAGGTTATTTAAGTTGCCATTATTGGCAATATAGACTAAAATGCAACAATACAAATCTAGGTTCAGGGGTTTTTTTTTTTGAACGGCTGACTCATGACAGTCACGGCGTATTGACTTCAGTTCTTCTTGCTGTATCACACAAGTAGCTTCCACAGGTTAATGGAATTATATTTAAACACGTTTCAAACACATTACAGCGTCCAGGGAGTGTTGATTTATGGGCTGCAGTGCGAAGTGAGAAAAATGGAGCAATAAAGGTTCAGAAGGTGACAAGTTTGACAGGCCGCTGATGGGTGGCAGGAGTGGAGACGCCAGTCAGCAAGCGCCAGAGTTTAGGGCAGCAAGCCGCTGTAATGGTAGCGAATGCAATTCAATGACTAGCCTGGTTAAATCAATAAATTAAACATTGTTTAATACAAGAAAATGTTCTTAACCTAATGCTGATCAATTAAAAAAAAAGTATGTTTTTGATAATTTCATCTGAACTATAATTTGATTAAAACTACATTTTCAGTGTTCTGTTAAATAAAGTAGCTATAGGTGACTACTATATATTATTTTTATTTTGAATTTTTCTTTTTAACCAGTGTTTTATCTTAAAATTTAGTATGACAGTTCCTGACCCCATGTTGTCAGAACCATAGGATAAATGGATGCTAGCAAGCTACCTACGGGTAATACTAACAGTCTTTTTTTGCTGCCATCTTTTGAATGGGATGTTGGTTTGGGGCCTCACAATAACACTATTGTTGCTTCATTAAGATATGGCAGTTATTATAAATTGTTCTGTCACTGGTTGTCAAAACGTTTAACATAGGCCCAATGAAAAAAAACATTATTCTCAACTGAGAACTTTAAGCTAAACGGAATTGTATGTAATGTTGTTTATATTTAAGAAAACAACGTTTCAGTCTACTTCAGTCTCTAACAAATTTAATGTTTATTAAGTAATTATTT
>JBBDHI010000007.1:25540976-25551631 GCA_037177115.1 Craterocephalus stercusmuscarum
CGCCCCCTTAGCCTCTTAGCCGCTAACAATCGGCAGAGAATGTTTTTCAAAAATAACATGACCATATTTAGCGGAACTGCAGCAAAAACAGCAACGTAATAGATAGAAAAACGTAATAGATAGCGGAGAAAACTAAACGGACTGAAAAATATGACCTAAAAAGAATAATAAGATTTACACACGGCACCGGAAGTGAATAAATTACATTTTTCTGCACTCTGGAATGCTCGGAAAAGACAAAAACAGGTATTTAAGGGCTTAAAAAAGTGGATTTTGCATGATATGTTCCCTTTAAATTAGATCTGATAAACAAACTCGTGTCTTGCATCTGCCAGGCATGCTCCCAATACCTAAACCAAGTAACCCCTAACAGAATTTAAGTTGACCCTCACACTTTTCTGCTATGGATGCTCTGTAAACTCACCACAGTTGGACATATTACTCCCTGGGATACTGCTGATACATATAACACACCCCAGTCTGCCAATGGGAAGAGAGAAAATGCAGTAATTAATGGTTGAAATTCCTGTAACAATGCATTGACGTAATGGGGACAAGTTAATGATGGTTCAGTTATTGCCAGTGAAATAGAAGCGGTGCTGGTTATCTCATGTTAACAAAAGTAAGACTGCTTGACAAAAAAAACCCTCAGGCTGACAGTCAAAAATCAAACTGAACAAACCCCCGGGCCTCTTTTTCTTCAAAGGTTGTGTGGCTTTTTAAAATGTAATGAGGTGTTTATCCTTCCTGCCCTGATTGGCGTTTTATCTGCTTGAGTTTTTCTGCTCTAGGTTTTTAAAAACGTCTCTTGTTAAATGACTGCTCTCGCTGGGTTTCACCCCTCACTCCCTGTTGTCAGGCTTAAAAGGCAGACATCAAAGAAACAGTTTTGTTTTTAATTTCCATTGTATTAACCGCCCTGTTGATTGGCTCTGTAAAACCAGCAATTACAGCCATGGCCTCAAATACCAGTTCACTGTTCACTGTTTGTGCTCAGAACTACTACAGGAACTGGAAAGAAGTAAAAACACTGAACTTGATTTGGCTGTCACAGCAGGGGCTGATTGTTTGTGCAGATTTCTTTGAGATGAGTGAGTTATGAAAAGAGCTGTTTTGGATGTTTGAAGACCGTAGCAAAGTAATTATTCGGGGTGGGTTCTTGAAAAAACATGCAAAACCAAGTCAAGGTTAAGGATTTGTTTAGAGGTGGCAACCATAGCTACAGGGTCAGCTTCGGAGGTTAGTCCATTCCTGAATTGAGGGATTAGGAGTAGTGCTCTGCATGGGCCTAATATCTGGGTCCAAGTCCGGCCCTGGCCCAAAGTGGCGGAGCACCAGCCCAACATGGCAGATTTTCAAAATTCTCAGGCCCGAGCCCTCATGAAGCCCGACTGTTTTTTTGTTTTTTTAAACCCATAGGCTGTTAAAGGGGAAGTTTGGTATTTTGGAACCTGGACATATTTTCTAGCATGACATAAAATCATTAAGCCTACTCACCCAGACAGTTTTGGTGTAACTTAAACTCCTTCAGGAGATATTTAGATCCACTCGAGATCAGTGTACATCCAATATAAAGGGAGTGAACGGGCAAGTTTGTCAGGTTCTAAATACGGCAATTTCTGCCACAAAACTCCTTCATTTCACCAATGTTTTGTTATGAAAAGCTGGTCCGATCCATCTATGAGCTCGAAGAAGTTGCTTTTTTGGGGTGATCCGTCCTTATTTACAGCCATTACAGGCTAAGTGGTGCGCATTTTGGGAGGTGTTTAATTGATTACCACAATTTTACCTGCATATGGATGCAATTAGACAATGCTTATTAACAAATACACACTTATATCCAAATATTAGACACATAAAGCAGAGATGCTGCGTCTGTGAGAATTGGGATGTGAGGTGAGCAACGTAGAGTGGGACGCCGGGAAGCGGGAGGAGGCAGAGCGGCTCCAGTGTTCAAGTGATAAATAGGTTAAACACAAACACAGCACCCAATTAGCAGTTTAAAGAAAAAAAAAAAGAGCCCAAGCCCGGTCCGGGCCTGTGGTAATGATGTGGTCATTGCCGTGAGGCCCGGGCCTTAGGCCGTAAGGCCCCTCAGGCCCCTCAGGCCTGGGGCTCCAGTGCAGGGCTCTAATTAGGACTTAAAGATAAGACTGCTAATGATCTTCAGGTCTGCATGGTAAAACCTTTTGTACTAGCAGCATTAAAGTCACTCATGGCTTGTCTTCAAAAACCAACCAGGGCTCAATAAGCTTTATCAGAGAATTCTAGCCCACAGGTCCTCCTATGTGGTAATAAAATGCTGCACAAAGCGTCCCTTTGACCTTGATAAAGACAAGTAATAATTTCAAAGAAATTGTTTGTTTTTAAAAACATATTAACTCCACCAAACAATTCTCATGCGCTCATTTTAATTTTCCACCTACTGTTGAACAAATGTAGAGTTGAATCAGTCTTCTGAAAACAATAACAGCACAAACACCGACGTGTTAGAGAACACAGGGTATGCAGCTGACCTTTCCCAAGCAGAATTGGCAAATGAAGAGTAAACAGAATTAGTTGTTTGAATTGTGTAAATCACTTGTCTAGTATTTGTACGTCACATCGTTGAACAACGTTCAGTTGTAGGTTTAAGTGAGAGACAGTATGATTGAGACCCTAAAGTTTCTCAGAACTGCAGTGATGGAGCGTTTGTTATTCAACAGCTTGTTTTTATCCCATACTTTTGGTTCCAAATGCAAAAGTGCACGATTTCTGTTTGAAATGGGGCAATGCTGATCATTTGGAAGGTAAATTCATGTCTACATCAATCAGCTGTCAGTGACAGTGGATGCTGGAGATAACTATAAAACTTGTTAAGATGCATCCCACTGATCAACAACTGCTCACCTTGGCTTATTTTTGGAAAACTCTCAAACTTTTAATTGACATCCAGTTTGATGAGGCGCTACCTGGTGAAACGTGTCTGCAGACTTCCAATCAGTACAGGTCACCAGAGAAACCACCAGACAGATGGTCAGAGAGTCTACTTTCTGAGAGGCACAGAGGACAGAGAACAGACAAGGGACAATTAGAAAGAATACATACTTTTTATGAATATAATTTCTCATTTACTTTAAAATTTTGAATACACTCTCAGATGAGCAATGATGTATGACATGAAATGTGGGAAACTACACAAAAGGACAAATCCTACAAACACTCAGAAGTTTTACAAACATTTCAGTGTTTTGTAGAGGATTTTTGAGGACAGCTGCAGAAAGGCTCAGTTTCTGGAGAGTTATGGGTCAGCCTGATCTAAGGAGACATTCTGACCTAGTTAATCAGGACATGTGCATTTGGGAAGGCACAAACAAGATACGGATGTCTGCTGACATGTCTCAGAAGGAAGGACATGATATAAAAGAATCTGGAGGACGAGGTGTTGGGGCTTCCTGCCGACACCAGCTTACACAATACGTACTGCATCGTGCCATGTATCTCTGTATCTCTTGAACATCGAGAATAAACCTCTACTTGACTCAATCTGATCGCATCATGAGTTTGTCCCCCATGGAAAGCCAAGTGGTCCGCCCTGGTCTGGATCCCGCGGAGGAGCCTGCTTCCTCCCGAAGGCATGAGCACCGTAACCCTCTGAGTTCTGGAGTCAGACGGACCGAGGCAAGTCTACCCAATTCCTCAATAGTTTAAACAAAGTCGGCTTCTTTGTTGTTTTCTGCTGTTCTGCTAATTAATACAACACTGAAATGACAGTTATGACTTGCTCCGTTTCTTCAAAAAATGTTTGGTATTAATAAAACAACTTTTTTATTCTAACATAAATAGCAAGAACCTACAGGTCCTGTTCTAATATAGCTTTCCTTTGGGGAAAAGTCGTCCAGGCAGGATTTAATTCTACTGCTGCTCTTCCTGATACTGCTGTTGCTGTAGACTGGGAGATGCACTCCTGGGAAGATTAGAAACTCTCTTGAATAATTTCCACTTAATTTCTCACTTTAGAATGATGGACTTTGTGAGGAAATGGCCTTATAACCTTTTCCCTAGAGTGATGGGAAGCAACACTTGCTACACTGATTTTATTGATGATGCATTTCATCATTGGCATTGTGTAACCACAGAATGCTCCTGACCAGCAAACAGTCCGATCCCAAAGCCCAATCCCAAACCACCCCTTACACACTGCCCCTACACACTAACCCTCCGTTTGCGCCTTCTAATGGAGGCTCTGCCATATTAAGGGTTGTCTCAAACCACGTAGTGTGGAGGGCGAGCGGACCGTTCAGGCCTCGGATAGCCCTCAGAAACTATGTTTACACGAGAGTTCTGCATGTGTCCTGCATGTTTGTCACTCTGAAAACAAATCACAAACTGAAGGAAGATAAAACAAAACTAGGAAATGCTTCTTTATGCTGGCGTTTGATGTTTTGCAAACACAATTATCAGAATTCATCCATAAGTTTGATCATAAATATCAAACGGAAAAAATGGGAGTACTGGAATAGAAAGAGTCACTTTAGTGTGGAGTCACTATAAACTATGTGAAGTATAACGTAGCTCCTGTCATTATAATTGCAGCTGGATTTATGATGTTTCGGGCACAGTAGTGGGAATAACAAGGTGACCAGTCTTTGTGTTGCCATTGTAACACGTGCTTCCCTTTTCTGGTGGAGGGAAGAGGGCGCCTCATTACTGCCCACCTTTTTTATGTCCTCCCCTCCGATTGAAGTGTCCTTCGGCGGCTGCGAGTGTGACTTCATTTCGAGTCACTCGATAGTGATGGGCTAGTGTGTAGCGGCGGTTTGGGATTGGGCTCCACTCCTGCAGCAGATCAGTTAAGTGCCTTTTATTAACAGACCTGGCTCCTACTTACGCTCTGAATATTTGCGGATGTAGTAGGCTAAGTAGTTTTTCACACACCGTTCTGCATTTTGGCTTAGCTTTGAATAAAAAAAGTCACAGTATATGTCTTCCTATTGCTCATTTATTCCACTTATAAGCTTTTAGAATAGAAAAATATTTAATATCTTTTCATGTTAAGTCCTTGTGTAGTGTATCTTAGAAAAGTAGCCATACAAGGGTTCAAGGGAAGCAGAGAGTGAAATCCTCACTTTTTAACATGATCTCTTTTTTAACCTTATGTGCCAGATTTTGTACACATAATCATGAGTAAAGTCTTTGAGTATGGGTCATAATTTTTTACTTCAGCCACAAACCGAAATCTTAAAGCCTGGCTTTATTATTTCTCTGGTTATTGTGACAAACGAATCAAACATCTGCCTACATCTTAAACATAAAAGCCACTAGAAATAATTATTATTGTGGGTCTACAGTGATTCATCTCACTGTGTAGCAGCTCTATGATTTTCATGGACCAACTTCCTTTTCAAATTGTACGAATGGTTGGAAATACTATAGGCACTGGCAGGGAGGCGTTCGGATTGAAGCCCTCATGTTTCCTCCCTCATCACCAGTCCCAGAGGCAGAGATGCTGAAAACACAAGGGGAGACGGAAATGATAAAGTATTTCTGAAAAGCATCCAGTGGCCCATTCAAGCTTGAGTGCTTGATCGCAGGGAGGGCTTCAACTCTGAGGGATTGACTTCCTGTTTCTATGATCCTCCCAACAAAAGCATGGAGAAAGTGATCCATGATAGAGCAAAAGAAAATGTCCTCACTGTGCTCTTTTTATTGGAATATTGAAAACCTACTTGTTAATCAGTCGAACCCTCAAGTGAATCACATTCACATGGTTTTTATGCACAAATGTGTGATTCTGACATTTTTTGGGTGATTGACCCAATTCAGCTCAACAAAGAATAAGGCAGCAATATTAGAGATAATTCCCATTATAAAATTCATAATCCGGTACCAGCATCAGCCTCATTACTCTGTGTTAACAACACATTATTTAGAGAGCCATGCATAATTCACAGGGCGGGACGCTCTACGCAGGAGCACAGCGAAGTCAGGATGCAGATATGATTAGCTGTTTACCTAACGACCAAGGATCTGCTTTAACTCCACAACTGACTTCAAGATCATACAATCATATGAAATAAATTGAATATATTTAGCAATAAGATGAAGTGTGGCATTTTACTCTGTGTTCCTTACTACACTCTTCTGTTATCATGTACCAGTCACATTAATTTCAGAACAAATAATAGCTTCAGGGTTTTGAGTCGGGGATTGCACAACAATTAAACCTGCACGGCTCAATGTATTTGTGACTCATGAGCTTAACCAAAGTGTTCTGCTTTTCACATATGTGGGAAACATGTCTATCAATTACATACCAAAAATAAATTGGTAGTAAATATGATATGAGTTTGCAAAGTGCTAATAACATAGGAATCTTGCATTTGCTGTCACAACGAAGCCTCACAACTATTAATAATATTAGAAACGGCTGTTTATTGTGCCATTGTGCGTGTTGTTTTGTGGCTGCATGACAATGAAAACTTGCGAGATAGCGACATGGCTGAGATTTTTACTGTTCTGTATCCTGACAAGCTGTATCAGCTTGATTTTTATCAGACAAGTGGGATTTGCCCTACATTAGTGTGTGAAAGTGTGTTTATGTATCATTTAAACATACAGTACAGTGGATTGCATGTATGAGTACACAAATATGCTGATTAAAATGATTTTATTTGGTTGATTTACTGTTGTCTCATGCGACAGAAACTATAAATGCAACACTCTCGTCCCACTTTACACTCGCATATTCTCTCCTGAGGCATGATGTTCATCCTCTGGGGTCCAGGAAGCTGGTCTTTCTTTTGTGTGGATTATTCATCCACAGCATACATTTAATGGCGCCACCAACCCTTAAGGGAAAAGGTGATGAAACCCCCCAAACCCCATCCTCTTCAGCAGCTTAAAAGAAAACTGCAGTTTCCATAGGAACGGTTCTAAAAGCAATCACAAATGACATGTAGAATGAAACTTGATGAACCATCATTCAGGAATAGCCCTTGAAATAGATGCATGCAGTCCTTCTCATGTATCTTCAGTGTCCCTCTCTTCATCACTTGCATTTTATCTGCCTCTCCTTTCCTCTCCCCAACAGATGGTTTAAGACACACTTTCTTCAAGAAATCTCATCTTTACATCATGAGGGGCCCTATTTGTCTCCTGATCAGCCAGAAAGTCTGAAGTGGAGATCAATGACACAGTCTTGTTTCCTGGAAATGGGAACGGATGAGGCCGGTGAGGATGAGGCTGGAGACGATAACACAAGGGTGCGTTAAGAGGGAGAATTGGAATAAGGGAGAAAATGAAAAGGAAGAAGAAGATGCACATAAAGAACCTTGAGGAATAGGCAGAGGAGTAGGTAGATGGAAGGACAAAGAAGAGATGGAGACGCAGTAATCGGTGACCCTACACTGGGGCTGCAGACTGCGCTCCATTAAGGCTCATCTGCATAATGTTCCTCTTGGCCTCATTAAAGACGAACAGAGGTGCTGGAAACATTCTGCCAGGTATATGTGTAATAGCCTTTCCTCCTCCTCCTCTCCTTCACCTCCTCCACCCCACCCTATTCTATTGTCACCTTCCATCTTCGCTTCCCGGCCCTCCCACCCACCAACCTTTCCGCACTCTCCGAATCAAAAACGCATGAGAGAGATAAAGGGAACATCTGACAGTTTGCAACCCTCTCCACCTCTCATCCATCATGCGTAAATGCTTTCCCCCCTCTCCTTTACCCCACCGAGACCCCCCCCCTCCATCTCCATCTCATTTGTTGGTACACTTTCTGCCTCCTTTTCTCTACCCTTCAGCATATCTCTGCCTGCTCTGAGCTTAAAGCATGACTGCATGTCAGCAGCAGTTTAGAAAAGTACACATCAGGAAGAAATGAAGGAATTTCATCACTTTTTTTCCCTCTATTATCATCTGATAGGTTTAACAAACAGTGACAACAGCTCAAGCATCAGTGTTGGGTGCTACTGCCAAACGGATGGCACATTGAAAAATATGTATTTGCAATTTAAAGAGCAAAAAAATAGAAGAAAAGAAATTTGACAAGCAAATGTGAGCGCCATCCATAACAAATCAATGCCCCCCAAGAGGAAAAAAAACCTCAAAAAACATCAAGTACCATCCATCACACTTTCTTTCTTTATTTGCTTCAGTGTCTTGACTTGGAGAATAATGGCTGCTGTTGCGATCAATAGATTTCCTCACAAGCAATGTCACTCTCTGCTCTGCTCTCTCCCACACACACTTGTTGAAGGGCTGGATTGCACAGCACACATTTTTTCTCATTTTCTTGCTCGCACACTCCATTTGTTTCTACATCTTTGTACCTCTCTCCATCTCTGCTCCCTTTTCACTCTCCTCCTCTTCTGTTGCTCCCTTCTCTTTCTGCTTCCCCCTCTATCTTTGACAGCTGTTGTTACTTTGCTGTGTTTGCAGCCTACGCCTTATCTGGGCATGAATTCATTTAGGTGCCATTAGATGCCTCTCTGCAGACCCTGCCCAGAGCTCTTCTAAAGGAGGGAATCCATTTAAACAGCATAATTCATAACATAGAGAGCAGTGGTACAGATGGAGGAGTAATGTGCTTTAATGCTGTCAACCGTGAGTAGACAAATAGCTGGTCATTAACAGCCATATCAATGCACGGGGGGAAAAAAGGTAGGTGCACCAGTGCTGTTATCATTTACATAGAATATGTTCCAGTAAGCGCTTCGTTTTCAACATCAAAGTATTCCCACAGCAAAATGACACATTCCATGGGATTTATGCTGAAATGTAGGGGGTTATTTTTCACCCAGTGCCTACATATGCAAATTTCACTCAACTTTTAAGGCTTTTATATAACTTCCATGGCTCCCATGCTTGCTGTCAACATAGTCTAGCAGTCCCCCTTCCAGTTCATATTTTCTGAGATGCTCGGCTGTTTTTAGACTCAACCAGTACTCCAGAGTGCATCTGAGTCAGAAGTATGGGAGGGCATGTGTTGGAGGAGAGGGAGAAGTATGGACTGGTTTTATAGTCTGGAACATGTAAACCTTTGTTTGAAATAAATAAAAGTGGTGAAAATTTAAGGTATGGATGTGGTTTCTGGGCTGTGCATCAACCTCATGGGATATATGAGTGAACATATGGAACTCGGTCTGTCATGTTATATAAAATAGCATCTGTTCATTTTACTTGCAGCTCCTATCCCTAAAAGTAGAGTGGAGGAAGGTCTCGTGACCCACAGCTTGGGAACCACTGCCGTAGGCTACCAGGCTTCTCACTAACAGAACCAGCTACCAGTTTGGACTTGGGAGAGGACACAACCTCTACCCATAAGATACGGCTCAAAACTTTCCTTTTTTTTGATAAATCTTACATTAAGGGGTAGCAATTTGCTTCATGAACACAGCAGTTATTAATTAAACTAATGCAGAATTGGATCACAGTGAATTGATTATGCCTGTAAAGTACCTTGGCAAAGCTTTGTTGTGATTTGGCGTGATATAAATAAAGCTAAAGTGAATTGAACCGAGCTGTTCTCATGATTTTTGCTACTTTTTGATGCCCTATATGGATGAGCTCCATTTGGAGGTTGAATGTATGGCCCTGTTGAGTTAAACATGCAATGGTCACAGGCAAGTTTAACTTCCATGTTTTTCAGTAATTTCTATTAGAATTTTCATCCTGAATACTCAGTCACTGGTTTGCACAAAACCAATCTATTAAGATTATGCATTAACCCTTAACTTTTCATATAGGATAAAAGAAAGAGAGAAATTTTTCTTTGCATTTTCACTTTTCCGTTGGACAAGAAAAATACAAAGAAATGCTTTATAACAAATAATTCAAATTAAAGTTAATGATAAAGTAATGACCAACTTTATTTGGTATTACATTCCCAAACCAATTGGTAGAGACGATTCAGGCGAATTATTTAATCAATTCTTTATAAAGATTCATGATAATCACTAAAAGATTTCCTCTACCAAATGCTAAAGCAGAAAGACAAATGGTTAAAGATATATCAGGGTCGGGTTTGCATTTAAACAACATGGTAAATATTGTGAATGAAGATAATGAATGGAAAATGATTATTGTGTGGTACTCCATGAAAACCATTCCAGTAAAGATAGAAATTACACCTTTAATTACATTTTAAATCTCCATACAAGCCTAAATTTATCTCCCTATGGCTTCTGCATGCCTCCTAAATATGCACAAGTCTGCCATTTGCTGGGTCTTTCATCTGGACCTCTTGGGTTCCCCAGGAGAGGCTGGTGCTGCCAGTGACCTGCATTTGACCCTGCAAGACAGACGCCAGTCTGGATCCTGCTCCAGACGGAATGACTGACTCTCAATGACCTGCCAGAAGAAATGATGGGATTTGTTGCGTGTGGAGGTGAGGTCTAAGTCTAAGCATAGCCAGTCTGGTTCTTCCAAGAGTGTCAGCCTTCTTTGCTGTGCTCTACCTCAACATATTACCCTGAGCCCAGCTCTTCCACCTCCTGTGGATAGGCTTAAACATAGGCATGTAACTTTGTCTACTTTCTTTAGACAAAACTGAAGAGATGGAGTCGGTTGAAAATAAACCCAAGGACAGGACAGGAAGTCGCGGGTAAGTGACGTCATGTGGTGAGTAACTGGTGAGTAACTGGTTGGTGTGAGACGACAGATTGTGGCAAGGC
>JBBDHI010000007.1:25815143-25828199 GCA_037177115.1 Craterocephalus stercusmuscarum
CATTGAATAATTGCTTATTATGAACAAAATACAACAGAAATCCAGAAGAATGTGCAATTTAGAATGAATAAGCACTCAAAATATTCATACATCAGGTGATGAAAAACCTTTCAAGCTTTGCTAAATTTCCATTAGTTGTTAAGCATATTGTTAATTTCAATGAAAATTAATTTCCTTTCGTTTTAATTTTGTAAGGTCAGCTAACTTTGAATAGCTGAGCGAGGGTCCACCATTATCATTAAATGTGTCTTGATTGGGATTGGCCCCGACTGAACAGTTTATAGGCTTGAAATAGAACAGGAAATTGTGGGTGCAAACCTTCAGGGAAAATGATAAGGAGAATTCTCTCTTTTTAATGAATCAATTGTGTTTCCAGCTAAAGAAATTAATTACATACCTAAATATCGCCTATTGAGACAGACAAAGAAGCTAAACACTTGGCAATCAGCTGAGACAGAAAGACACTTAATTTGTCATATAAATGAAATAGTGAATGAAACATCATTAATTAGCAAGAATAATAAAAGCAGTTGTTTGAAGGATACGGTGAAGGGTAAAGGCACGTGCGAGTGATCAAAGCTGGTTAGCTGAAGGAAACTTTGCTCTTTCGGATCAAACAAAAACATTTTGATTAGCAGCTCAATCAATAAGGGATACAAACTGTACAATAGTTCTCATTCATGAGCACTGGCAGTTTTCTTGAAGACATCCTTACAGATAGCTGCAATGTTTTTGTGTGCTTGTTAAGCTTAATCAGCCTGTCAAATAACATCTTCATCTTTTTAGCAGATGTTAAGAACCTTGATCTGATGTAAACCAAAGATCTTGGTTTTAAAAATGTGTGTCTCTCTCCCTGTCTGAGTGAGATGATATGAAGATGTTAAGATCCATAGACATGGACTGCTGAGTTCATCCCTCCAATATCAAGGAGGAAAAAATATTATGACAGACACTGCGACTGTTTTCTTTTCTGTCCTTTTTTTTTCTTCCCTTCACAGACAGTATGATGTGCATTTCATGTACAAATCCCTCGTCAAGTGTAACAACGGCTCTGGCATGCCAACAAATCTAGATTCGCGTCTAGCTTTTCAGAGGAATCGTTAAATAATTGCTGAAGCCCAAATTACAGCATCCTCTTAAACCGCAGCACTGACTTTTAGACAGCCTGTTTTAGAGAGTCGCGCCATGAAGGCCATCACTAATTCAACACCCCGCACCCTGACCGAGCAAAAAAAAAAAAAAAAAAGAGAAACCCTCTGTTTAACATATCCAGTGCCAGCAATGTGTGAATATAATCATACCCATTCTCTTTGAAACCCCAGAAAATGGTAATTAATTTTTCATAATGTGAATTAGAATCCTAATTTGGAAATGTGAGATCAAAAGAAACTATTTCAATGGCTGGCTAGTAAAAATAATCCTTAGTGGGCAAGGAAAGCGGGCTGCACTGCTCAAGATATTCCCAGTGGCAACTTCCCAGCAGAATGCAAAGTAGGATTGTCTGGGTTGTGTTTTTCTTTGTGTTTTTTTTTTCTGAATAACATAAATAAACCATGTACCTATTAAACCATATCAATACCCATATTAGAAAGTGATGCCCCCCTTTTTCCTTTGAAAATGTTGCCTTTCTAAATAGGCATGATTCTTCGCTCCTGGAGATTAGTCCATGCACACTGTAAACGCACTGGTTGCACAATACATATTGACTAGCAGTTAAATGAGCTTCACCCGCTTTCAATGCATAAAACAGGAGCTCATGCATTGGGTCAGGGGCAGTGCTGCAGGCTGGATAGAAAGGTTGCTTGGGTAGTGAATCACAAAGGAATCCTGATCAGGTCTTATAGCAGCTCTAATTAATGACAGCCCAGGGCAAGAGATCATACAGACACCCACAGGATAGCACACGTGCAAACACTGATGCACAAAGGAAAATCGTATCCTTGAATTGTCCCACACTGGTGTGCTAGCATTAGTCTTACTGAGTCTACATACAAGCACTGGTTGCTTTATTAGTACACCCTCTGAGGTGGGCCTACTTTTGCCCTCAAAAGTACTTTAATTCTTGGTGTTATGGGTTCAAACAGGTATTAGAAGGATTTCTTAAGATTTTGCTCCATACTAATATGATAGCAGTTGCTGAAGATTTATCGGCTGAACATCCCAAAGGTGCTCTATTGGATTGACACATTCAAATAATCATTTGTAGATGATTTGAGCTTTGTGACATGGCACATTGTTATTATCATCCATCAGAAGATGGGTACGCTACGGTCATAAAGGGTTCAGCAACAATACCCCTGCAGGCTGTGGTGTTTAAATCATGCTTAATTGATCAAAGGGAGTCGAAAGTTTGCTAAGAAAATATCTCCCACACCATTACACCACCAGCAGCCTTGAACCGCTGATACAAGGATGGATCAATGCTTTCATGTTGTTTATGTCAAACTCTGACCCTACTATCTGAATGCTGCAGCTGAAATCGGGACTCATCATCTCAACCCAGTCTGCAGATTATCCTCTGACATCAAAAAGGCATTTTCATTCTGGCAACTGTTGCTTTGAATATTGAAAGAGAATATTTTCCTTTTTAAGACTATTTTCTGTAAATCCTTGAGATATTTGTGCATGGGCTGCACAGTAGAGGTGGTTAGCACTGTCACCTCACAGCAAGAAGATTCTGGCTTTGAACCTTGGCTTCCCCCTGCAGTCTAAAAACACAACAGTTAGGTTAACTGAGTTCCTACTAGGAATAATTATGAGCAAGCTTTATTTTGTAATGTTGTGCTTTTGATAGCCTGGCAACTCATCCAGGGTTTACTCTGCCTTTGGTAGCATCTGGGATCAGCAGACGAATGGATTATGTTCATTAAAAAGTGACACATTACAAAATCCCCTTCCCCTAGAAAATGTGAGATTTGAGTAATTCTTTAAGTATGGTTCAAGTCACATCCATGATTTCTGACCATTTTTGATTCACACAGATTACAATGACAACACCACCTAAATCCCAGCATGCATGATAATGAAAAACCCAAACAGTCAGATCTTGACCACAAGCTATTGGGGAGATCTGTTTCATTCTAATCTGGTGAGTTTGAGAAGGAAAACATTTTGATCCTGCAGGACAGTGGCCTCTGAAGAACTGAACATCATAGATTTTAGTCAAGAGGACTATTATGCAGCCTCATATCTCTCTGGCCTAGAACTAGCTGCACCTTAAAGGAAGCAAAAGGGTGCAGCACTCACTACACTTTAAGGTCAGAAAAGTCTCACCAGAAATGATAAAGGTCATAACTGCAGTGGGTTTTCCTGCAGTTATGGATCCCAATGTGTGCAGGATCCAATGAAGCCCATTAATGAAAGACTCAGGCTTTGTCTACATAATTATGTCAAACACAAACTTTTAAATGTGTCTGCATCTGTCATCCTTGTCCAAACTGAAGACAGTTTCCCATGATGAGGGCATGATCCAATGATCATGCCATTATCTGTAAATGAGATGCAATTAGTCTGGCTTGTCATATGAGATTGACAACTATTATAGCGATATTTTTACAGTGTTTTACATCACAATATACACTTTTCATCTCCTTTATTTATGGGAAATATCAGGAAGGAAGTGCAGATGCTAATCTAGTCTCAAATAAGGGTACAAATGAGATGTGAAGGTTGCTCCTACTTAATCAGATAATTGTGTTAACATGTCAGAATTCAAGGTGTTTTGTGGATCTGATATTTCTAGTCTGATTAAGCTTTTTATGGAATAAGAGCCTCACAAAAAGACATAACCCCTGAAGGGGGATTTTTCTTTTGTCTCTTTCACAGCAGTAACAGTCAATGCAAAAGTAGTTTAATTCCTCCACTACATATAAATTCAGTCCACCCACTAATCTGGATCCGGTTCTTGCTTGTTATTCCTTTCTTAATTTTCAAAAAATGCCAGTAATACCTGGAATAGTACTCTGGGAAGGCATTTATTGTTGTCTGAAAATGAAAAATGTGATCAAATGATAAAGAAAAACAAAAGAATAGTAGCAGCTAATGACACAAGAAGATAAAGGATGCTCTGCAAGAATGATGGATAGAGGATGACCTTTTTTATGCAGTTTAATTCTGAAACGTAACACCTTCCTCGTCATTTTCACTCACCATTTGACACTGATGTCACTCCCTGGCAGACGAGCATGGCTGCAGCTAGGGCTGGGCATATCAATACTATGAGTGTTAGATTACCCCAATATCTGGCATAAAAAATTTTGCTTTTATTACTTTTTGAATATTGAGATAAAAAGTCATGCAATTTATTTTTACCTCTGTGAGTTTTACGCGATACGATTACAAACTGATCCAGGGTGAATTCTTTCCATGTCCTCCATATCATACAGTATGATTTGACTCGCCTATCCGATGTCACAACTATGCTGCTAATGTTAGTGATGATGTTGTGTTTTAATATACTACTGGTTTAATGCAGAGTCTTGTACTTATTGTTGTGATATTTGAAATAATGATAAAATAAATCAATTTCATCATATAGATTAAAAAGTTCATCTTATTCATTTATTCCTAAATGTCTGGTTTTGCTGAAGGTTTTCTTTTTCTGGGAGTTCATATGCCTTTCCACTGTTGCCCGACGCACTGTGAACGCTACGGACTAGGAAATTAATCAAAGAGAAGGTTCAGTTGTTGACTTAAATTGTTGAACCGTGGAATGTTATTTGCTGCCTTTTTTATTTGTTTCATACCTTTGATAAAGTTTATAAGAGCAACCCAAAAAAGTTGATTTTGTTTGATGCTATAATTGAATAGCAGAAGGTGACAGCATATGACACAGGTATAGTTGTTCATTAGAGCCAACATTATATATTCAGCTCATCAGTGTTTAAAATATGGGCAGACATGGCACTGGGGAAGTGAGGTTTCAGGGGTTGGAGGGATAAATGAGCCACACTTAAGTCAGTAGATTGCAGCAGCTACAAGAACCTGCGCTGACTAGTTGATCACTGGTCTTTGTGTGTGTTTACTCTTAAATAAGCACCATGTATAAAATATTTCCTCACTTTATGTGTTTTTAATACCAAGATTCACATCTTGTACTATCTTCTTTAACATCTGTAAACAATTTGGCTTTTGACTTTGAAAACAATTTAAAGCTGTTATACCATGGTGAGCGAGAATTCTAATGCCAACTTGTGTGCATTGTGTCAGGATTAAACAATGAGGAGCCGTGCATTACACAGTTTTAATGCACGGAGTCTAGAACACCACATCGTGCAGCGGAGTGTATTAACCCTGCACCAACTTCTTTCCTAACTTGAACACCCCATTCACATTTCCTGGATATGGCCCTGCAGGGTAAGGCAGGTTTAGCAATTTTACAACCTCTGAGCCATGACTGGGAGATTGCAATGTTTCACATCAAGCAGAAGAGCAGCCAGTTTATAATCTGCCATATGTTTTAGTTTATCTACTGCAACATGCAACTAGCTAGCTCCCCTTTGTGCTGTCAGGTACTGGTGTATATTCTACATCTAACTCTGTTAGAAAATTTGCAAATGTCTGAAAACATTAGATAACATTAAAGGTAGGAAGTTTATCTAAAAGTGTGTCTCATTCACACGCTGAACCCACATATGCTCTGTTGCTCAATGACAGAATTATCTACCCAACATGAAATGATAGAAGAGCCCTCTGACCGGGTTTTTATACAGTAAAGCATCTTTGTTGAGGTTGTTTTCTGTTTTAATATTGGTTGCTGCTCTTGGGATTGTGGCAGCTGAAGCATTAGAGGGGGCAGTGTGTGGGAGCTCTTATTAGCAGTGAAGAGGCCAGGCAGAGGCTTCTAGGGCAGCTATGTTAACAAACACTAAGAGAGGCAAGGGCAATCCAAAGCAGGAGATCACAGGGTTGTGTGTCTGAGTGCATGTGCATGCATAATGGCATCTCTCTCAATGAGACAGTGATGGGTCCGGCTTTGCTGACTCAAACTCTCAAAGTATCTTCCAGATTATCACATAAAATGTTGTGATCCCTGACACTCCTCAGATCAAAATAGACTCATCAAAAAAAAAGTGATTAATAAATCATCAACGAAATGGAAGTACGTGACTATCTTAACCCGAGAGTTTCACTTTTGCTATTACGACAAATTCTCAGCCCCACACTGATGCAAAGTACATATTTTTCTAATTGATCTGCGTGCAAATCCTCCAATGAAGGCATACAAGACCTTTAGTATTCATGAGGGTATGCGAACCTCCCTCTGTGTTAATAATGGCACCCTTAGCTCAGACTTTAATGAAGATTTCCAAATTCAGATCACTGCCTACTACATATGTTAGTGCCATCAATATATCCCAACTCCAGCTCTATGGTTTCTTCCACATTTCTTTCCACCTCAGTGAGGAAGGAGCGAAGAAGTTATCGGTGCTCGCATCAGACAACAACAAGCTGACGACTGGCCTCTGGCCTTACAGCGCCAAGCTTTACAGGGCAGCTATTGGGAAGCAAATGCATACAAAGGGGGAAAACAGAAAAATAGAGAAGTTACTGTGGTGTTTTATGACTTGTCAACATTCCAGCGAGCGATGCAAGCAGAGGTTGGTGGTTTCAATGCACTTTATTGAACTGCCTTACAATATGATTTCAGATTTTTTCTGTTCATTCCATTTTCTCCTTGTGCCCTTTTAACTCTGTTTGCCAACAAATGAGAGCCCATCTCTGCTTTAACTATGGTTAATAAATGTTTAGTAGAACAATGACATGTGAGTCAATCTACTTTAGTTCGCCTACTCTCTGTGCATCAAGCACTAAGTGTTCATGTAAATGAGATGGTTAACAGCTCTGCCTCTACATGCTACAACAGAAAAAAAAGAAGCTAAAGATTACAGATTTGTTAGAAGCTACAATAGTTACATACATCTAGCATTTCAAGCCCATTTCGTTGCAAAAGACTGGGCGCAGAGTTTATTTGCTGCAATATTACAATATAGCGTCTCTCCCGAGTTACTCCTCTCTTTGTTACGCTCCCTTAATAGTTCCTTTGAAGAACTTCAGGCCATTAAAGCCAAAGTGCTTGATTAATTAAGTAGTTAAAAGGAAAAGCACCGAGCAGTGGTTTGCCGCCTTTTGGTCAACACTTGTTTGCTGCTGTTTATTAAAAAGAATCCTTAGGGTGAGCAGACCTCTTAAATGGGGTTAGAGCTCGTTGGATGCAGCATTTCCTGATGAATAATTGGATTGTAGCTTTGAGCATGTGTGTTTTTAATTTTTGGAATCGAACAGAGCCAGGGGTGCATTTACCTTTCCCCCTTCCGATCCATCTTTTTACCCTCTCACTGTCCATCGCTCCTCTGCTTCCCTCTAATCAGCTTGATAAAGGATATCCACAGATCCCTCACTGTATTACCTCAACAGTCTGAATGTATTCAAAAACATTATGTGGTATGGGTAAAAACTGGATCAGAAGAGCAGGCTGAACTACACTTGGAGAAGGATTCAAGCACAGGGATGCGGGTTGAAAATACATCCACTATAAAACAGATTGATGAGTGAACAGGTACAAGAACCCACACATGTCCTAGCAAAACCAGATGCTTGCACATACACAGAAACAAAAGAAAGTACTTGGCTAATAAGATGAAGAGAGTGCATTTGATAAATTGGTGTGAGCTGATAAATTGGTGCTTATATACTTCGTGTAACACTTGAAGTAATGAGTGGGCTGCCCCTTAGGTAACCTCTGCATGCTGAGACACAGATGGATGCTGCCTGGTATATTGCTGCAGAGTTAGAGTGTTTATGTACATGCACATGTATCTTAATCCCATTATGTGTCCATAGAAAGTCAGTAAGAGATTTTATTTGCTGTTTGAAAGGTAACTTTAGACATTATTTAAGTATTTAATAACTTCTTTGCTCGCGTTGATACGGTCCGAATCAGTGTTGTAGCAAGCTTTTCATAAGTGGGGAATGTGGTTTTGGTGGTCCATTGCAGGCAGGGGCCACATGCTTGCAAATATTTAATGTTTACTAACCGTCACTTGGGTAAACATCAGATGTTCAAGGGTCAGTAAATGCAGCATGTATTGTAATTCGATATGTTGGAAATCATCTAGAATTCCTTCTGTATCGTAACAGCACGGGATACGATGGCTGAAGTTAAGCAGCCAATATTGATGAAGAAACTTTGATAAAAATGATGATCTGGATAAAAACACATTTTTATTTTTAACATTTAAGTGGAACTCTGTGCCCTATAATAAGTGACGAGTCATAACTATCAAAAATATATCACTGGCTATTTGTTTGTCACATTTTTCTTCACCTTCTTGTATCTGATGGTCACCTTAGCTGTAACAATCAGTTCAATATTTAATAAAATCAAAACTTTGAAAAAAGGGATCTCCTTTGTGGCACCCTTTTCCCAGTCAGTGCTCGTGCCTGGCCCCCCATCAAAACTTCTCTAGATCTGCCCCTGTATCGCTAAAGTATGAACTTACCACCGCTCTTACATTGTTAAGATAGATAGATAGATAGACTTTATTCACTGCCCCTCGTGGTGACAGAAATTCCTCTTTGACAAGGCTCAGGACACTAGAGAAGTGTTAGAGAAGGGTCCAGCTCTTACTGATATCTCAGAACCTGTTCATAATTTCTCCCACCACATTCATGGCCCTGTGTCTCCGTCTGCCCAGCACTAATGATTCAGAGACGACATCCACTTGCTGTTTCACTCTCACATCTGAACCTGATCTATCTTCGTAGATGTGAATGGCTGTCTAGATTTTACAGCTGTCACTAGCGAACCTCATTCTTAGAGAAAAGTAATAAAATATATACTAATAAAGTTCACTTACTTACTTACTTAATATTAAATAATTATCTAACTGAAGCAGAACAAAGTAACTTTTGCTCTTGTGTTCCCCTACTGGTCCCATGTGAAAGCTCACTGTCGTAAACGTTCTCCGCGCCTGCCCGCCCCTCCCACCCGTTTCCTTTCTTTCTGCCCGTCAGACAAAGGTTTTTTCTGTCTTTTTTATTCTGGTGGTTGTTTTACGTGGCTTTTATACTTGTAGCTACTTCCGTATGAGTGCTGTAAATCCGCCTTGTTCTAAAATGCTGCTTTCAGGACACAGACACCGGGGGAAGGGAAGGGACCGGCGAATCACCCCTCCAAGTCTTTGCTTACCCACACAGGGATTCTGGAAAACATTTACTGAGGTAAAAAAGTTGCATAGTTCAGTTTGAAATAGGCTGTTGTTTACACCATCTTTCATTTTGCAGCTTCATATGATGGTGACATGGGTCTGACTGAGAGCTAAATTTAGCCTACTATTACCAGCCAAAAACAATAGTTTGGGATATATATGTATTTAAAAACCTTCATTGCCAAAGGTGTCACATCCACGGTCAGAATGAAATAAGTGAAATAATTTTGCATTTGCATCTTTTTAGCCTGTCTGATGCTCTTGAGCTGCCTCTGGGTGCAATAAACAGTTATAGCTCCTGCTTCTGAATGGAGACAGCATTGTCGCGTGACATCTTTAAACTAATTAGTTTTGAGTTTGCCAAATTTAGTGTATTTTTTTGGCCCTGCTGCTTCTGTCGTAGTGAAGCAGCTACTTAGCTGAGGAAAGCTGCTAGCACCCTAGTGGCTGCTTTTTAGCTCTAACTAAATTTTGGCTGGTATTTATCACAGGTGAAACCAACATTCTCAACTTTTCTGCTCATCCCACAGATGCATTTGGTACCATTTAAAAAGGAAATAAACAGGCTTTCAACAGTAGGAGTATAAGACTGGTAGCCAATATGCACTGTTACAACAGAGAAACAACCAAACAGAAATTTCCTGACTTGTTACTGTTTATTTATTCTTTTAAACTCGTCCAGTATCATAGCAGCAGAATGATTGTCTGGCTGCTGGGTTCTGACAAACAAATTAGCTTTGTCAAGAGAAGCTTTATGGGTATAAAGCTCCTCTTAATAGTCTGAATTCTATTTTTATTTGTTTTGAATAATCTTTTATTACTCATTTACATAATATTGCTGGACCTGCCCAGAGGTGACAGAAAGAGAACAGAAAAGAAAAGAAGACATTTTCTATTCAGATAAAGATTAGTGTTAGTAGTTGGCATGTTGTGCTGATCAAATTATATAAACCCCCCAAAAAATCTATTTTAATTTCAGGTTTTAAGGGTGGGTATTTCACCAGACGCTGCAGCTCAGATTGTATTTGAATGATTCGAATTCTCCTGGGGTCATCACAAATGTCCTGCACTTTAATGTGGTGACTTCAGCACCAGGTTATTTGTGTGCTTTGAACACAGAGCTTGTTATGTGCCTTTTATATTTCTGGGATGGTTTACAGAGACTATTTGCTCATCTGCAGATGGCATGCCAGAGTCGGAAACATTAGTCCATAGAGTTGCTGATTTTGGACACATTTTTATTTACTCTGAGCATAAAATTGCTCCACTCAAGTTGTTTGTGGCACGAGAAAGCTTCTGATTACTGTAACCTCTTGGGGGGCACTTGGAGGTCTCCAAAAGCTTTTTTTCCCCCACCTCTCCCCGAACTACACATGCCAACATTGCCGCCTCTGTGACAGACCTATCAAAGCTTTTATGGCTTCATAAAGCTGGGCGGCTGAGAATACCTTTCTGCTGTGTCTTTCTGGGGTTGTATGCTCATTGAAAGCACCAGTATGCCAGTTAATGTGATTCTTTGAGAAAACAATGAATGTTGGCATTGTCGGTCTAACTGGGAAATTATTTTTCCCCCCCTTTCCCTATCAAAATATTCCCTTTCTTGGTGGCATCCCAGTTGAAGCAAAGCTTGCTATGTAAATCTGTTTGTGAATCATTGTGGCCTCATTTAATTATGCTGAATAGCAGCTGTTATGAGCCAAGATTCTCACAACCTTGAACGCTGCGCCGCTCGGATTAAATCATGCTCTTTTATAACCCAGCTTCTCACCCTGACACGCGAGACGGAAAAAGATGGCAGGCGTTTGGAGCGGCAGAAATGCAGCACCTGAATCATCTCTTGGCACGGTGTTGCTCCTGAATGTGGTTTTGGATTTACTGTTGAAGGAGTTATTAGAGGGCAAGGCAGTGGTGCCTTTTATGTACATGGCTGTTTTTGTTGTGTGAGGCTACAGCACAAGACCAAACACCCTGACTTATAGTGTTGGCAGTGTAACGGTCACATCTCCCCTTTACTGAAGGTTTATTCAAGCAATAAAAATGCACCACAGGCATTAAAAGCCAAAGGTTGTTTCATTTATAAAGTTACCTTGAAACAAAGAGGGAAGTTATTTGTGCCTGGGGAAGTTTCTGGCGTCATGGAGTCAGACTCTTTTGAAGTGTGAACTATCTGTTGTTCTTTATTCTGGAAAAAAAATGGACATACAAGATTGAAGGATCATGCGAGCAAATTCTATTTAATAAGGTCCTGAACTTCATCAAGACACACAGTGTGGTGCCATTATCTTCACCCGGAGAGCCATGCAGGGCCCCGGTGGCTGATGGGATTAAGGAACAAAGAGAATCATGGGATTAGTTGTTTACGGTAGCGGTGAGGAGTCTGGAAGGCAAGCATTTTGTTTACCTTTGTCTTTATTCTTTTATTCCATTTCCTCGGCCTTGTGATGTGGCTCCCTGTCGGGGGGTGGGTGGAGAGTGATATCTTGTTTGGCTCCTGACAGCATCACTTGGAGAGGAAAATGAAAAGAGATGGCGATAACACAGAGACTCGTGCATTCACACACACCTCCTGCTGGCCTGTCCACCCCACGCTGTTCATAGAGCAATTCAGGCCCGGCAATTTAGGGTTGTGTTAAAGTGGAGGGAAAAGCCTAAAATAGTGAGGTGAGGCGAGAGAGACAGTAGGAGCGGTGGGGAGAAAAAAAAACAACAAAAAAAAGACATACCCGGGGAGTGATTGGTGAAACGGTGGGGGACAGATGTAATTTTCAGACAACGGCAGGGAAGTGATGTAATTTTCTGAATGCAATTTATGTCTGTGTGTGTTTGTACACATGCATTGTGTCTGCGCATTGTGCCATCTCCGACAATGCAGATGGTGGAGTAGCACTCAGATGGAGAACTCATCAAATGAGAGAAACAAAGCATCTCATTTCTGGCACTTGGATGTTTTTGGAAGACAAAAATTGACCAAAGTTTTCCTGATATAATGGCCACCATTGACATAAAAGGGACATTCTCCTTCTCTGAATGGGGGCTTAACATAAACACATTTGTCTTTGGTCTCTGGAAAATCCCCCCCCCCCCCCAAAAAAAAACAGCGAAAAATCTGCAGCTGACATCCGAGTAATATTTCCTTTCTTCTTGTTGCTTTTTAACAGAACAAACAGCAAGAGCAATTTGTCATGAATTAGTTTTTATACTCTGACAGGACAATAGTAATAACCCTCTCAGGATAAATTGTGACTCTTAATTTTGACTTCTTTGTTGGACTTGCCAAACTAATGTTGTGCCAGGACAAAATGGTTTAATGCATAATGCTTTGGGGAGTCATGGTGAGTAATTAGTCTGACAGATGAATTAAAGTATACAATGACATTGTTTGTTGGACATGAATCTGCCCGGTATAAGCAAATATCCATTAAAGGGAAGAGTTGGATTATTTATTTGTTTATTCGTCTCTTTAGCTGTCATACCAAAAAGAAAAATTAAAAGTTTAACAGGATGTCTCAAATGTTAGGACTCTGAAAGAGGCCCAGTCTCTCCAGACGTCTTTTAATACATCTCACAGTTCACAGTTATAAGTTGTGAAATGGCAACGTGTCCCTGAGCCGGTTGTTTAGTGAAGGACAGCATCCGTGTAAAAAGATGAGGATAAATGGATGAACTGAGGAGACTATTGTTCAGCGTAACTTCCACATGTTCTGAGATATGGTTCCACAAATTAAATCAAGTGTAAATTTGTGTTTCATTTTAAAGGTATGGTGGTAAAGTAAGGCAAGGCAAGGCAAGGCAAGTTTATTTGTATAGCACATTTCAAGTACATGACAATTCAAGGTGCTTTACATAC
>JBBDHI010000007.1:25923337-25939536 GCA_037177115.1 Craterocephalus stercusmuscarum
CTAATTTATGTGGTAAAGTCTGACCTACTGGCTGCTGAATGAGTCTAAGCAAGCCCAAGATTGATAAAATGGACCTATAAAATAACTCATGTGGAGTATAATTAGATTCCAACTATTGGTCCAACACAGACACTGAAAACATTTATCATCTTATACGCTAATGCCCAACTGCACACGTCTGTGATTCTAATGTTTGATATAAAGATGTTTTCTTTTTCTTTTTTCTGATTTAGATACAGAATTAGGGTTTCAGATAGCTGGTATCTAACTTCATGAAAATACTGAGTATTTTATGTCAGTTTAATTTCAGTGCAGGTGAGCCACCTCTGCAGCAATCTTTCAGTTTTTGTTAGGAATGCAAGCGTAGTGCTGTGTGGGTTTCTACAGGATGTCAGCATCCATGTGTTACTGTTTCCACCACAGCTAATACTCGGGCAATATCATTACATGACAACTGCCAATGTGTCCACTCCGGTTGATGCATCGGCCGTAAGTCCAGGGGCCTGCCTGGGAAAGAAGGCCCTCCATCAAGCTCGGAGTAAACACATGCTGGCCTGCAGCTGACAGTTTTCCAATATGCAAACTTTCTGTGTTTATTTATTTGCTTCTTAATGACCTTAGGTTCAATCCAAAGGGGCATTTTATCCCCCCCTTTGGTGCGAAAAAAAGAATTTTTTTTTTCCTGTAAATAATTTCTGCTGGCACATCAAAATCAAACACTTTGACTGAAAAGTTTGCTTCATGCTCCAGATGGAGGCCTTTCAAAGTTTGCTCTTTAATACCAATAAGTGCCTAAGTCGTTCCTGATCCCTCTGACATGTTGTCTTAACTCGGCCCATACCTGCTCCTCTTCCTCTCTCTCCATTAGCTCTGCTACCAGCTTTAATCAAAATAATGTCAACACATCATAGCACTGTGGGCTACATTAGACAACAATACGGGTAATGAGATCACACTAAAGCACTGAATGTAGTTATGTAATCAAAGATGGGAGAATGTGGGGCAGCCTGACTCTGCCTTTGTAAGCTTTTGGAAGGGCGTTCAGATGTGCTAGCTACACACAGCATAGCTTCAGCCTCTCTGTCACATCCCTCCTCTCTGGAAAAAAGAATTCTAGGTTCACTACCTGTGGCACTTTCCTCTTGTGTCTCAATTAAAGCAAAAATCGGACCAGCTGTTACTTTGATGTGTGTTTACAACTCGATTCAGCTTCTGACTTCAAGTGACACCCTCAAGTATCCGTGTGTCAGTCGTTCTGCTTTGGATTCGGCATGTTAACAAACCCAGCATTAATCTGTAGTTTTTGTCAGGGATTGGCCATGTGTACATCAATGAGTCAGAAAAATGCATTTAGATGACAGAACAGGCAGCAGCCGCCACTTCCACAGAGCTGAAAGGCTCATTAAAGCACTCTTGTTTGTTTCTCCCAAAGATCACTTCCTCCTTTCTTTATTGGAATAGAAGGTTGTTGCCATCAAAACCACTAGAATACCACACCTGCCAACTAGGATCTGCCTTTTCATCATTCATCGGCGTCTAAACTGTGCTTGATCTTGCTGCGCACCCCTCGTCTAGTTAACGGGCGCATGTACATGGATGTGTTTGTATGCGTACTTCAGGGAGCTGTGCAGCGGGAGGTTTAGGGAAGCTGTTTGACAACTATGGTAAACATATTACAAATGCAGGGAGAGTGCATGTGGGAGGCTGTTGATTTGTTTGAGTGTAGTGCACCAAGCCAGGGATCCTAATCTCATTGGGGGTCAGACTATAGCAGGATTAAAGTAGTATGGGTGGAGGGGGGTGGTGCAGGTTTCAGGCAGGGAGATACAGGTGCTAGAGCTCTTATTCTGCATGCTAAGCAGAAACATCAGATGTGCGGTGTGTCATATATAAATGTGTGTGTGTAAATGAGCTTCTTTCTTGTTCCCAGAGGACAAAGTAAAACTTAAAAGACTTCAAGATTATCTTTCATTAATGCAAATCAGTGCGTCTCAAATGAAGTGAGCTACAGGAATGCGGCGACGGAGATTGCTGTGGCGTGGATAACTTGGTCTTTTAACAAATGAGGTTCTCTTTCTTCCTCGTACTCTCTTCCACACTCCCGTGCTTAGAGTTTTTTTTTCATTTACCTTTTTCATGCTGCTCATTATACTGTAATACCTGCACTGTCAACATCATAGATGAGCTTGGCTTTCCTGGGGCTTGAGCAATCTGCATCCGAGTGCCACAGATGACCAGTGCGGAACCCCACAGGTGATCCATCACCGAGCTAACCGGACGATAGGGAGCAACTAGTAATGTAACAACTGATCGATGTGCAAACTGTAATTAAAAGCACGGTGCTAATAAGTACCGAGGGAGCAATAGTCCGTAGTACGTGCACAGCCGTAGCGCAGGAGAGTGGGCTGGCGAGAAAGATGATGGAGGGGCAGAGGAATGAAGCAAGGGATAAGAAGGATAGAGATGGATTTGGGAGGTATGAAAGATGAGTGGAGTTAGAAAGGAGGGAGCCAAGGAGGCTGCAGGGTGGCAATGAGTAGGCCTGGGTGAGAAGATCAAAGCTCAAGTGTTCCGATGGACAGATTGAACAGCGCGGGATCAGGGAAGGCAGAGGAGGGTGCTGCTGGCTGAATATGTAACAAGCTGGGGAAAAACTGGGAAGGAGGCGAGCAAGTTGTGGTTGCAAAAGCAAAATATCAGCTTTACATTTTTTCTTTTTTTAAAAAAAGAACATTTAAGAAGCTTTCTGTTGTTTACCAGATGTGTATGCACAGGCTTTCTAAAGCTGTTGACATTGCAGCAGTGACTCCAAAGAAGAAGCGATGGATGGACTGAGGAAGAATGAAAATGGGCTCCTTTGTGTCCTAATCTCTCACCATATCTTATTAGGTTGCAGATCCATACTCATCCTAATTAAAACCCATCTTAATTCTCAACAACAATGAATCAAAAGTGCATCCCCTGAATGTGAGGTTGGACTGATCAGAAACACACATGCACTCACACATACCAAAATCATAAACCTTGGGTGGGATATTCTTCTAAATCCCACTGTAAACAATTAGGCAAGTTATAGACTGTTTAATGAGATAAAAGAAGATAGAGCCTTGTCTTTTGTTTGTTTCTCCATTGGGACCATGAGCTGGAGTTATTTTGTGTTATCAGGATGTTTCCCCAGAGGCAGCTGCACGGCTGGAAAGCTCCAGGCATTAACACACAAGGCTTTGCTCCATCTCGGGGTGTGTGGGTCTCTGCGTGTGGGCATGTGCTTCTACTTTAGTTTGAAGGTAGAAACCAAGCACCAAGTTTATCCAATTTGTCTTCTTTATTTGTCTCCCCTGGCCCTCTTTCCTTCCTCCGTAAGTGGCTGAAAGGCCTCCTCTCTGAGTCTCACACACCTTCGTACAAAAGTACTACAGAGGGATGTTTCAGTTGCCCAGGAGGCGACAAATTACACAAGTCTGTGAAGGAGAAATTCCTCCCTCTCCCTTTTCATTTGAATTTGTGATTGCTTGCTGCGGTGTTGCTTTCTGCTGCTGCATGTTGGGAAGCATGAAATGAGAGGAGCTTTAGTGTTTATTGAGAATCATGTGGCGTTGAAAGAACAGGATACAGCAAAATCGTCAGAGCTCATTCAAGACAATGTGCCAGCAGCTCTGCTACAGCTGACAATGAATTACCTGCGAACCAATTTAGAGAATTACTGCGACCCCCTTCCTCCTGCCTTCTGGTCTTTATCTCTGTGTTTTCTAGTTATCTCACATCACCTGCTAATCGAGAGAAAAGGTCCTGTTCTGTCAACAAGCCTGCAATTCTAAAAGATCTTATCTAGCCACAACACATGTCTGCAAATACTTTGACGCCATAAATGATTCATGCATCTTTGCATCTGATGGCGGAATTCATATTCTTGTTTACTTCTCCCCCTGTTTAAATGGGATATGACTTTTTATATAAGGCTGCAATTACCAGCTAGCAGAATAGTCAGGGAGGTAATAGTAGAAATGTCACCACACTCCAATGAGCTAAACCCAGCTAAACGATGACAAGCAGCTCTCCCTGTCAGACATACAGACTAACAGGCTCCAGGGTTTAACATCCACTTCACGATCCTCATTAGGAGTGGCTAATGCGAACATTCGGCTCGGCAAACAGGCAAGACATCAAAGTCTCTTGTGATATAAGAAGTGTGAAAGGCTAGCACATCAGATCATAAACTCGTGTAACCATAAAATGTGACAGGTGCACACATCAAAGTCTGTGTACACGTGAGGGTCATATATTTTCTCCATCGTCGTAGGAGATGAAAGGTTGTATGTCCTTTGACACATCTCTCCACTGTCACTTGAGAGCTGTGCTCACAGCTACCTCCAGGGTTATGGGTACAACACGCAGAGAGCTGAATCCCTTTCGTTTTAAAGAAAGTTCTGGGTTTAATTTCCTGCATGATGTCAGTCTTATATCTACATTGTCCTGTCCCACGGCTGCAGTCACTGTTTCTCACCTCTTTGGTCCCCTTTATCCTCTCTGCTCCCCCTTCACTAATTTGTGTCTTGGCTAATGACACATTCATCTTCGGTCACCTTCAACCCACTCAAAGCAGCTCTTGACAAATGCTTTCGCTTGCTCAAGGCCGTCGGTGTCAAACAATTTGAAGGGAGAGTGGCAGTGTAAATACCAACACCTGACGCTACTTTCAGGATAATCACCGCTTCCACTGGCCTGCTCTTGGCACTCAACACCTCGCACAGCTTCTTGCTTTGATTTGCAGCAGGGGGAGAGTCGGTTATCTTATCCTGTGTACATGCAGGCCTGCATCTATGTGTGATTAATCTATACTGAGCGAAAGGTTGGGTCCAATCAGTACTCCATTTGTGAATAGTGAAGGACTCTGTGACCATGAAGGTGAAATGGGAAATGGGAGATGGCGTGTCCAGTGTTTTGGCAGGGTAATGGAGCCTAAGAAGTTATTTAGGACCAGCTCTACCCTGTCACATGCCTGTCACACCGCTGGCTCGGCGGTGTCACATCCGATGTGCGTCTGCTGGAGCGCGGCGCCGTGCGCTGGCATCTCCCATAGTCCCACGTCAGTCAAAGACAACACACATCACAATCAAAAATGCTCTCACGCGCACAAACACACATGTATGTTGCATCATGGAGACGCTAACGGAGCTGCAGGGACCCCGTCAAACCATCAGCTCTGTCCCCTCCAGATAAACATCCTCTCGACACTGTGACATTTTCCCTCAACGCAAGCCGAGTATGAAGGCTGCAGATCTGCATGGTGTGTGTACGTGCATCTCTGAGTGTTTTATTTATGCATGCACGAAATAACAGGCCTTTTATATAAAGAGCAAAATTAATGTGTGACCCTGCTGTACTGGGTAATAAATCACTTCTTGTGAGATGGGCGCTTTTCTCCCCCTCCCGGCTCCCCTCCCTAAAATGTTACCATTAGCATTTTGTTGTGTTGCGTCTAAGATAAATGATTGCAAGATTTATGGAAAGAGAATTGGATGATACCGAGTGTTTGTGGCACGGTCATGAGAGTCATGTCAAACTGTGCTGTTTTTGATCTATAGGAAAAGAGCAGCGACTTGACTTGACATGTACTTTTAACTTCCTGCCAAGTTGAATTTAATCATTAGTTATTGGTCTGTTCCATCCCATGTGACCTGTAATATTTGCCCTTGCTGATGTGCAACGGACAGAATATTACACAATGTTATGAGTAAGACAACAAACAGCTTTCTCCCATCTTTGAAATAAGTATAATCCCCCATTAGTGTCTGCGCGGTAACTTTTAGATACCAGCATGATGGCTTAATGTTGATATAACCACACGATCTAAGTCGATTTATGCCTTCTTGCCTTTGATATTTTTATCCACCAATGCAATCAATCCAGCCTCTCAGAACTTTAGCCCAGCAGTGTATCTCCTAGTCAGACCACCTCCAAAGGTTTCTCTTTCACTCCCCACCTCCCAGTGTTCCATTTGTCCTCCTCCTCCTCCTCCTCCATCTCCACACCCTGCGCGAGGTTGAATTAATGTTTGACTGTGGGAGACTTGTAGATGGCAAATGTTCACATTCATTATGCATGACTTCCATGTTGCTGTTAATTTCTCGGAGCCAGCCAAGTCGAGGAAATGATTTTGTACATTATGTTTGTTTAATGAAATTGTCACACTAATGGAAGAGAGGCTGAATAAGATGGAGATGACTGTTTCTATTTATCGTTTTTATGACTTCTTTTTTTTTTTTTTTGTATTGCAAACAGTTTTCACATCATCACCCTCACCCGGTATTTATAGACCCAAGAAGTACTCAAGGAGTTCTTATGGATCGTCAAAATTGCTTAGCAGCTCATAAATAGTGGTTCCTTTAGCGTGTTCTTGTTTGTTCTTATCAATACTGAAAGTGTACTCAATGTGTGCAAATCCAGATGCACATATTTGTAAGTGTGCTCCATTTTCTTAACAGCTTGCCTATTTACTCAAGGTTTGCATATGTTTTGAGTGTTAAAGATTCATGCATGCAGGTTTGTGAATAATTTAGTGGTGTGCGTGTCCCAAAGAAAACATGTTTCATCTCAACTCGCACTGCACCTGAAGCCATACAGTGTGCATGTTTCTAATCACATCTCCATTTCCCTCCCCTAAGAATCCCAGTCCAACCTGTTCTTACACAGGGTCAGTGTTCACATGCTGTTAAGGTGGGCTTGTACAAATGATGATCAGTAGCCTTTGAGGGTAACTGGATTGGGTTAGCCCAAAGGCTGCTGGTATGAGACCCTAACAAAAATGTTATTTTTGGTATCTCAGGTTTACACTGATTATGCCCATTATAACCTGCTAATATCTTATATTTGAGTGTTTTTTTTCTGCAAAATCATTTTGCCAGAGGACTGCAGTAGTTGCAGGGCTTCAATACCAAAGTGTGAACAACACATTGGGGATGTGATGATAAACTCAACTCACGAGATGAGACGATACACAATATTGGATCCACGAGAACGAGACAAGACAAGATTTTCACATTACTTTTTATGAAAAAAAAGACAAAATATGACTTGAAAAAAAACGTACTTATTAATTCAAGTCAAAAACAATGCAAGTGCATCTAGAAATATTTTATAACTTTAACTTGCATCCTCAGCATGTTTCACAGTTTAACTCTTTCCAAAAAAGAAATCTAAATGTTTATTTGTTAAGGCAAATGTGCATAACTGCAAAACCGCATGTCCATAAACTGCAGTAAACTCCAATAAACAATGGAGGAATGTATTGGTGCTGTGTGAGCCCACCCGGTGTTAGTTGGTGTCCTGGAAGGTGCGCTGATGTGGGTCAGCGGGTTTCAGTCTGGGCCGGGTGAGACAGAAACAGTGCTGGAAGCCGCTCATCAACGCAGCTCCAGAACATCTCTGAATTATCTGGTGAACTCAGACACGGCGCAGAGATGCCCGGCTCCGCTTATTGATTGATAAAGCTGTGCCGCTCTCTTATTTATCACATGAAGCCGTGCCTCGTGCTCTGCTGCATCCGCCACTGTGTAAACCAACCGAAGGAAAATCCTGCGGACGCGTGTCACGGCCTTCGGACAACTGTCTGTCCTTGATGCGCGTTCAAGGCGTCTTGACGCCAAAAATCCAGTGTCTGACATTTTATTGATCCAGCGCTCAACTTTGGGCGTTACATGCATCTTTGACACCGCATTCTGTTTGAGCGCAGCTTCATCAGTTTATGCACAAACTTGGTCTGTATACCCGAAAGACAGCTTTTCACTTAAACGAGAAATATCGTCAAATTTGATCTTGCGAGATCTCATGGCACAAAATCTCCTTACACCCCTACAACACATTTAGCCATTTTTTGTTCTCTGTAAGAACAGATAACTTTGTAGTTCTTAATCATAGCAGAGCAAAATTACGCCAATAAGTCATCAAGGTGGTATGGAGTTATAACAAGCATTTCATAAAAGACACAGATCTGGTGCAAAAAAAACATTTTTGCTCCATCTCGGGGAGCAAGAATGAAATAACTGGGTGTCTTTTCTTGCTCTTGTGCCTTCAAAAACGATTAAAAAGTTCACTGTTATTGCATAGTAATTGATGAGCTTCAGGCTGCTGCACTCAGGTTTGCAAACGAGTGTACAGCTCATTTCTTCTTTACATATTCACACTGCTATCAACCTTAATGTCTCACACAGAGCCTCTGAAACTGAAGTCAACGTCCCTGAAAAGGAATCAAAATTTACAGATTTTTGATCACACATCTGGCAGCTCAGTCTGTGGCCCAGTAAAATATAATACATTAGCTGTGTTTATATATTGGTTTGATAGTGTGTGACATGATGTGTAAAGCAAAACTCAGCTCACATGGCTGATATTGGCCTCTGGATTGACGACTCCAATAAATGCATATAATTCATGAGTCTATGAGACTAGAACACAGAATTTTAAGTTCAGAAAGTTATGTAATGGGTCTATATAGCGCATTTACACATAAAGACTATGACTGGTAACTAGAGAGCATACAGTCAAACTGTTCTATGTATTTCTTTTCTTTTGGGTTGACTCATATATGAAAAAACTTTTAAAACATGAAAGGGAAGGGTAGAATGAACCCAACCACAGACAAAAAAAACCTTAAAACAATTAACAATACTTAAATACTGGCACAGTGGAGTTTTACCTTTGCTTGTTATTGTCACCTTTATTTCATCAGTTTATTTATTTTTGATTTGTATTTGTTGACTGCAGCTTATAAGCCCTTTGGTGCTATATAGAAAAATTGAACTTAATTGAACTGAATACTATTATAATCCATATATAATTTAATGCTGAATAAGTGAATTTTCACATAGTGTCACTGCGTATGTAACCTGAGCAATCCACGGTCGGACAGTTTAAACACAGGCTGCAGTGGAACGCCCAAGATAAAGCTTAGAAAAGGTCCTGGTATTTTCCCCATTCAGAAGACACATTCTTTCTCTTATAACTGCTTTCATTTAGAATTTGGGACGATAGAAGAGAAAAATACTGCACGTTGCAGGTAGTTGTATACACAGCTCTGTGGCCCTTTGATCTCATTGGCTCATCAAAAATTAAACAAACATTAGAAATGCGCCGGTAATTCTGCTTCGTATTAATCTCAAGCACTTCTCAGAGGCCCTGGAGTAAAGTTGTCAATAACAGGCATGTTGCGCTTTGACCATATGTTTAAATCTCTTATTTTCTTAGACCAAGTGTAGCCAGTTAATAATGGGGGTAGAATTGGAGCTTTGGCTAAACCTGCAGGGAGAGACTGCTGGAAGATGAAAAACTTGCCCTTGAGTGTGTTTACTTCTCATTTTGTTAATTTATACATTCAAATGCCGAGATTCAGAACAATTTAAGTTTGTATCCTCATTTCCAGAAACAGAAAGTTTCCTAAAATCAAGCACTTTTAAATCTGCCATGCAACAAAACCAATAATAAATCTCCAGAGTGAGTTTGAAACAGGATCATGCAGTAAGAATACCAACCACTTTTATCATTAAGGGTTTAATTTATGCATGTTAACGTTTTTTACTTTCTTTTTTCTAACATTTATCTCTGATTATAAAGTATTTTATATGACACCATGCACCACACCACAACTGGGCTTATGTCTATCCCAGTAAGTACCAGGCGAGAAGTGGGGGACAAGCGGGACAAGTCACCAGTCCAACGCAGGGCCAACACAGAGACAAACAACCGCTCAGTCTTCAAAATCCTTGTCTTCATCTTGGGTATCGCTGTTGTGACTGACCCCAATTCTGCTGTTTCCTTCCACTGATGCAAGGGTGAAGATTTGATTCTGACATTGGTAGGGACATAAAGTTGCTCTCTTTGCAGCGATTTTTTAAAATCACTGTATTACAAAAGAATCATGTTTACACTGAAAATCCATCCAAACAATTAGGAAACTCCTCACTTAATGAGTACTAGTGTGACCTCACTGTAATGTGGTACAAAACATAAAGAAATAATTATTGTCAAGCTATGACCTCACCTGTGACCCTGGCTCTCCAACTGCTCCTTTCTCAGTACTCTCTGTCAGCCTCACTTCTGTCACCTGACCAAATTAACATATTGATTTAACAGGGGGAAAATGTGCCCATTAAAACTTATTTTTTCAAACACAATGATAACAATTCTGATATAGTACCACATCATTATGGTTATGATTATTAATAAAGAAGCTATGTGGTTAATCTGACTCACTGCAATTGTATATTAAATGTTTATTTGTATATTATTATTTTCATTTAATCAAAAACATATTTAAATTATTATCATCCCTTTTTTCCATGGATGGAAACCTAAAATATCTTTTAAAATCTGTACAGCATCACGTAAAAGTAAGATCAGATAAACATTTTTGTGTAAAACATTATGACTTATGAAATTACATTTAATATGTAGCCTAATTCAGATCCAGTTTACTAAATGCTCATCTGGTGTAACTCTGCCTTTCTACCTTCCTCTCCATCTGTCTGATAATCTCCTTGCTTTTCTAAACTCCAGCTTTGATTCTGTCACAAGACAAAATAACCCAGTGATTTATGATGAGGAAACAACTTCATTAAATTAGCTGCTGATATTAGCATGATTATTAATAGTGCAATAGCAGCCGAGAAAATAATTTCTTTGAGACTCAAACTTTTATTGACTTACTCTAAATTATCTTCTTATGTCCAGCTTTCTTTTCTTCGCCGCCGCTAGCTAGCACTATTAGCACCGTGAGCGCGTTCATCAGACTGAGTCACAGCTGGAACCGGCAATCACATCAACAAAAAATCGGAAGAAACAAATCTATACCAGCTGAAATGGGGTACGAGGCTGGACTTATACCAGCTACAGCACTCTTTGATCTGACAGCTGTTTGTGGGAAGTCAAATGGAATGTGTGGTGATGCGCAGGTCCTGCCCATTTACTCTGCATGCCATAACCTGTTGTGGCTGACCCGTGCCTTACAGTTGGCCCGGCGCATTATGAGTAGAGACATGTTGGGAATTACTGGATATTGGTAGGGACATGTCCCTACCGTACCTTCCCAATTCTATACCCTTGCACTGATGTACTTTTTGACTTTTATTAATAAAGCAAAACAAAACCAAAAAGTTATGGTTAAGTTAAAGTAAAATGGGAAAACTGTATATTAACCTAAAGCTATAACAGGGCTTAATAAAGGACTGATTTCACAGAATTGTAATTAATGTATGGAACTTGTTAAATGAGGAAATTTAATGTCAACATCCTTTTGCATTTTAAGTCCTCTGTTTAAATAAAAAACCTTCAAAAAGCAATTTTCTGTAGGGCTCTGTTCATTGTCTCAGTGGTGGAATTAACCTCTTGAGTAGATTGTATATGACATCATAAGAAATGTCCATGTTCCCCCCTACATATCAGCATTAATCCTGTGTACCAAACCTTTTCAGCTAGCTCCTAAGTGTATGCACATGTGAATGGTGTATGTGTGTGAGTGTGTGCACGTGTTTATTGCAATGGTGCTGATGCTGCCTCTAACCCAAAATCCATCACTGAGTCCAGCCATGCGATTACAGCCTGCCATGGGAAACGCTGACTGCTGCTGCTACTCTATTAGGCAAAGTGCTTGTGTGTGTATGTGTGTTAGTAAGAGAGATAGTAAGAGAAAGAGAGAGAATGAGTATTATCCCAGGTGCTAAGTGCTTCTCACTACCCCCTTTTCGGCCCAGGACCATTTTCTCACACGCCACACCTATATCCCTCACCACTCCAGGGCTGTGAATCAGTCCCTTCTGCTGAGGAGATTACCCTATACTGCATTGCTACAGACCGATTTAACTCCTCTGCTTTTCCATCCCATCTTCTCTCACCTGCATCCTTCTCATGCCTCCTGTTCTAGCGCTGTAAATAAATTTATCCAAAAGTCTTAACCTGGCGTCGACTTTAAAAGGGGAAAACATCTGCTGAGGACAGATATGTGAAAATGTCTGCACGGCTTCTGCGTGTGCGCATCTACAATGCATATCACACGTGTGTCAGCGTAGGAAGCTAGGCGGGCTGTGAAATAGGGATTGATGTGTCCATTTGGAGACAGGTGTTTAGATGTGACTGAGGGCTGCGGCAGCGTCACTCTGCCTTGGTCTGCTGCCTCCGCCGGGGCGCCTCCACCACTGGCCTTGATTACTTGTTGTTATTGGAGTGTGAAATCTGAATATGCTTTTTCATCACTCAAAGTTGGGCTTGAGTTAGTGCAGGGAGGCGCGGCAACAGCAAAGTGCTTGGTCTTATGTTGTGTGGCTGGCCAAAATTTGTGTCCTCTGTTGCTCACTTCTCGGGAGTTGAACTTATTGGTATGTTTTTGAAGGTTAAACACATGCAGGCGAAAACTTAGTTTTTCCTTTTTTTCATGCACTTGTCAGTTTTGAGAGGATTTTGACAATTTACCTTTTATAAATCCAAAATATACATTTTGGTGTTTGCTAGATTGTTTTATTGAATTTTAATTTAAATAAATGAACATAAACCAGATTAGGCCTAATTATCATATTTAATGATAAAACTGTAGGAAAATGCACATTTTCTCCATATTTTGCACTAGCACAGATTGATTCTTTGTGATATTTAAAACTCAAGTATGTTTGAACTTCTCTACAGCTCAGATGGTGAGGGAGGATGCTGGTCAGGGCCTCGCAGGGCCAAACATGTTGTGAGGGTCTGCTGGGAATGTCTGGTGGAGTCCTCTGTCAGAAAGAGCATCAACTCCCACCTCTGGCAGAGCTTCAACCTTGCCCCGAGTAAAGTGGGGGACGTTGAGTCGGAGTGGGCTCGGTTCCATGCCTCCGTTGATGAGACGGCCAGCCAGACCCGTGGCCGTGACGTTATCGGTGCCAGTGGTAGTGGTTATCCCTGAACTCGTTGGTGGACACCAGCAGTGAAGGATGCCCTCAAGCTGAAGAAGGAGTCCTATCCGCCCTTTGTGGCCTGTGGGATGCTGGGACCCTGACAGGTATCGGCATGCTAAGAGGTGATCACTGAGGTATAGAGGGTTTTCGGATAGGCAGTGAAGGATGACTTCCAGATGGCGTTGAGGTGAAAAAATTTTCAAAGCAATGGTAAAAAGTGAATATAATACAGATGCTAAGTTAGTACCTGGATGTCATGCAGCTGACAATGAAACAGTAAACTTTGACAATGTCGAAGTAAAGCTGTGGCACGAAACTGCCAAGCTAAGAATGTTACAAAATTGGCAGGAAATCTGATAATGCATGACTAAGGATGGCTTAATATTTTGTAAATAATTTTGTAAAGGGAATAATGAAGGACTAAGCAGAAGAACAATTAAAACTTTTCTATGCTGAACATTCAGGTGTGAATGCAGTCTTGGTCTAAAACTTAATAAAAATAATTTAACAAGACATCGGAACTTGCAATGTTCAGATAATGTGCAGATTAGTACATATTTTTAAAAATAACTGATATGCATGAGTGATATGTTGTTTGGGAACGAGGTAGCTGATCGCGGGTCGGGACTGATGGCCACAAACCATGTGATCACCGCCGTGTGTGTGTCCTCATAGGATAGTAAACAGATATTTTTGAAAAAAATGAATTTGTACTGGAATAAAAATTAGACTTTTATGAAAAACAGCTTACCAACACACCACACACACTATTAAAGGAGCTTTACCCGATATCATGTCTGGCTAGTTTAGTTAGCGATAGCGCCTATTTTCTTAGCGTGATGCTCTCTCGGCCAATGGAGTTAACTTTCGTAACTTCCAGATCCCTAGGGGAACGCTCTTACTGGCTGATCGGAATTCGGACGTTCCAAAAGTTAAACCTATTGGCAGAGAAAGAGCGTCACGTCAAAGCTAAAAAACTAGCCGCTATCAATAACTAAACTAGATGGACATGATATCGGGTATAGCTGCTTTAATAATTACTAAATTGGGCAAAAATGGAAGGCTGTTATACTAAATGATGCCATAGGAGCTCTTCTTCTGAGGGAGACAAATCTTTTAAAAGAACCAGGCCTCCCCTTTTTTTAAACTTTAAAGATTAATTTAAAACTTAAATAATTGTCACCCTTTTGACAATATGTCGTATTACAGTAAATATTATTAGAAATAACGCCAAAAATATTGTACCTGAATGTTGGGAGAAGGCTGGAGCGATGCTAATGTTAGCCCATCACCTCTCGTTGCTTTTCTCTCTACTTGTGTCAGATTGTATTTGCCATACTTATGGTTCAAGATGGTTTCTTCTAAATGACCTCCTCCTGTAAGCTGACAGTCAGACAGCTGAGCGTTTAAATAGCTGGAGTGTGTTATAAAAAGACAGAGAGCACCTGGTAAAAGGCTATTAATCTTCAGGTGCTTGGAGGAGACATTCGTTATCAGAGCTTGGGAATTAAACATGAGCATGAATTCTTCAGAGGCGCAATATAAAAGAGTTGGATAATTTTAGAAGGGATCACTCCACCTGTAATTTTAGCTTCTCTCAAAGGCCTCTCTGTCCCTGCTGTTTAGAGCTAATCCCTTTTGGAATTTGGAGGCTGTGTTCTCCAATATGTATTCACAAAGTGGATTAAAAAGACTCAATAGTTCAGGTTTTGTTTTTCATGCGGTTAAGTAAAACCTGTGAGAATGATTAGATTTCCTGGTAAAAAAAGAGGAACGCTGAAGGCAAAAGGAAGACAGAAAAAGTCTGCAAACACTTAGCATTCACAGAATCACTTGTTTTGACTAAACATTCAGAGATATTTGGCAATATTTGGGGGGAAAACTGCGACTGATCTACAGAAAGATTGTAAAATAAATGCATTTTAATTACATGACATTAAGTGTGGCTATCCTTCGATCTCCATCGGCGCTATCAGTGAAACCTGCTGCTGTTTGTTTATGGAAACGAGCAACAGAAGCAGCAGGTGTATTTGCTGAGCGTGGTTTTACTGTGATGTTTACAGCGCCCCGTGACATCCCTGATATTGCTTTAGGGAGTGATTGATTATTCTGGCCACGACACTGGCTGCTTTACACCCATTAGCCTTTAACCTTTCAGGTGAGGGGTCACATCAACTGCTGAGGGGACGGTAAGTCGGGGATCAAGCTGGTCCTAATTTACTGTCCCATTACTGCAACCCTGTCAGGATTAGGACCAGTGGGAATGAGCGAAGGCGGGGCAAAGGGAGTGGGAGAGAGAACAAAACGGAGACTAACTGGGGAAGAGAGGGATTAATCAACAAGGAAACCATATGAGAGACAGCAAAACTGAAAAACGTCACAAAGCAGGAGTCTAAATTGTATCCTTTTCTGATGTTTATTTTATCTGAGGTGGCAGGTGTGTCAGGTCCACAACCTCGCAGTGCTTCTCTGGCCCGTTCTAGCTGGCTGTGCGGCTCGCCTAGAGATAAGACGGTAATGAAGCCGGATGGGAATAACACGGCCCACCAAAGGAAGCCTCCGGCCAGATAGCCGTGCCCGAGCGTTGCCTCCATCCCATCCTCCCATGGCTACTCTTTGTCTCACAACATAAATTTGTTCCTTCATCCCTATCCTACTGGCTCTGTTTGTTAAGGGACTGTCGATGAAGGAAAATAAATTGTGCTGATTCCCAGTGGGCAGTCGGGCCGCTGGAAGCCCCGTGTTTGTCTTATCACAGAAACCGCTTCAAGCAGGGAAGTTTAAAGCTATCTATGGAACGTCGGAGCTCAGCGATTATGGCTGACAGTTGTTAGCATTATATCATATTGGGCTAGCAGAGGCGCTGAAGCCAAAATGGATATTATTCATTTGCTTAAGGAACATAGGGTTGCTAATGGGAATCTCATCAGCAAAGGTCAAAATAGCAGAAGCTGGCTATTTAATTTTTCTATTTCCATATAACATTATTTATTTTTATGTATCTTTACATTTATTCTCATTAAAACAAAAAAGGATGTATTTAATCTTACACTGCTCACAAAAATTAAAGGAGCACTTTAAAGAAACACATTAGATCCATCAGATCTCAATATGAAGTTGGATATCTATACAAATAACCATCTTGTGTGGCCCCCACACCCTTGTATGCTTGCTTGACAACATCGTGGCATGCTCCTAATGACAAGACGGATGGTGTCTTGTGGCATTTCCTCCCAGATCTGTGTGAGGGCATCCCTGAGCTGTTGTACAGTCTGAGGAGCA
>JBBDHI010000007.1:25947196-25957559 GCA_037177115.1 Craterocephalus stercusmuscarum
CCCCGAACGCTCCCATTATATGGATATATGCTGATCATGTGTAAATATAAATATCGTCTGAAGGAGTTCGAGTTGCACCACAACTGCCTGGGTGAGTAAATGATCGGATAGCATGCTACAACATAGGTACAGGCTGAAAAATACTGAACTTCCCCTTTAATGTGCTTATTGTGGTGCAGCCATAGCAAAGCTGGAATGAAAAGGCTTCAGGTAACATGTCATGATAAGACAAATTTCTACATCTCTGTATAGACAGGATCAATGCAGAATTAGCCATCAATGGCTGCGAAACTTTTCACTGAGAAAATTGTAAAGGTTCTGTAGTGCTCTCTGTAGTGCCGTCATTTTATAATTTCATAAAAAGCTACATAAATTAAATTCCTGGTAAGAGTTACCTCCTCTTGTCCTGCTTTCAGCTGCTGCAAAGATGAAAACGTGACTAAATATCAGACTTGACTTTAACAATATTCTATTTAACAATCAAATATGTAAACATATAAACATGATGATTTAATGAAACATCCGTAATGCTGACAAAGACGGCTACGCACTGTTTCTGGTTTTACTTCAGCTGTGCTGGCTGATCAGTATCATGACCAGCAGTCAGCTGTGTTTCTGGCTGAAGGTCGCTGGTTAATCTAAACACACTGACCTGTAATATCAGCAGTATGATTGACACACTGCCATCTTTCAGTTAGATTGCTTGTTTCCGCAGACACAGATGTGCCAGCCTGGTGATCATTTCAGTCACTCACACACCAAAAAAGTAGAAAGGAATCATTCCGATTAATTGGCAGGCTTATAAATCTTTCTACTTCTATTCATACGTTTGCTGCCTGACAGCACTCAACAGCCGAGGGATACCTCACTGTCTCAGAATTTACAAGTGCTCACAAAAATGCTCCGTGGAGCTGACGGAATAATCAGCTGATAACCGTCTATGGGTTTGTCACTGCAAGCGGTTATCCACGTATTAGCTCCATCAGCTTTATCCTGCGGAGGCCGAGGGGTTGGAGCCAAGGAGGGGTACGCTCTGAGCCACCAAGCAATAAAGGCGGGGAGTGAAGGAGTCTGCATCCCCCAGCATCAGAATCAGAATCAGACGATCTGGGGAGTTTGGAGAACAGGTCAACGCTTCAGGCTTTTTGCCTTCTCTTTCAACCCTCCTTACAGCAAGTTATGGAACTGTTGCTATGTGGGCGTACGCTTGTTGAATGGGTTTTAGGTAGGCGGCTAAAGTAAAGGCAACACAAATCTCAGGACCCAAAATTCCTCAGCACAATGCTGCCTTTTAACAAGGTGGTCATTGTGTGTTTGCTCAGTGCCCCTGCAATCACTTAACCATGTATTATACAACACACTCCTTCCCACTTTTTTTTCTGAGGCTGTTGACGACAACCTTTCTGCAGGAAACTTCAACTTGCATGTATGACAGAATTTGTTCAGAGCCAAAAGTGGAAAAGCCAACTCTCTCAATGATAAGTACTGTTGTATAATAGCTAAATAATCTACATTTGGGGCTGCAGACTGTAAGTCAAAATAGGTGGCTGTTAGCTGGAAAAAAGCTAGATGTGACTTTATGCAGTGAAAATATGATTTGGTGAGAAAGTTGTGGCTCAAGTCTGGCACAGATATCTCATTATATGCATTCATTTGTGATAATATGATGGCACAATGGCTTAGGATTTAGTGCAATCACTTGTTTTTCATGAAGACAGTGGACAGAAGCTCCAATTAATTCATATTTGTTTTTGCAGATTTTCATCAAATTATTTTCTGATTTGTGCATCGGTTGGGTGTAAAAATGTCCACTTCAGCACAGAGGATTTTTTCCAAGTTGCACCAGCGAGAGAAAAACAAACGGCAAAGAAAAAGAAGAAGTGAGTTGTGTAAAATTGGAGGAATATTTGATAGAGTGATCTTTTCTAGGGATTAAATGATGGTTTTTATGGTCTCTGCTGCTTCAATTTGATTCTTTCTTTATATTTACCTCTTGCAAGTCTGCATGAAAGTGCTTTTTTAATGAATCTTTAAATTTCAGTATCTCAGAAAAAGCCCTTCAAGTTGTTACTTGCTGACCCAAAAGCCGTTTCCTTCTATTTGGATTTAATTCTAAGACTTGTGCACCTACAGTACAAGAAATTTTTGCTTTCTTTCTGTCTTAGTCACTGTCTCTCTTTGTCTTTCACTCCTCCCCTCTGATGCAGAAATCCATATTGTTGTAAATGAAGCTGTGAGGATCGATGCTGCAGGCAGGGCAACGCCTGAGCGCTGCCACCAGTGTATTGCTACAATGATCTAGTGGTTAAAAACACATCGGCAAACAGAGAAGGGAAGATAGATCTGAGCCTGCTGCATGCCCACATTGCTCTCGCCGGAGACATCATCAAATTAAACAACAACTATGATGTGTTTCTGCTCTGTGCCCCCGTTACCACACAGCCACGCTCCCTCCAACACACACTCCTCTAATTCTCTCTTTGTTATTGACAAGAACTTCCACAGGGGTAGATCCATAATTGAATGCACGACATGATTTGTTTCAAGTTTAAGATGAAGGCCAATTAGTTTAACAAACAGGAGACAAATCTGGTTTGACAAAAGTTGATGTAAGGGCAAGCAAAACTTCTCCGCTGGGACATATTTTGTAAACTAGACTGAGACCGTGAAGAGAAACATATATTTTATAACTTTCAGATAAAATCTCTAAAGGTATTTAGCATTTGGTTTAAATTACATGAATGGACATAAAGCAGCAGCACTTTTTTCCAGTTCAACGTGACTTCACTGTATCAGAAATCTTTTAGACTTTTTTTTTTTTGTGCCTTTTTCCTGCGCTCCTTCCTGGTAGGTGACCTTTTCGTTTCACCTCTTATTCCTCGTGGGATTAACCTCGGTCTAACCTCTGTTTCCGTGTTGCCACAGCGGGTTTCTGGATTATAGAAACTCCTTATCCCCACAGTAAACAGTACACAGAGGCACAGATGCTTGCACACAAACACGTCTATCAGTGTGAGCAACCTTCGGTGGGCAAACAGCAGATGAGGGCGACTGCTGTCACGTCTGCACGCTAACGCTTTATTTACATCGATTAATATTTTCCACACATTCATCTAGACAAAATCCAGTTTGTTTACACACTTGCATTTTCGTTTCATCTCTGCACTGTTGGCGATGGAACTACCAGGGACGTCTTGGTAGCTGCAGCCACGTCGGGGTGAAAAAGGGGTCAAAAAGTTGCCCTTGTTTGTGTCCTGCCGAGAAGATTAGATCTCTCATCCCCTTCTCAGATCAGCTCTGATCAGAGGCAAACAATTCACAAACACACACGCATTCAAACACGTCGACAGCTACAATCTCCCCTCCCGTCTGGCCGAGCTGACAAGATGCGGTCACAGACCCCGACCATGTATCTGCCACAGAGAGAAACCAAGTGTGTCTTTTTTTTAAACCATCATCGTCATCCCTGCGGTTGTTTGTGAAGTTAAACAGCAGGTTGATCAGCAGGGGCGGAGACCTTATCAGACCAAGTGTCCCATAGCATCCGCTAGCATACTGGGCATTATGAACACAAGACTTTGACTTCAGGCGGGGTCTGATCCTTGTCTCAAATCCACCAAGAGTCAACAGGCAATGGGCACGGAGATAGCCAGCTATAGGGAGAGTCCTCAGGCCTTTCTAGCTCCGGAGGAAAGCTTTGTTTGTTTGTTGAGGCTGATCTGCTCTCTATTCATCTGCTCGCTGCCTCTCTTTCACACCACCCTGGACCCTTGCCTGAGCACCACAGATTTCCTCTGAGCTCTGGTATTTCAGGTCAACATCATCCCAGGGCTGAAGTGAAAATCTAACCCCCCCATCCCTACACCACCTTAATCACACTCCCCTCTCCTGCCAGTCATTCAGCCATTTTCATCCCCTCACCGTGACTCACACCATTCCTGCTGATTAACATTTTTGACACAAATACGTGTTGTTCCAACACCCAAAGTGGAGAGTGCTTGAAATGTCATTAGAATTAAGAATATTGATGACGCAGGGCTGAGCGGTGGCGTTATGAATCACAGCTGGTATGAATAAGTGAAAGCGATAGGTGAGTTCTCAGTGATTTATGTACAGACTCCCGTGGTCCACGGCATAAATCACCAGCAGCCATGTTCTTATTGAGTTATGAAGCCCCAGAGTTGCATCAGAATAATGGCCAACTCTATGTCTTGTGTGTTTCTACTCAATCCATAAGATAACAGCCATGGACTAATAAATAAATAGAGATATGTGCTCTGTTTTATGTCACGTTATAGATTTATTTTTTCATCAGAGTTACGTCACTGCTGAATGAAAGCCCAACGGGTTTGTTTTTGGTCATTTCAGCTGTTGGATGTCAACCCTTTAGGAGGTGGAGTTTTTAAAAGGAAATGTTAAATTTTGAAATCAAGGATTCAAGAGGTTGTAGCTTGGAAGTGGATAGAAATAACGGCAAAATAAAGCGTTTATGATGGGAGTAAATTTACTAATTTCTCTGCCTATCCATCTATTTTCTATACCACTTTTTCCAATTTAGGGTTGCAGGGAAGCTGGAGGCTATCACAGCAATTAGCAGATGGGAGGCAGGGTGCATATGGACGGGTCACCGTTGTATTTCAGAGATAAAAAACACTCACACTCTGAGTGAGAATTTAGAATGACCAGGTCACCTAACATCCATGTCTTTGGACTGTAGGAGGAAGTCAGAGAATCTGGAGAGAACCCACACATACACAGGGTGAGCGTGCAAACTCAAAAACCCTGTTCATACCCCAAAATAACAGATTTCCAAAAGACAATTTGTACAAAAATGCAGTGAAGTCATCAGTGTTGATGTTGGACTCAGAATCAGTTCTAAGTCTGTGAACAGATGGTCCTACTCTGTGTAGTGTTTAAGTTCTGCTAAGCCCTGTTTAATTGTCAGTGTTTATTTATCTCTGATAAGAGATGATTTGACTTCTAGACTAAAACTGGTAAACAAAACTTTCACTCTATAAGATAAATAACACCCAGTGTTATTAAAAATACACTAAATATTTTAAGTTTGTAATTCAAACAATTTCTAAACATGTTTTTTAAGGAATTCCTTTCAGTCTGTTGCAAAGACTTTTTCTGTTTTCACAAAAACCATGATACCTTTGATTCTACTTCTTGAACCGTACTCCAGAACAGAATAATACTTATGTAATTTCTAATTGAATAAAGTAACAGGCTAAATAAATAATAAAATATTATCTGTGAAGTGCTTTTCTGGACACCCAAAGGGAGTTGCACTGTATTAATTTGCATGTGATAGTGGCTATAGCTGATGGAAACATGGCACCCAAACAGCATCTCACCCCAACAGAACATCATATATAGGGATCAAATATTTATTTTAACAGGCACAAAAATAAAGTCGGTGCTCGGGCATCTCAACGAAGAAAACTGAAAAAAAAAACATGGAGACCTGGAGCTCCGTGTCATACATACATGCATGTTATACATGGTGCTGAAAGAAACTATGGAAAAGAAACCAAACAAATATAAGGATTTAAATGAATCAGTGCATGGCACAGAAATGTTTTTGCTGTTCTTGACTCATACTGTTAACAGTTTCTCATGAACAGTAGTGTGTAACTTGGGGCTAAACTGCTATCGTTTACGGCGGTTGTAAACCGGGTGATTTTTGACCCATTTCTGAAGTGACTTTTCGTGTGACCAGTTTTTGCCCAATTTTGGGCTCAATCGTGTTTTATGTCTCGTGTACTCTACATAAAGTTACGAAATCGATTTGCACCTCACAACCAGCACCCCATCAGGAATCATGAATTGCAAGAACATCAAACTTATTTGAAATGCTGGTCAATTCACGGGAAGGTCCCACACAGCAGGAGCATGACTGCATGCCGACTGACCTCAGACTCTCAGACTGGCTATGTTGAAGTTGAAGTGAAGAGGAGCAGCGCATGGTGGTACGGTCTCCATACAGAATAGCATGTTGGGGGGTATCAGCTGAGAAAGAAAAAGAGAAGCATGAGTCAGTGATGACAGTAAACAGAGAATAAAGAGCATTGCAAGAAGAATGGGGAGTAGAGCTAAGTGCACCTGGGAGGTCCCCACTTTACCCAGCAATGCAACTGGATTCCCATGAGATTCTTCAGCTAACATGTGAGAGAATCTGTCCAGCAGCTTTTAGGTGCGACAACAATCACCACTCATAGTTACAAGATGATGATAATCATCATTGTCACAATAACTTTTACTCTTTACTTTTAACAACACTTTTGAATAAATCTTATTGTTATAGATTTAATCTATCATAAAGGTAACTTGTACCCTTTAGGCATTCATTTCTCAATCAGTCTATCTGCCCGAGCAAACCCACATAAGCTTCTCCGATGCCACAACTAATCAAAGTCCTTGGCTAAATACACACTGCTACTAAATGTAATAAGTTCCAGCACCTGCGGCAACACCTAAATGCTACCAACTGAATTCAGGAGCAACATACCAAATCAGCATTGTTTTCTCATTCTGCAAGGACACAACAGAGTGGGAAATATCGTCCAACCTGAAGGGGCAGGATCATGTGAAGAAAACACTGCAATCTCAAACACCGTAATGCTTTCTGGCTCAATAATGCCGGCCTCACTGAGCCACCGGTTAATGGGAGAACACGCTGAAAACAAAGCAGCCCCTTTTCATGAAAGGACAAATGGGCAAAACTGAGCAATAACAGCATTGTTGTACAATACTGAGATCAATAAACACGTATTGATTTGGTTGATGAGTGCAGGCCTCACTATGGATTACAGTCCAACATGCAAACTTTCTCCTGTTATAGCTTTACTAACTGGGTCCCTGTTATTTTAGCGATCATTTTAAATTCCTTTAATTCATTGTTAAATCTTTGGATGATCTCCCACCCTACCAGTTGCACAATCACTCCCCCTCCCGGCCCATCAGGTGAGCTGATCAGTTGCTCCTGGAGGTGCAGAGGACACGACAGGAGCTTAGAGGGGACAGATCTTTTTTTCTGTAATTTAATTTAATTTAATTTAATAATTTTATGTTGCATTTTTTACATGTGAACCGCATGTGATTGACATTGTTGTTTTTAGGACTAAGCACTGTTTTTACCCAGTGCTTAGCAGATAACGGACCACCTCACAAATGGAGATCATTGCTTTGATTTAAAAAACATGGAATGTTATTTCAGAAAAGAAAGTTTTCAGTAAATCAAGTTTTCTGGTGTTTTCTCTTTTTTTTCCCTACATCTTTGCATGCTATTCTGGCTTGTTACCACTTCAAATATGATGAACACAAATATGCAGTGTTTGGGTTTTCCAGTCTGGGCTACAAAATTATTTTAGGATTTCTTGCTATTCTAATCAAATGTAATAAAATAACCTGTTGAATTTAACAAAGCCTGTTGAGGCATTAAATGTACACACATTAAAGGAACTAAATAGGCCTGTCAGAAGTTTAAATAGCCATTAGAGTTTGTCATTTCTCTGGACAGGAACTTGTGTTTACAGTTGGCAGGCTTCTTGTTAAACTCCCCACAGTTTGTGCTGCATCTTTCACACTCGTCTCCTAAGTGACACTAAGCCTCAGCAACAGGGGACGGTATTTAACAGGGCCCACAAACAGCCATTACCCTGAGTCTCTTAAGAGCTGTCTGTATGGTGCACTGACAGATCAGTATCCCTCCTCCTCTACTGTGTCTTTGCCATCGGCAGGGAGAGCGAGATTTCATCCAACCTGATCAAGCATGGGGAGGAGAACAAACATCTCTTCAGACAGCACACATTACAAGCAAACATTTGCCACAACAGAGAAGCGCTCTTGGGCGAGTGTGCTCGTCTGTTAGTGTGTATGGGAGTGTGTTTTCTGCTGGTGATGTTATCTGTCTTTAGTATGAAGCACTCACTCTCTGTTCTATACCAACACTGCAGTGCAGGGGCAGCTTAGGTCAGTGTTGACTGCTCTTGTCTGTCTCACACCAGCTCGGTATTTCACTGAAACACACACATAGCTGCCTCCTCCTCTGCACACCGGCTCTGAGGCTCTGCAGAGAAAAAGCTTTCATCAGACACACTCGAAGAGAAAAATATTTTTGCCCACGAGGAGAACAACAGGGGCTGGGGAAATTGATTTTGATTTGAAATTGACGGGAAATAATGGAGCTTGGAAACCCTCCCCGAATTTGAATCAGCCTCTCATTGCAGAATGTAAATGGCCTATATCAAGACTTTTGGGGGGTAAACAGGTTTCAATTCCACTCTCACGTTCTTGCACACACTCAGATGTACACTTCCACACAAGTCTGTGCAGGCAAACGTATGTGCACGCAATCACACGGTAGAGATAGACAAGCAAATAATCAGTAAGGTGGGGACTGATAGAAGCTTTGCTGTATCTTTTGACCGCTGAATTGATCTCATTGCACATGTCAGTGAGCACCTCCTTTTTCGAAGCTCCTGTTTCACACTGTAAAGGTCACAACAGACAAAAAACAGTAACTCAGAGCAGCACTTTCGAGCAGATTATGAGCTCTGCTACATTTCCGGCTGCAGCATGATGGTTAATTTGTGTCAAGGCCATTCGTTTGTGTTTCATACCTTTTTTTTTTTTTTTTTTAGCACTGCGTTTGTTAAGCCAGGCTGAGCGGTAGCTGCGTTCAGGCTTTGGCTCTGAAAATAGCCTCTCACACAAAGCGGCGTGCAACAAGCACACTCACACACCTGCTTCCAAACAAATTCAGCAAAACAACTCAACAAACGCCAATTCTGCTAATATCGCTTAGTATCCTGCTTCCAATAATTTGAATATGGAAAAACAATCTCAGCAACCAAATTACATTTAGCATAGCTGAAGGTGGTCTCCTTCTTGTGCGCACCTGTAAAATGCATCGCCCCAGTGCCGTCAAGTTGACAGCTATTTGTAAAAATGGAGTTGGCAAATTAAATGTCATTAAATTTAACAAATTAATCATGATTTTCTGTGACAGTACTGTGGTATAATAAAGAAAGACTGACAAACAAAGCTGGGCGCATCAGCGCTTCCAAATTAATAGTGACTGACACTAAGACTCCCCACACTTAATTAATGGGATGCAAAACACAACATCCATCTAAATAGATGGAAACAAAAGCAAGGGTCGACTTGTGACATTCTCTTTTTGTTGCGCCAGATTGATAGTGTGAACGCATGCACTGATATGCTCAAATGTTGTTTTCCTAGACTGTGGTCTCTTAAGTAGACACCTAACACGCCCCGAGCCCCTGACATTGAGTTTATAAGCTCGCATTATTTTTAGCGGCGCTGTCATGTTTCCCAGAGTGACAGATCCTAAAAGCTTCCACATGCAAAACCCACCTCCCGTTGCACTCTGAAGCCATGTCTGCTTAACAGCGATGACTGGGCTATTATCTTACAAGATGAAAGCTGACACGTCGCTATGCTTTTCATTTCTGCAAAGACCATCACTTTCTAGCCGAGCTTTTTGATGTTTGATTTGTCCTCTCATCTCTGCCCGCCATGTGGCCACAGTCAATATTCTGCGATCATAATAATATCCGATCGTCGGATGTCAAGAGACTGTTTTCGCCCCCATTTAAACCACACTTGGTTGTGAAAGGAATAGCGCACGGAAGGACAGATAGGGGGAGGGGGGTAAAGGTCATGGCAGCGTTTTAGAAAACCACTCCGGAGAAACGGGACACTCCCAGGCACTTTGTCACATCAATTAGGAATTCTATCTGGGCAATGGGATCGCGGCCTGTGGGGCAGTGGACAAGACAGCCATTATACATCTTGCTGGTGTGCGTGTGCATGTCCGTGTGTGTTGTTTGTGTAAATGTTTGACGCAGGCAGAAAGGAAGTGAGAGGATTCATCATTTGAACTGCTGACTTTTCCTGGACCGACCCCTGGGAAAGCTAATTTTAGCCCACGTTTCACAACCATTTTAATTGCATCACGCTGCTAATTTGGAAACGGAGGCAGTGGGCGTCGTCTCATGCTCTCCGCTGCTCTCTCTAACTAACAGCCAGTCAGGCAGTCAGGCCTCGAGGCTGTGAGGGGGGGGACAAAGTGACAGGGTGATGAGCCAGACGCCCGTTGTCTGATCACACGGACTGATGCTGTGCCAGACACAGCAACCACTGGCTCGCTCAACAAGGTTCCTCTCACAACACAGGAACGCAATCCCGACCAGGACACTTTTATTCTTTTCCTGTCCTCTGCGGCTCCCACCCCTCCCATCTCTGTTTGTCTCAATCTTTCTCATCTTCTGGTTTCTCTTTTTTTGTGGGGGGGGGGGGGGGGGGGGGGGGGGGGGGGGGGGGGGGGGGGGGG
>JBBDHI010000007.1:26091540-26106420 GCA_037177115.1 Craterocephalus stercusmuscarum
AAAATGAAGGCACATCATTCTGAGGGTGAAATATTCCTTTAACCCTATAAAGCCAAATGTATCATATTTGATACATACAGTTTGAGGTATTTATCATCACTTTATGTCAAAAACTTTGCTCAAAACCGTGTTGTACACAACCTGATTCGTGTCTTTTGCCCCCTAATAGATGCCCCCTGACATATCAAATATATACAAAGAATATTAACACACTTTGTTAAATGGCCATTAAAAAAATTCTGATTAAAAAAAATCTTGGGCTGAGCTTTAAAGGGTTAAAGGCGTACTTTATACAGTCCCCTATCCTAATTTTAGCATCATATTCTATTTTACCAAGTACTAACAGCAACTTTCCCAAAAGAGAGGAAAGCTATGTTTTCATGAAAGACCAGCAGCCTCAAAGCAGAGGGTTGCGCTTTAGTCATGTGTGGCTGGCAAAATGGGGAACATTTCACCAAAAGAGGAATGAGTGAGTTAAAGCAAATACAGCAAACTGCAGCTCATAAATGTCCAGAGAAACATCAAATGTGGGAAAGAAAAGCAAAAACGGGTGGAAGGCAGGGTCTCACCAAATCAGCCTGATTTAAAATAAAAACATAAAATGACCACAATCTCTTTACACCACGTTTGTGTGCTGGAAGCCTTAAATTGTTTCATTATGACATGTTGATGTGAAGCAACATTTTACCAGGGTGACAAGTTGTTTCCCAGGTGATGCTGACAATACAATACATCTGGCTGGAAAACAGTTTTTCCCAACAATAATCAAAATGATTTAGTTGCGACTGAAAACATAGTTTTGCACTCTTTTGTAAAAGTTCTTATTGCTACTATTGGTAAAATAGAATATGATGCTAAAATTAGGATGGGGCACTGTATATAATGGTATTGTTATATCCTAAAGCAAGCCTTTCACCCTTTAAAGCCCAACCCCAAAAAAAAAGAAAACTAAAACTGAAATTATCATTAGCCTAAAAACACCGAACAACACCACAGAGCAATAGTCCCACACATCACGTGTCTGCCATAAAAGGCAGTACAGCGTTAGCACTGTGCCATTATGTAAATCTGCAAGCAGAGGTTAAAATAAATCCACCTCCACTCATTTCAAGTGGGTCATCAGTGATTATTGAGAAAACACTGAATTTCAACCTTTATGTTGGCATTCAGCTGCACACCTGGGGAGACAAAGAGAAGAGGAAAAGGAGGAAAAGGAGGGTATCAAGAGATAAAGGCAGTCTATTAGCCCTGTGCTTTTGAAGACTCTTCGTATGTCAGCTTATGTTGAGCTGCACTGCCTTGTTGACATTGAAGTGCTTGTTTGATCCATCCTAGTTTAAAATAAAAGCATCACCGTGCATTTAAGTAGAACTGTGGGGGTAGATTTTGCTGCAGGTTAAAATCTGATATTGCATCTATGCATTCATTAGTCTCTGTCCACTCCCGTTCACTGTCTCCTCATTTACGTGCCATCATGCCTGTGTAATTTCTCTCTGTAATGAAAGTTCCTCTGCCCATCAGTGACTGAAAATGATACGGGAAATATTAATAAGGGCCCTCTTTTTAACCAAATTACATTCTATCAGAGCTGAGATTAAATTAGCAACCGCCAAGGTGTGTAGGAACAAAGCTAATGGAATTGGATGACAGCATCCGTCAATCAACAAACGATTTAGGTCATTCCCCATCCGACCTTGTTCCGCCCACCCTTATCAATCTCAAACACACACGGAAATACGATGCCGTTTATGAGCCCCGGCCTCCTGTACGTAACAACAATGTGCACATTTGGTGTTTCATGTGACACGGAGACATTTAAGTGCAGACGAACAGTCGAGCCATACACTGTATAATTGGATTCTGTGGTGTCAATGATTCATTTAATGCCCCTGCTGACCCGTAGTGCAATGTTTCGATGTAAAGCTCAGGCTTTGGCTTATATGCTGTCTGTAGACATGTTTTCCTCCTCCAACAAATCTCTGAAACACCGACATCCACACACACTGCGGCCACAACATTGCAGATACTAGCTTTAATGAGGTACATTATATGGAGTTTCAATGTTACGGCTCATTTTAGTTAAAGCAAGAGTGTGTGTATTTATACCTGGATACTCTTCTGGTTGCAGGGTGAAGGTATAAAGTATCTCCTAACACTGATGAGAAACCCTGCATTCGTAAGAAAAACTGAACCGACTGGCTCTTATGTGGATTATTAGTGTGTGTATATCCAATTTTCTGACTCCCAGTCTATCTTATTTGTCCTTTTCTTCCTGTTTTTCAGGATTGGACATATGCATACACACACAAACACACACACACGCTCGGTTTTTTGTCTCCCCAGGTGTGCACTGGTCCAGGTGTATGACTTCACGGGAGCTCATCACTGCTCTAATGAGAATGATCACTGCTCATCTGTCTTCATCCACATCCAACAGAGAGCACCTGCTACTGTCTGTGTGTGTGTGTAGATGTGTGTATAGCTGCATGTGAATGCGCCTTTAATTACATCTAAGTTAAACCCATTGCATATGCAGGTCATAAACTGAAAATATGGTGGTTATTGTCCAGCCGAGGCGGCCCTTCAGTTTGATTTGGGCTTTCAGAAAGTCGACTTGGGTTTCACCATCATTTCTAACTGGTTCATTATGACACCTGAGTCTCTGAGAGATTGGGAAAGATTGCTAAGGCACAGGGAGCCTCCCTGCTGGATTGAAGAGGTGCTGATTTAACTTCCTGATTTGCAACAGAAACTCCTCTGACACCACATGAGACAGATCAAATGAATTCAGCTGCAGAAATCAGATATCACAAGCTGATTTACTATAAACAGTCGTGCGCTGTGTAACTCCACCTATTGCATAATGTTGATGGAGGGAAATAAGTGGAGGTGTTGTCCCAGGCAGAAGCCTTTTAGTGCGGAAGAAGAACGAAGGGAGACAAGGAATCTGTTGCTGGGCGCTTCAGATGGAGAACTTTCCCCCTGCAGATCCCCTGAAGCAAACATTAGTCTGTTGAAGGACCATAGGGGTCCTGAGCTGCAGTAGTTTTAGCCCCTAGCTCTCAGTCTCTGTAACGCCCGAAAACAAAACTTTAGAAACTGAGACGAAAGCTGAGTTGGTCCCTGAGCTGTGCCGTTAAAGTGGAGCTCCGTGCATCCACTGATGCCCGTCCTAAAACAGAACAAGTAGAGTTGCATAGCGTACATTGTAGCTACACCAGGTTTTGGGAGAAAATGAGTGCAGTGTTGAGGTACGACCTCAGAGTGGAGCGTGCCTGCTTTCTTTTCTTTTTTTCTTCTACTATTTGTTGTTCTACTTCTTGCTTTACTTCTTGGATGATTTGCAGAGTAGATGGCATGTCAGCCCTTTTTCACTGGACAGTAAATGTTGCATTGTGATGTCATTAACTGCTGTTGGTGCATCGCAGTTTTACATGCTTAAATGTGCACATAAGTCTGATTATTAGTCTATTTCTAGAAAGCTGGCGTAACAAAATGATGTATTACTGAGTATTTCCTCTCTCTCTGTCTGTAGATTGTTGTGTTTACTTCCTGTTCCTGTGTTTCACATGGTGCTGATTACCTCCCTCTTCCTTGTTTAATCAGCTCCCTCTGTAAGATTACTTCTTGGTTTCTTCTGCTCATGTCCAGATCCTTATGTGTCCCGTCCTGCTTTGTCATTGTGTTTTCAAACATCCTTGTCAGTTCCGAGTTTTATTATTTTGTTTTGTTAATCCTGCTACCACAGCGTCCTTGTTTCTTTTGATAACCCCTGGTTCCTATGTTCATCACTCTTTCAGTCCTTTGTCCTCATCTCTGACTTATGCGATTTGTGATTTAGCTCAATAAAAAACGCATTTCTTGTGCACGTGTTGCAAAAGACAATCTGCATTACAAAGTATAGCAGTCTGACCTAAAACTCCACAAGATTTCTAAAATGGCTCTTGCCAGACTGATATGTTTCGCCATTCTTCACATCATCCATCTGGAACCGCTCCATCAGCTTTGCTCTCCAAAGGCGTGGTTGTATTAAAAATCCTTGCATCTGATTGGAGAAACCATGTGTCTTTCATTTTGAATGACGCACTACTTCAACCACTCGCAGCAGCAGGAGCCCATGATGTAACTGCTGTCATGTTGAATACGGAGTGGGAGCTAACAGCCCAATAATGCTGGTAAACTGTCGATGTCATCTGCAGAATCGAAGCCGTGTTCACACCCCTGCATGTAAGCCGACATAGTTTAGAAACTACTGTCGCATGATGAATCACATGATGATGTCACATCCTGATTGGTCCGATCATTTTTAGTCGGAGAAGAGAGCGTCTATGGACGGGACTCCAGCCCCTCTTGTATTTCAGCCGAAGCTAAGCAGAAATACACGAAGGTCTGACGAAAGCCAGGCTACAAGATTTCAGGACTGGAAAATCAAATGAAAAAAAGCAGAGAGGTGTAGGTAAAAACCGGATCGTGTTTGAATGTAGTCACTAAGTTCTTCTCATTGTCTGCTTGTTGCTTCCTTTATTTTACCAGTGCTAAGACTAAAACCTCCACCCTCCTCTTTCACCCTTCTTAAGGTATCCCAGTCATGCTGTTATTCCCTCTACTTTCCCAAAGCTTTGATCCTTTTTAATTCACTGCACTTTGGCAGCTTTGAGAGCTACTTGACTTTGTCCTGAGGAATCTTCAGTGGAAGTGTGTGTGCATGTGTGTGTGTCTTTAATTCCTGGGTTGAGATTTTAATGATCACATCTACAGCCTACCCATTTCAATCAAGTAGCCTTCTGGGGATCTCGACCCTTTTGATTTTTTTAAAAGGCTTACTCTTGACAATTTGTTTACTTAAAAGTTATCCACAAGAGAAGGCAAAACAACAAAGATTGTATTTACCCCCAGAGGCCACATCAATTGGCCATTGTCAAAGTCTAAGTAGATTTTATGTAAAACTCTAACCCATGCTGTTAGTATTGACCAAACGACAAAATGCTTGTTCATTTTTTCCCGATCCAATTAGAATTCTTGTGGCTTTTCTGACAGCTCATTTATATTTGTGAGTGAGGGCTCGATGCTGAATGGGTAATTGTGCGTTTAGTGTGCGCTTGCTATTGTTTTCTGAATCACGTTACCTGAGTTTGTACAGCAGGGCAAACTGAATTGATTCAAATTTAAGATGAACAAGGGGGTATTGGATGGCCTATTGATTGTTTTCTATGATCAAATGAAGTCTGATTCCATTTGCTTTTCATCTGGTTTGTTGAAACCTTCGCTCTAATCTAGATTGCTATGCATGCAAAACAACTGCCTTTACTGCCGTTTAAAAATCATGTCTCACCGGGATCAGCATTCGAATTCCTGTGCAACAGAAATTCAGCATCACTTCTAAGGTTGTATAGATAAAATGGAGATAATGGGTTTATTGTGATTGTATGTCAATGACATGAGAAGTGCTTCCTCAGAGACAGTGCAAAACCATGTTATATACATAAAACACAGAAGAGGAATACAATATAAAGAGTAATAAAAAATCCCTGACGTGGTGTGAAATGAATAAGAACAGATTGAAACTGCAGTAAATAATCAAAATAGTGACAACAACTGAATAAAACAGGGTAGTTGAAAGGTAAAAAGAGATTAAATTAAGGATCATGCATCTGAATTTGCAGTTCTAATAGCTCAGGGGAAGCAGCAGTTTTAAGTTTGTCTTGCTTTTTGAACTCCCGCCATGCCTCCCTGGTGGGAGGAGATCAAACAGTTCATGTTCTGGGTGTGATTTGTCCTTTATGGAGCGTCTGGCCTTGTTGAGACTCTGTGTGCAGGATATGTCCTCAAGAGACGGCTGAGAACGCTGATGACTTTCTTTGCTGTCCTTTTAACAAATCGCAGGGCCTTCTAATCTCCAGCTGAGCAGACATCATGCCACACCGCGGTGCAGCGTGTCACCAGTCTCTGTGGTGGAGTGGTGAAAGGTCACCAGCAGATTCTTCCCTATCCTGTTTTTCCAAAGCAGTTTTAAAAGGTGGAGCCTCTGCTGGGCTGTCCTTTAGTCTGCTCTAATCTCCTTGTATGCAGGCGCATCTCTTTCAGTGATGAGACCGACTGCTGTTCTGTCATCTATGAGCTTAATTATTAAGTTAGAGGAGTGTATGAAGGTGCAGTAATGGGTTTATGGAGCATATAAGGGGCTCAGCACACAGCCATGCAGGGAGCCAGTTCTGCACGTGATGGTGGACAAGCTTTAGGAGCTGATTGTTAGTCTGTAAGAGCGTCGCTTATCATCTAATACTTAGCTGTAATCTTTCTCACAAAGGTTCCCAGGTTCTCCAGGTGACTTTGTGAAGATATGGAGGGCTAGATCGGTGGTACCTTCTGTGGCTCTGATAGCCCATTTCGTAAATAAGAAAAATAAGAAGTAAGATAAGAAAACTGAATAGTTTCCAAAAGAACATAAATTTAAATGTTGGTTTTTAAAGCTGGGGTGAATTTTTAACAGCATCTACTGAATGGAATTGTTCCCATTGTGACTTTAAACGTTACGCTGAGGCTGTATCCTACAGTATCATCCCTCCATCTCCCTCTGATTAGCTGATTGGTGAGTAATAATTTATTCAAACCTGAACATTAAGATGCTACTTTGTATTTTATCTGTGAATATTGAGAAACCCCAAGTGTGTCTCTGTGTTGACATTATAAGCAATGTGCTAATCTGTTCAACTTGACTTTAAATAACAGAAATCAGTAAGTGTATTAAATAAAATGTTTTGATTTGGACAGACTCGATACTTCAGATTGGACATCCTTAATTCCTACTGAGAGTCACTAAGTTCAACCTTTATACTATAAACTAAACCAGCCTCATGACTGAAAATGAAACAAATATTCCAGAGTTCTACTTGTTGCAAACATTTGTAAAATAACTTTTTCTTTTCACTCAGTATCCATTTGTGTTCCTATATGATGACATATACAAATCGCTACTGGTGAATTGGACACAAATTCTTAAATGAGGACCAAAATAGGATGATGGAATACAGATGGATTTCTTCTTCCATCATCCTATGGAAGAGTATGATGAAATCATGCAGTTCTGCCTCAGAATAATCAGGTTTCCAGCTGCGCTCTCTCCCTACAAGTCATTTGTGAACACAAACTTTAACTTCCACAAAAATAATCCACTCTTTGTCTCTGGTGCTCCGTACACACCAGTGGTTCTAAGTGGTTTCCTGCCTCCAGGTTTAGGGTCATTGCATTGATCAAACTTCATGCTACACAGATTAATTGTTTAAGTTTCAACTTCCATGTTTTCCACAGTTTTCCTACTTTCTTTACATTCATAATGTCCTTAAGCTGGGACTTAAAAGGGAATATTTAGGGCTTAGAGTCAGTGTACATTTATGTGTAGGAAAAATCACAGTAATGAAAATCTCCAGGTTCATGGCTTACACATTTTATAGTCATAGGTCCCAGTTCCCTCCTTGTATTGGGAAGAAGGTGCATTTTAGAGACCTAGTATGTTTTGGAAATGTGCAGGAACTTACTTTTTACAAGTTTTCTTCTGAAAATTGTTCAGTAAAACAAAGTGCAGAAAGAAAAACAAAACATTATTTCCAGTTTTCCGTCACAAATTCACAGTTTTATACATTTCAAATCAATGTCAACAATTTGCTGGTAATAGCACGTCTTCCAGTTGTCGGCTTCCACTTACAGAGCTCTGATAAATCAACACTGACAACAGAAAATGGCAGTTTGATCTTCATTCAGAAGGTTCCTTCCCCTTTGTTTGTCAACATGCCGTCTCGCTGTTCAGTCAGTCAGTCCTCCAGGTGTACAATGCCTGCTTGGTATCAAGACATGAGTGCCGGTGACAGTGATGGAGGGAAAAGGTCAGATGTGACACAGTGGTTATGAAGTGGGAACACAAAGAGCGCTTTGACATTTCTGGCCAAATTTCATGAGCTGCATTTAAATCATTAGGAAGCGGGAGAGAGTGATTGCAGGTGGTAAATTTAAGACACAAACTATTTCCTTCAACTTCACAGTAAGAATATGCACAGAACAGCTTTTTTAAAGATCTGGTAATTATAATAAATTGGACACATGACAGGTAATGCTTTGGGATTATTCAGGAATCTAAACAAGCACCAAAATGAATTTTACATAAAGAGCCACTTTGCATATCCTAAATGTGAAGCCCAATATGCAACATATCCAACTCTACCTTCCTGCACTAAGCTCACAATAATAATCACATTCAAGAACGATACTTGAGTTCATCTGTAGTCTAATGACTGTTAAGTACTGAGCCGGCTATAGAGGAAATTATAATTTGCTGTACTTAATGCATGCATTCTGCTCGCTGACAGGGCCAGATGACCCTTAAGGCTGATGATGTTGTTCAGCCTCCAGCTGCCAGGTCAGGGGGGTTCACTTCCCTTGTCCAGCTCTGTGTCTTCCAAGTAGGGTGACATGAGCCATCCTTGGCCTCTGTCTCCCATGTTGCCACTTCAGGGTCCAGGCAGGACCATTAAAGAATCAATTAACAGCCCCAATTAAAGAATGATGAAGCAGAGGGGAGAGGTTACGCTGTATGAAGGGACTAAAAAGCTTTAGCTTTGGCTCCTTAGATGTCAGTGTCCGTAGGAAAGTGTAAATGAGCTGCTGGATAATTGTATCACTAAGTGAGTCTCCCCAATGTTTGTCTCTGTTTCAGAAAAGTCAGATAAAAAAGCAAACTTTAAAATCTTCAAACTAGCTTACATTAATGTTAAATATTCCTTTTTAAACAGAAGAAAGCAGCTTTCCCGTCAGAAGGTGGTGATTTCTTTGCATGACTCTCATCAGTTGTCCGGGAAAGAATAGATTTGTTTTTATTTTTTCATTTTGTAGCTTTCACCGTGGAGCCAGTGAGTTGCATGAATTCTTTTTGCCAAAAGCTCAGTGTGAACAGAAAGAGAAGACCTGCAAACACTGAGATGAGTGTTGCTCCCACTGGACAGCTCTTGATCTTGTTCATCTCATCCTTCTTTTGCCCCTCGCTATCTTTGCCTCAGCTGCAGATTGCAGGCCAGCTAATGGTATCTTTACTGCTTCAAAGGGTCTCTTCAGTTGATAATGACAGCTTGGAAAGCGTGTATGTAGCTTAACGGACGCGCACACTGAGCTAAGCTTGTTATGGTAACCCTGCTCCGGACCGGTGTCCTCATTAGCTTTAATACCCTTAGGGTCTTTGTGTAAATGTATGGAGTCATGTCACGTATAGGACGTGTCAGGATCTCTGAATGAGAGTGAGTGCATGTGTTTGCACGTTTCCCCCCCCGGCCGGCAGGTTCACTGATCCTCTCTGAGAACGATAAATTCAGCTACACTGTGATGCTAATACGGGTGGATAGAAACAGAGTCTGCGAAAGAAAAGGATGAGAGGGGAAATATAAGTACTCTTCAACAGCACTGCAACTTAGAATGTGATTGTTCCCCTCTTGACTATCACTACTGGGTATCTAAGGTAGCGCAAACAGACTTACCCCAAGGCCAAACTGCCGCTGAGATTTAGAGTCGGCTTATGTAATACAATCTCGGGGTGAATGATGGGATTAGTCTGTGACTGTTACTGTGAGACAGTAAGTGAGAGCAGAAGAAGCAACGGGGCTGTTGGAGGGTGCTAAAACTGCCAAAGACAATCAGGTGCTCACACACACGATCCAGTGTCCATGCCACACTGGAAAGTGTCTTCAGGCAGGATTATTAGACATCATTAATGCTGCTGATGGGAATCTGTAGTGCAACTGTAACACCGGCACAAACATTGTGGAGAGATCTGCAAATGCTGGATGCCGAGGTCACGGGGCCTCCGGGGAGAGGGTTGGATGAGGCCCTCCGCCTTGATCGCCACACAGCTCAGCTGGGTTCGGGTGCCTATAATGACAGTGTCAGCATGCCATGTCTGGTTCCCCTGGAGCTAAATGTTCACCTAATTAAAACCTTTCTGGTTTCCCTTTGGGAGACGAGGGTAGAGGAATACAGAGACAGATAAGGCGATGGAGTAAAGAGGAGAATGATGAGTGCAACGACAGCAGCGGGAGTGGGAAATTTTTAACAAACAATTCAAAACCCAGTGATAAATAGAAATATGCACATCTGCAGAGAAGAAAAAAAGGAGACAGCGGCTTGGCTCATTCAACTGAATGTGTTTCAAATGTAAGAAAACAATGAAGAGGGAGACATTTTCTGACTTTTAGTTGCTGGTTGTCCAGAAAAAGAAAATAGAACACTTATTTGAACTTTCTTTTGTCTCTAGAGCCTGAACACAGAGAAGAGGGAGAAAAATAAATAAAGGATAAAGGGGAGAGGCTACAGTCTGCATCGTGCACAGATGATGATAGGCAGATAAAAAATAGTGGTCTGTTATTTTTTCATTCCATTTTACTGACTGCAATTTATTTACATTAAAGATTTAAATGATTTAACAGGTTTGCAGAGAAATTTATGGTTTTTAGCTTTATTTTATTTTAACTTTCACAGCATTTGCTACCAGTGCAAAGAAAACAGTACCTGTTGGAAAGTTATTGTTTCCCCAGGTTATTCTGATTTTCCTTTTAACTGCTTTAGAAATAAAAAAAGTACTAATTAAAAGGAATAATTAAAAAAATGAGAAATGCTCCCAAGTGCTTTAATCACTGGGAGTGAGTTCACAGAATTAACACCGCTTCTTTATTGGCAGGATAAGTCGAGCTGCTCTCGTCATCCATTAGTTTTCACCAGTTCAGTTACTGAAAACAAAGTGAAACAGCAAGTTTTCAGTCTAAAGGTGGCACAGTCCACCTACTAATCTTTGTAAAGCTCTAAACCATGCAAGAAATGTCAACATTTACCGTTTTTAATAACTGCAATGCCCCAATAGAACGCAACGTTTTCTGATACCCTGTGCTTAACACGTCACAAATTTATAGGATTTATTTTATTCTATTTTATGGTTTCATGTTGTTGTAACAAATTATGTGATGCCTTAGGTCTTTATTGAAATTATAGCCAGTTTCTGGATTATTTAATGAAGTAAACACAAATTCGGCCAGAGTGGCGTGCAATTTACAAAATGCTATCATATCACACAGTGACTAATGCAATTAATTTAGACTGCTTAAAAAGGTGGTTGTCAGAGTTGTCTTAAAATCCAAGAGAGAAACGTTTCTTTACATTATCTCTTTTCTTTTGACCAAGAAAAACACAAATCAGGTGGTTTATTTATTTGGTTAGGAACAAGTTGTGACACATGACAAATTAAATCATGTTGCAGGTGTAGATGTATAAAAGTTAAAATGAAAATCTATTTTCTGATCTCGTAAAAAAATCTTTTTCAATCCAAAAACAAATGGTTGCTGTCCAGATATTCTTTGTTTGACACTGCTGGGTCTGAGAGTGCAGAAGAGCTTTCAAGAAGAAACCCTGCATTTGTAGGAAACTACACAGCTTATTTGGAAGATGATAGCAACAGCAATAATGGAGAACAAAAAACACCACGGGATGGGAGCACTAATGGAGTGTCCAAATGCAGTACAGGGGGATGCAGAGATTGTACAAAATGGTCATGATGAGTGCCAGGATGCCTCAGTGAGGCCTTTCCTTCTCCCTGCAGCCTAACTTTAGTTTCAAAGGTTTACTTTACTGCACATTAGCGCTGGGTTTCTGCTCATGCACAAAAATGTCATGAAAATTACAATATTGTTTCAAAAGATTGGCCTTTAACCAATCATTGTCCACTGACATGTTCCAGCACAACATATTAATTCATTATTCCCCACACATTCGGTCTAAACGAATTCTTTGTTTAAGGTATTTGTCATTTACGATCGTAGCAAATCAAGGTATACAGAAAATACCCCATGACTGGTTGTTCTGATAAGTTGCCATGGTGAAGCCAGTGATTAAAGCTATTAAAGCTGCAGGCGCAGGGTTAAATGGGAGCCTTGACTGCTCCTGCTGTCACAAATTAAACAGAAAGGGAGAGCTAGAGAGGGCGAGCGTGGTAAAGACATGAAAAGATGAAAATAGTGAAAAAAAAACCTGCAAGACAAAGAAAAAAAAAGCTCAAGTGTGGGTGAGCGAAATGTGATTAGTTGCGCTCAAAGCAAGGCGGGATCCTACCTGGCTCTTAATTGATTTCTTTTTACAGCAGATGAAATAAAAGGTTATGGTGCTCCAACAATAACTTTCCTATCTAAGCCCAGACAGGGGGCTTTATCACACTATAAAAGACAGAGGACTCGTTCATCATCGCAGCGTGATGCGTTCCACAGGAGCTACGCTGTAAAGCAGGAAAGTGTGCATGTGTGCTGATGTCTGTTTGAAAAACAAATAGAGAAATAAACGAAGAGATTGCTTTTTCTTCTTTCCAGTGCATGTTCTGCTGTCGTATTTTAGCAATGTGACATGTTAATTTAACTTCCTGCAAGCTCTGCTGTCTGAGAAACGGGGATCCAAGGCAGAATTCTCTTAATCAGGATAATGTCATTTCAACTCCTTCTTCAGATTACCAGTGGCAATCAATGCAAAAGCAATCACAGTGTAATCATTTGGTTTAATGCTTTTAACAAACTGATTTGGAGGTGAAATTGTCGCAGGGATCCACAGTATCACGGCCTAACAAATATCACACTTTCAGCTAAAGTGCAGTTTCTAAAAGCAAAGTGAAAAAGACATAAAACAGTGAATCTGACTCCATCTTTAGCAACAATGTTCATGCAAACCTATGTTGTTTGCATGAGAAAAATGATATGAACCGAAAAAAATGTAATACTGACTACAAATAAACTCAGTAAAGTAGGTAAATATTTATTAAAATAGCATCTTCTACATAAAAATGAAGTGCTTCACAAGGAAACCATGGGCAGTGCTTCACACTGAAAGGCATCAATACATGTATCACGGAAAAGAGGGGAATTATTCCCTTTTAACACCTGCTGGTGTTGTATTACCCACTGCTGGAAAGCCTGACTAGTCACCTTTACTATGAGGCAGCCTATAAATCATCAGGATCATGATTCCATGGAGAAGAGGAACGCAGTTAAATACCTCGGCAGTGCCTTGAAAAAATGGTCCAAAAACTTCTCGTGTTGGGGTTCACTCTTGTTTGGAGATTCAAGTGCTTCCAGGTGCGTTCCAGTTACAGAAGCATGACCTGACTGGTGCCTCTACCCTCCAAAGCAACAACGCTTTTCTCCTACAGTGCCACTGGTATTTCAGAGTGAAGATAATAGAAATGATTCCGATCTCAGGACTTGAGAGACTTGAGGACTGGGATGCCGTCCTACAGCAAAATGTGACAAGGTGAGGGAGGGGACAAGGTGTTGTGGCCGTGTACGGATCTTCCACACCCTACGGGAAGTCTTTTACAGAATATAATTCATTTAGTGTAAAAATGTGTGTTTTTCTTTATTATTGTAGGAGAGTGCAATTATCCAGTCCACCAAGAAACTATAAACAAGAGTGAAAGCCCGCAGGTAAATATTACAGGGGACTTTGGTTCTTTTTTTTAGAGCTTTACCCACACATTTACTTGTGTTGCTCATTCCATAAAAGCATGTCCCTGAAGTTATACCTCAAGGCAGCCGTGGCCATTCAGGCCGTCCAATAATATAACATTGGTTTAAAAGAAGGTAAATAATCAAACAAACATGAATCCCATTCTTTTTGTGCTTTGTTTAAGAAGCATTTGGCTAAAAGCATTTTGGCATCAAAATACAGAGAATAATCATAATATAGTTTAAAGAGACTCAAAATTCATGTTCTAGCAGCAAGTTACTAACAAGTAATGTTAAATAAGAATAATGTTTTGAGGAATAAAATCATTTCAAGGTAAGTTGAGCTTTTTTCTGTGTGTCTGATGTCCACAGGTAGTGTGCTGCATAGCTTTGGGGCATAATTAGTAAACGCTACATTTCCAATTTACCTCCAGGTGTTATAGGACACCTTTAGTAAACTGTCAGTAGATGATCTAAGTGCTCGAAGAGGTATGTTATTGCAAATAATGATATAAATGTAGCTTCTTACTCCTGCATTTAGAGATTTGTATGTATGAAGACTTTCAAATAGATTTTGAAAGAGACAGAAGTTGAAACAGGAATGATGTGCACTCTTTTCTTAGTTCTGGTTTGTTGCCAGGCTGCAGAGTTGTGAGAAAGTTCAGGTCTCTCAATAGTTTTACTCTGAAGGTTTGGTAAAACAGTGAAATGAGACAAATGTGTGAATGTGCTGGTCTGAGTCTGAATAATGGTAATTGTTTCTTAATTTCTAAAGTGATTTGGCTTTTTTGTATGCAACTTAAAAATATAACACCCAAGCCAAAAATGATCAAGTAATATTTCTGCTGCTGGGATGATATGATAGCCCAAAGATTTTTTTATTTACATAACCTTTTGTCAGGCAGTTAAGAAAACTGACACAGCAATGAAAGGAGAAGCAGATGACAACACGTACCCTATGGATGCATCAGCACTGTTTTTTACAAACATGCCTGCAGGAGGCTGGAAGGAAAGAGAAAAATCCACACAATGTGTGGAACTTTTAGAGGTCTGTCCATTAAATTCTGCTTGTTATGTTTCGTTCATCAAGGTAAGACTTATCAAGGCAAGCCAGTGGGACCCTCAAGCCTCTGAGGTATGTATTTATTTTCCTAACAGAGAAGCTAAGAGCAAATAGAAGAAGGGCAACTTTATTTAATTGTTTTTTTTTTCTTTCAAGCACACTAAGCTTTTTTTCTTATCACTTCCAAGAGAAGTGCTACACCGACATAGTGTACTAAAAAATAATAAATCTCTCCAGACCGAATAATTTCATAACTTTTTGTCTTTTCTACAGTTTTTATTATTCACACTCATTTTAAAATGAATT
>JBBDHI010000007.1:26212631-26222806 GCA_037177115.1 Craterocephalus stercusmuscarum
GAAATTAGTGATGAAGGAATAAATTATATTATTTGCATTAATTGATTAATTGGTGGGTAGATGAGGAAGGGCCACAGAGGAATAAGAATGAATGGATGATACACTACATAATTTTTGGCAGAGATGTTTGAAGGTATTGGAAAGTAAAATTATTGTATTTTTTTCTTCTATTCAAGGTATTTTTCATTGTTTTTATGACAATAGAGCATCAGTCAGAGATTAAACATACAAAAAATTACAGCTCATTTTAACCCAGAAATGTTTTCTCAAAACATTTTTTTTTTCAGTGAACAGACTTTTCCCCTGCTTTGCTGTTGTTTTTTTAATATCTTTTGTGTTTTTAAATAAAAAAGAAGAGGTCTCCCTTCATGCCAACGTGGAGCACCTGGATATCTTTTCTTTTTATGCAACACTGATCCTCAGAAATGCTTCTAAGACAAATAATGATAGAGGTGAAATTAGCAAGTGAGACACCAACTTCAAAACTAACCACTTATCTGCTGGGGCTTTTTTGGTTTTGTGGGATTTTTCTAAAACATGTACAGATCTGAAAGCCATAATCTCATTGCCAGCCTGCCCCCAGGACACTCCTGTACAATCTCTGTGGCCTGTGTTCTTTTTTTCAGAGGGTTTTGTGTTCACACAAACACACACCGCTCAGTGCATGTGTGTGTTTGTGGGGTGTTGCATTTGACATCCAGCATTAGCCGTGCTTTAGAGAAAGTGACACTTGTAGAGCGCAGCTTTCATCTTGGATTATCATGCCCGTGGTTCATATGGGTTTTTGTGTTGGAGGTGATGGCAGAGTGGGATGATATTTACTACATCTGTCTGACAGCTGACCGACTGGTTTTAACTCATCCTCCTCATAAGCTCATTGCATTCTGGGATGAGCTTCATGGTTACATCTGAGAAGAGAAAAAGAAGTCCCCAGCTCATGGGCCCATTTTGGCAGACTGACAAACACCAACTGGTTTAGAAACCATGGTCCCATGAGAAATATGTCCATTATGTGTTTGTCCACATGTCCAAAGCTCAGCGGTGTCACAATCAAGGTGCAGTAATTGTGTTTGGCTGTTGTTTTGTAAAAGGACAAACGGTGACATGAATGGGTCGCCGAAACTCAATTCCAACTAGTAATCAATAGGAAAATACTCAATACGGCGGAAATTAAAAAAAGAATCAATACTTCTTATCAGTCCCTGAGAGTATCCATTGACATGTTCTAGAAAAAACAATTTGTAAGCTCTAAATCCCTCTCAGTGGCTTACTTTAGTAAATAAAGCATACCTCTCCATCAGAGCTTGTTTGCATTATTACAATGTGCATCAGTGGAAGTTATGTGTATGTGGCTGCAAGAGAGATTCCTAGAACTGGATCCTCAAACCCGTTAACCATGTTTTTTATTGATACAGGAACCTAGTCTTGCATTTACATGTAAACCTATGAAGCTGCGCCGGTGTCTGAGTAGAAAAGTGAACCCTTGCTGGAGGGTATTGGGTGAGATTGGTTTCAGACTGGGACAACAAAGCAGAGCACTATCGGTAACAGTTGGAGTTATTTTGGTTGCACTAAACATGCTGCTAACACCTGCAAAATGTCAACTGAGTCCAGACTAAATGATCAAAAAAAATAACCAAAAAGACTTCATTCAAGTGCCCTAGTTTAGCAGTAAAAGGTTATCTTTCTAAACCGTTTCCCAACAGTGTGGAGAGGCGAGTGGATTCCCCTGCACATGACAAATTGTTCCCCTGCTGTTTCCTGGGGGATGCAGTGAAAAGTGGACATTTCCCTCTCTGCCATTAAGAGGAAGGTGCAGCTGGTTGACTCTTCCTGGTCATCGGTCAGGCTTATAGAGCCATCAAGCACTGACCCCTTTGCTCCTCCAGACACAAAGTGTAGTTAGAGCAATCACTGACGATACTTGAGGAGCCTTTGTAGCGGTGAACATGCCCTCTGTTATAGGAACACTTGAGTGTTGTGCAAAAGAGTCTGCTGCAGCCCTGACTAGTGGAAGAAATATCAGTTAATGGACACATCCAAACAACTCTGCATCCAGGCATACACACATATACACCCACAGTCTCATTTCAGCGCAGGAATTACTGCGACTTTTTCCCATTTACATTATTCCTCTCGCTTTATTGGTGGGATCATTCAATTCCACGCCTTTCACAGCCAGTAGAATAACACAAACTCTTTTTGGCAGCCAGTGCAATCAGCATATTTAGTGTACCTTCCCTCCTTCTGTGGTTTATCAGCTCCCCCCCCCCCCTTTATTCCTTCCTGTCTTTCTGAGCAGGCATGTCTAGTTACAGTCTAAAATGGCCTTGTGAAAGAGGATGGGAGTTAAGATGGCATCCCCAGAGACTTTTCAGTGAAGTAATTTAATAAACTGTGATATTTTCCCACTCCACTAGGGAAAGGGAATAGGTTCAGAAAGTAATGAAACTCAGCTCTTGAATTTTTAATATAAAAGAATCAATTTCCTGTTCTTGAACATAACCAAGCAAAGGGTCCTCTCTCCTTTGCCTGCTTTGTAACATGCACAATGTGCCACTGATGTCCAGATAACTTCCTGTTCTCGCTGTGAAAAGACGTAAAGCTTTTTTTTGCAAACATTTGTTTAACAGCATCGTTAGGCTCCCACTCCTCAGCGTTTGAGTATAGCAGCTGGAAACATAGATTTCCCAAACCCAGCTCACTGCTCAGAAAGTGAAAAAGTACCTACCTTGTAAGAGTGCATGTATGCACTCATTCAGTAATGATCTTTATGTCTGTGTTATATATAGACTGCAATCACGTAGCTGGTGTTATTTAGAGGGGGGGAAGTAAGACATTTCACTTCAGGGCTGGTCAGGGTCACACACTTTGAATTATTAATAAATTCCTGTAGGTATTTGCATATATCAATAAATAACATGTAAACACAACCTATGGGAAATTGGACTTTGCAAAGCAGTGGCTTGTGTTTCATTATGTTAGACAAAGCTTTATTATGTCCAATCGTCTCATCTCATGTTTACTCATAGCTTGAAGGTTAATTTGCGTGGGAGAACAGGGGCGACTGTAGCTCAGAAGGAAAAGCAGTTGTCTGCCAAACGGACGGTTAGTGGTTCAATTCTCAGGTTACTATGACTACATGTTGAAGTGTCCTTGGGCATGACACTTAACTACAGGTTGCTTCTCTAAGTGTGAGTTTGTACGTAGTATAGGCTATTCCAGTATGATTGTGTGTGAGGATGTGAAGCATGTCAAATTGCTTTCAGTGGTCAGCATGAGGATAAACATGCTACACAAGCAGAGTCCTTTTAGAAATTTATAGAGTGTAGTTATTCTGTGATCATATCATTTCCAAGTGATTAAATCACTATATAGTGCAAAGTGCCACTTCGAGGATAAATCCTACGGGCTCCGGCTATCTTTGGGATTATGCTTAATATGATCAGTCAAATTAGATTCAGTTTTTTACCACTTTCATTACATGGAAGCTAAAAAATTATTTCATCATATTGACAATCCATCCATTTTCTGTACCACTTAATCCAATTCAGGGTCGCGGGTGGGCTGGAGCCTTTCCCAGCTATTACCAGGCGAGAGGCGGGGTACACCCTGGACACACCACCAGTCCATCACAGGGCCAACATAGAGAGACACACAACATTCAAACACACACTCGCTCACCTTTACTAACAAATTAGAGTGGCCAATTAACCTCACGCGCATGTCCTTGGACAGTGGGAGGAAGTCGGAGTACCCGGTGAGAACCCATGCAAACAATGCACAGAAAGGCCCCTGTTAGAACCCGTCCCCAGCCCAAACCATCAGCCTTCCTGGCTCCAGCACCACATGAACCAAACCAGCAACCTTCTTGCTGTGAGATAGCAGTGCTAACCACCACACCTTTGAAAAAAAAACACACACAAAGAGGCTAAATAAACACAAACTTGTGACAAGGTGTCTCAGACATTGATATTTGTATCTGTTAAAATTCAAACTAGGTATAGAGATTTAACTTGTCATCAAAAGCCAAATTATGTTTTTTTGTTTGTTTTATTTACAGCCGAAGCTGTGTGACAGGTTTTCACTTAGAAACTCACCATGTAAGAACAGTGACCATATCTGAAGAATGCAAGACCATTTCTACCTTCCTGTGTGGGAGATTATTAAAAAAATTCTCTAGACAAAGAGAAAAGCAGGCAGTCCTCTGTTTGCTTGTGTGATATGCACTTTCAAGTAATGACAAGATGCCTCTTCGAACACTAGAGCTGAGATTTGGGCAGATTAGACACCAAGTTTTAAAAATCTCTCATTTCCCTTAAGATGGATGTTATCAATTCGGAAGCATACTGTTTATGTCCAAAGCCAGTTTCCGTCTGGTTAATGTTGAATTCAAGGTTGCTGTTCTCCAAGAAAAGACTTGGAGCATCTTTGATTTCACATAAGAAACCAAACAACCTACAGCAGACCGAAAATGAGAGTTTAGTTAATTCCAGCAAAACTTATTGTGCAAAGTCTTGATGAAAACATCCGTATTTGGACGTGTGAAATCCCACTTCACTGAGCACATGTCCTGCTGTTTCTCTGAAAACAAAATTCCCATCTGTCAATTAAACATTAGTATAATGGGATGCATCTGCACTCGTCTGATATGAGCACCGTGACAATGATTGGAAGTTTTCGCTCCAAGATACAACAGAACACACACCCATCTTCTTCCAGAGCGTTATGCATTTCTGATGGTGAATGGGGATTACTTCATTCAGTCTGTCTACACATTAAAACTATACAGAGCTATACAGGTTACACAATTGTGTTTGTTTAAACAATAAGAAATACAATGTGCGTTTTAGCTAGGAAATTCAATTTTGTGGATAGTGTGTATTTGTACACCAAATATTATCATTTCATCAAGACCCCTAGTATCACACTGTATAACACAGCACAACCTTCCCCATCATTTTTCATTCTGCATGTTTAACATCACAAAAAAGGGGAATTTCCTTCAAACAAGCTTGTGGGTCTGAGGCTTCAGCTGGGTCCCTTTTGTCAAACACATGGGGGACATTTGCTTTAGCTTCATTTTTCATCTTTAAGTTTACACTGCTCTTCTCAAAGGGCTTATACACACACACCAAGCGGACGGTAGTACATGTGATGTGCAATGAAGGAAACCCTGAAGACATTTTCTCTTTGTTATACACTGTTGTATCAGTTAATTTGCTGCATATGACCATGTGTTTGCAAAAGATTTCATTTTTTTCATTGAGAAATTAAGAAGAAAACTGATAAGAGATTATGACAAGACGTCAAGCTAGCTGTTTGTTTTCCATTGTCACTTCAACAATGATTTCCCTCTCATGCCCTTATTTGCTATGCTAAGCAATCAAAGTGCTGAAAGATATGAGAGAGAGAGAGAGAGAGAGAGAGAGAGAGATGCTCCACATACCCGATGAACAGTCATCAACTTGGCCTATGAGAGCTTGCAGACCATAAGCAGTCAACATGCCTGTGGTTGTTGCAACAAAGTGGAACAAGCTCCATTTATGTTGGAGGTAACTCCAACCTTCTACCCACATTCAGCCTTTTGCTGGAGGTAACTCTTCATAAAAATGAGATGTCGCTGCTTTGTTGTTGGGTTTAGCTGAAGATTTTGATTCTGAACAAAATAAAGGGCTTCAAAGTTCCCATCAGCAATTGGAAGTCCTTTTTGTGCGGATGAGACAGGACAGCTGAAGGCCAATGCTCTCCTTTTAAAACCTAGTTTTCTCTCAAATTTAAACTCACAAAATCCCTCAGCATTCACGTTGTGATCCTTTTTTTTTATTAAAAGAAAAGAAGAACATGTTTCTACTGTACAACATTTGATCCAGACATGACACTCGTATTTAATGATTTATGCGGTTTCTTTGCTTTCACACTTCTGTCAAGGCTGTTGCCTGTTTGTTTACTGCAGATATGCAATGACACTACTTTTACCCTGACTCCACTGCTACGTGTGGCAGAGAGAAAGAGAGACACAGAGAGAGGTCAGGTGATGATTTATGACCGAGATGCTGCATTCCAGCACAGGATGATTAATCTCTTCTGGGAACACTTCACGAGTACAAGTTTAACCTACCTCGGCCTCGCGCGCATGCACGCACACACATGCTAGGGAGCACACAGCAGCGTAAACACACTCAAACGTAAGCACGCGTGTGCTCTGCATGCAGGACATAAACGCAGGGCCAGAGTGCATGGAGGTGCTTTTGTATGCTATCCACGTGCAACCACACACCCCCTTCACTGACACCCCTCTTTTACTCTCTGCCTCCATGCTTCTTTCTGTCCCCCCCCTCCCCTTTCTGGCCTCGGTGGTGCAATGTTTCACATTCACCCCTCTCCTCTTTTGCCTCTTCCATTCATCACAAACAGTCACAGATGCTCACACTCACGTAGGGAGACAGAGTGAGAGAGCCTCTGTGTTAGGCCATTTGGCTCCAGTATCAGTGAGCATAAGGCTATAGGATTAGTGCTGCTAGGTGCTAAAAGCTTCAATGTCTTAATAAGCACAGAGGAAGGCAGGGACCGGCCGTATCTGTGCGATACAGCTGCCGTCTGCGCGTATGAAGCTGCTTTGCACAGGTACAAACTGTCTTTGTCAGTCCCGGGCCAGCACGTTGGAGAAGATGTGAAGTGTAAATACCACAGTATACACCACAAGCTCTATTACTTGAGCACACTTCAACAAATTGTCCCACAGTTACACTCATTGAAGCACAGAGGGAGGTTGAACGCATCTTTATTGTAATGAAGTCATTTATTGTAATGGAGAGCATTTACTGTCAGCTGTAGCTCACACATGAAGGAATCAAGGTGCAGGTATGGCTCTGAAATATTCATGGGGTTTGATGCTCTGGCCAAATCCTGCTAGGGTGCAAAACACTGCATTTTCTAAGTTAGTTTGTTTTTATACCTTCCTGTCTAAGCTGTGAAAGAACAATCCTGCACCATGTGTCTGTGTCCGCTACAGAAATGTATAATAAACAGCCCGCACAACTATGAACAGTTTAGAATAGGCAGGAAACTGAGCATAGTGTGGATGCTTGGAATGTGGGAGGAATCCAAGATATCCAGAAAAATAATGATAAAAACAATAAATAAATAAATAAACCATTTTTGCATGTCTACGTTGTACAAAACAACCACATTGGAGATTAAAACCATGAACGTTGTTGTGGTGAAGCTGTGTACTACCGTGCAACTGAGCATTTTTGACTGTTAAAGTGAAATCAATTGGATTTATTTCAGAATGTCTAAGGCCTTTTCTTTAGTCAGTACAGGAATGAAACACTTTTCTGTATAGTTTGTGAGGGTAAATGCAGCTGCACATTTGCTCCTCTAAAAACTAAAAAGTTTACTTTGCAAACTTGAACAGAAAAATGGGGTAATGCTCAGTGGTGCTGTTACATTACAGTACTCTTTATCTTGCAAGAGAATGTTTAAGTCCCATTTTACTAGATTGTCCTACACTTGGGCCATCATCTTGTTCTTTTAGGTTTGGTATAAAAACTCATAGCTAGCTTTAAAATTTGCATCATGTTTGAATGCTTCCTATTACAAAAAGAGACATTAGAAAATGTCATTGTCTTATATTGTTCGACCCATTCTTGTGCGCATACATTCCTGTTAAAAACTTCTCTGAATCTGTAAACCGTGTGGTCAGCTCTGGGTCTGTGTGTTTCTCTGTCACTCTACATGATCGGCCGCTGCCTCTGAACATACTGACCCACTCTCTCTCTTGAGACAGGGATTATTTATGGGAATACAATCTGCAATGTGTGCAAGTTTTTTTTTTCCCCTTCACTTGTCATGCAATTAAATGTTTGTCGGGCCTCACATCAGCTGCCATAAAGAGTATGATTTATCAGGAGGAAATGTTCAAAGAGAGAGAGAAATGCGGGACTGCATTACAGGATGATTGATAACATGAAATTAAAACAAGTTACGATCCATTTAAGAGACAGAGCGTGAGTAAAGGTTGTTATTAAATGCATCACTTTATGAGTCAGTCATCTTTATATCAAAAGGCAACATCACTGGAACATTAAATGCCTTATGTTGAACCTTATGTACCACGAGTCTGCTGTCATAATGTTTACCAGTTAACTTGCACAGCAAAACACCCATCACAAAAAAAGCTGCTGCAATTCATCATTATAAAAGCTGCAATCTTAAGGCAGTCAGTCTTGGTTGGTTTGACGAGAGCAGTGGCTGCTGTTGGGGGGGGGCATCATATATATATATTACAGAAAGAAGTTATAATCAGCAGCTAGAAATGTCTACAACAGCATGATTATTGGGTGAAGCCAGTTACCTCATAGAGGCATCTGAGGTAAGCAGTCTTTAACCTTGCGACTTTGCAGCTGCTGGTTCACCATATTGTTGTGGAATTATGATTTCCATAACAGACCAGAGTGGCACTTAATCCTCTCTGTAATGTCACGTGTGCACAGACTTTAGCTGAAAGCATGTTATGCCACGGTTCCGTTCATAACATTCCCACAGGAGACTTGCCTCGCCCAACACAAGATGAATTTCTGAATGAATGGGACAAATACTTTAAATACAGCCAGAAATGGACCAAGTATCATCATTAGAAAGTGCTACACTTCTTTTTTTGTCTCTTTCTAGCATAGATAGCTTAAAAACATGGAGATGGGGGTGTAGGATTTATACCCGATTGGCAAAAGTTCAGGCATACAGTATATCTAATATAAACATACCGACACACACGCCTGGTTACATATAGCTCCTGCTCTTTGGATGTTAAGCCTTTATCTAGCAGCAGCTCAATTCATAACACAGCCAGTGTCCATTATCAAATGCAAACACAAGGAAGTGCAAAAGTGTGCTGTATGAGAGGAATGAATGAGAGTAATGTAATCTTTTGTGAACGCGCCATCCTATCAGCCAGCCCTCCTCAATCTCTTCACCGGCTACAGAATAGTAGAATGTCCTGGATGATTTTAATCTTATAGCGCGCATACACACATTATCCTCCCACAGAGACATCTGCGCTACTTATTCACATTTGATGTCCCTGCTATTTGTGCATGTGAAGAGTAATAACACATGTAGGTAATGCAGTGTACTTGTTTATATGTGTGTCTATGCATATTTATTGTCTTTTGTGGAAACAGTGTGTGTGTGTCTGTGTGTCCAAATATTGGTTTAAATAGTTATGTACAGGTTCTTAAGGGAAAACTTCTCCCTCAGAATGTGCCTTAGTTTTCTACTCACCTCATGCTGATTAACACTATGGAAGACTTTTTTTATATTTATCATGCAGCCAGATATTTGCGGAGGTTTTGTTCTCATTCTATGCCGTTACAGTAATGTTAAAGTAAGGTCTTTGATGACGTCACTTCCAGGCCGCATCACAGTGCCTGTAATGGCTGTACATAACGACGACTCACGAAAAAAACGTAACTCCAAGCTCACAGAGGGATCTGACCAGCGATTCATAACAACACATTGGTGAAATGAAGGAGTTTTGTGGCAGAAATTGACGTATTTAGAGGCTGCGCTAGCTGGCCCCGTTCACTCGCATTACATTGGATGTACGCTGATCCCGAGGGGATCTAAATATCTCCAGAAGGAGTTCGAGTTACACCAAATTTGTCTGAGTGAGTAAATGATCGTATTTCTGCTAGAAAATAGGTCCAGGTTGCAAAATACCGAACTTATCCTTTAACATGAACCCTGCTTCAGTGATGCATGTTGGAGGCTCTGGAGAAGATGAGCTCAGATCCTCCGAGCTTTCGACCCTGAAGTTCATAAAAATGTTGTATTGCTCAATACAAACGATAAAATGCTCACGTTTCAGCTCACACCCCTTATTTAAAAATTCGATACAATATAAAGAATTGTTGCACCCCCTATGAAACATGTATGTTGAGCCGAAAGCCGCCGCTCTTAAGCCGATATTCCAACTTCACATACTGTAAGGTCAGCCTCTTAGACAAACAAAATTATGAAACGGAAAATAATATGAGGGTCACAAAAAGGCTAAATTTGTATCTCTGTATATGTTGAGTTAATTTTTCATGTTAATGATTTTTTTATTTGTCATTGTTGCAGATGTTCCCCTGAGGACGCAGTCCTATCAAAACATCACTAACATGACAAAT
>JBBDHI010000007.1:26223140-26252686 GCA_037177115.1 Craterocephalus stercusmuscarum
CTATAGTGCATCATAAAACATTATGTTTGTTTATAATTGTATTTATAAGGGATTATAAATGCCTTTTTAATGCATTATAATGTGGGCTTCAAATAAAGTGTTACCAAACGTCTTTTTTACAACACTTTTTACAACTACAACTATGAGCTATGTTTTAGATTGCATCTTTAAAAGGTTGCATTGGCAGAAGAGTAACATATTTGCAGCCAGAGAGAAAATATTTTAGATTTTCCTGTAATTAGCATTCAAATGTTTATGAAAAAACATTAACAAAGCATTAGCATTAACATAACCTTTGCACATACCTGAGAGCGCAACAAAAATTTGATAAAATTATGTTTTTGGATAAACTGGTTCCTGTCAAATCAGTCAGACCGAGGAAACGACTGAATTATCTGGGGTCTTATGCTGGCTATCCAGAGCTCTGTGATGAGACAATAATTGAAAACTGCTTAAAATATATAATGGTCAGCTGGCTTAAGCATAACTTTATTAGAATGACTGAATAAATAAAAACACTCTTGCTTCTTCTCAGGATGTATCTTGGAGCAAACACGCATGTTGTGCTATTTTCATGGATTTAGTTGCTTGGATTTTCATGGATTTGTGTTGTGTAGGCACACTGACATAATCACTTAAACTGCCTTATGACTGCCTGTGGTTCATTTTTCTCAACATGGATTTCATAACCCAAAAAGAGCTCGTCACAGTGAGTTTTTAGCCAAATATGAATAGAGTCATCAAATCAGGCGGATGGGAGCGGATGATCACAGACCAACAGAAAAGCCTTCAGATGCTCTTTATTACAAACCAGCTGTGAGAAAATGTCACTTTTAATACCCTACATTGAAAACAAAAGTCACATTTCAAAATGTGTTTACCTGTTTTTAGTTGCATGTCATGTCATTTGAATGATGCCAACAGCTGTTAACATCAACCTAATTCACCACTTGATTCCTTGATCAGCTTTGACAGAACATTTTGTTTCCTGCCAAACACAAATCTGTGGCTGGGATTTGAAAGGGAAAGACAACAACAGACTCGTACGTATAACTCTATGTTTCTGTTCCTGTGAACAACAAAAGATTTCTCCCATGAGTTTCTGTTATTGCATCGTCTCCGTGACCGGACCCTTTCATATTTGCGGCGTAGCAGGGTTCATTTGAGTCGTGTTTGCTGGGTAAAAGAATGAACAGATTTCTGATGATTTTTGTTGCCTCGCATCTCCTCTCAGAATCAATCTTAATCTTCGTCTCTAATAAAAACACACACTATAAAGTATGAATTCTAAGCAATAACCATATAAATAAAGAAGAAAGGATTTTTGTTCCATGGCAAGGATGATGGTGGAGCTTTTAAACTGTTAGATTCCTGCTGTTTTTTTTAATATCTTGTGTGATCTATTTGTGTCCTGAGCTGCTAATAGCTGAAGGGAATCGGGAGAACTCAGCAGGGGGCGGTGCTTTCATAATGGATTGGTTATTTTACGTTTCTCCCCCAAAAAGAAACAGAATTGGGATTTTGCTTTTGCCCCAATTCCTTTATTCTCAACCCATCATGCCTTGTGTTTTACTCAAAAGCAGAGCTTTATTCGGCCTAGTACTTTAAGAATTCAGCTAAGCATTACAGCTGTTTAGAGGATCCAGCTGCTATTGCTTAGCTCCAGCACAGATGCAGCACAGTGTACGGTAAATCAGTGCAGGATGGAATTTCAGGACACTGCACTCACCTTCGGCAAGAGGATGAGCTGTAGAGGAACACTATCCCAACGGGCAGGAGTGATTTTTGAGAGCAGTGAAACTGAATTTTCCATTACACAGTCACAGCTCTGGTGTAGCTGTGATAATAATGTGCCCTAAACCTGACTTAGGTTCTTATTTAGTCTGTCTGCCCCTCAGTTTATTCAGAAAGAAAGTAATTGCTAACAATACGTGCAGACATTTCCTTCCCTTTTCCCCGCCGCTGTGACTCGTCTGCCATGTAGAAAGCCAGGGCGGCATTTAATCATGTTTTTTTTTCTTAAGAACTATTCACAAAATCTCCTCTTCACAACTCAGAAGTTATCAGGACAATCAGCTTGCTAATTCTGCATTAATTAGAGATGAATTACAAAAAGGCAAAGCGAGTTAATGGATGTTTTTGGGGTGGGAATGGGGTGTAAACTGTGTCTCTTCACTCAGTTACGCCTGGCTGAAGACACAGGAAGAGAACAAAAATCCTCTATGTGCATTCGCAGCATCCTCGATCATCCGCAGGGACCAAACAATTCTCTGTGGCAAATACTAAAAGCTGTAATGTTGGGCGATGTTGCATAAATGTTTTAGAATGCTTGTTATAGGCTAGACCGAGCCTCAGCGGACCAATTTAGGCTGCCTTATAATGGCATCTCTAATGCTCCGGTCTACATGAAAATAAACAAGTCTGTAAGACAGAGCATTAAGTGTGCTGTATTATTGCTTATTCCCAAAGAAACAAAATGATCTCTTTTCTTTATGACATTTAATCTATAAAGCAAGGCCGGGGCGATTTTTCAACCATATTTTACCATAAATAGAGAAGCATTACTTTACTTTTCTTATCAGAAGCGTGGAAGTGGTCGCATTGGCTGCACCTGGTTGGAGGGTGAGCGCATGCAGGCGAGATGCGTCTCTGAGCGTGGGAGTGGCTGTGTTCCTCGCTGTGTGTGATCTCTGCCCTTGCCGAGATGTATGGCTGATTCCCTGATCCAGCAGGTTAAGGAGGGCTTTGGCTCTGTGCTGCTGACCCATCTGGACTGTGTGGCGGGTTTCAGCCTCATCTCTATTCCTTTACTCAGTTCAGACCTTTGGCATTACAGCTGCGACGAAATTATAATGGTCATTGACCCAATATACTTCAGAAGATTCTGTGCGGCTCAATACGTGAGTGTAATCCCCTGCCAGATGTGGTTCATGCCTGAGCCACAACAACAACAACTCACACACACACTCACAGATGTAAAGAATGCAGATGGATAGCTCAAATTATTTTTCTATATTTGTTCTGTGCTGCTATTATACTGATCCTTCTCAGTCTGTTGTTGGTGACTTTAGTTCCCGTCCAAATCTTTTCTGTTTTTCTGCCCATCTTATCCCAAAGCTCAAGCTCCCACCCTCCCCCCTCTCCCCGCCCGCCCCCCACACTCACAGACACAAAAATATGGAAGCCAAAGAGGATCATTGTTCAGATCCGCTCAGATTACTTCCTTCGTTTTCACCCTCTCTGTTCTTCACTCTGTTCCCCTTCCCTTCTTCGTCTGCCTACCTATAGCCACAAATGGCAATGCCATCCTTGAGTTCCACATGGACAGGGACATATAATGCAGTGGGTGTACATGCACACACACATACACACTGGCAGAAGCTGCTGCAGGGCTGGGTAGCATTGGAGGGGCAGGATAATGTCAGCTGACTGAGGCCTTGGTGGCTCCCAGTCATCCATGGCTGCCAACTTCACTAACATCAGCTCCACTACACAGCAATAGGACAAAGGCGGGCTGCCTTTTGCTGCAGCTTTTAATAAGGAGACTATTTTTTATAGAAAAAAGAGAGAAAAGGAGAAGCATGCACACTGAGGGGCCATTGTGTCTTTTATTTGAAGTGAAATGCATGAAGGAAGCATTTTAAAAGAAGAGTTGTGCCTCAGTCATGTCAGGAATCAGCTGCTGCAACAAATATCAGAATATTTCCTTCCTGTTAAGTCAATATTTAATAATGGCTAGCGGCTAAAGGTTAGACCAGCTGCTACTGGGCATTGTACACCCTGACTATATGACCGAAATGTCACCATCATCAAATGGACTGCAGGAAGAGCCAGGTTCTCTGTGGAACAGAAAGGGAGACATGTCTAGTCCTGCTTTGTTATGTTTCATCGTCTCGATTGGAGGCGTGCGAGCACGGAGCTAAATCTGCACCGTCCTCTTCAAAATTGCAAAAAGCCGTCGTTCTGATTGTTTGAAACCACTTCCTATGCCAAGAAGTAACAACATTTAGGAGCAAAGAGACTTATTGATGGTGTATTTCTGTCTGTTATCATCCTTCCTGCACGCATGGATGCATTCACGTCTTCCTTTCTTTTTTGTTTCTTTTTTTTTTTCACTTTTTGTACCCTCCAGCTGTATCTGCTGTCACTTTAAACCTCCCTCTCGATATCGTACACATACATTTGCACTTAAAATAGCATCCTGTCACTGTCCAAAAATTACATTTGTGCCAGAAACAAAAAATTTAACATTTTGGTTCAGTCAGTGCTTGTGAAGAAACCTGTAGAGACAGATGAGTCAGATCGAGTGATGAATAAACAAACATACACACATATGATTTATTTAAATATATATACATAGAGATATATATGAATAAATACCATCATAAATAAATATATATATAGTATGAATAACGAAAAAAATGCATTGCGTTCAGTTGGCCCTAGTTACTTAACTCCCAGTCGTCCTCCCACACAGCAGGGCAGCCAGCCTCTTGACACCGATCCATTTAGCCCACACTCCTGCCGGAGGATTCAGCTAATAACTTACATAGCCATAGCATGAAACAATTACTTTCAAGAAGAAACAGAAGAATCAGGGGAAATGAGTGTAACCTTGAGAGAAGATAATGTTTTTAACATCAGCTAAAGCTGCTGTGTTGCAAGTGATGTGGCCAAGGGGGGGAAAAAAAGGGGGGGGAAAGAGAGGAAAATCATCAGAGGTTGTGAATGAATCTCTCAGCTGAACTTCAGCTGCATTACAGCGCACGTTCATCACTATTCAAGGTCCTTCTCTTGCTCTCTTCAGGCTGGGGAAAATGTGGTAGAACAGAATGGAAAAGGCAAGAGGAAAAGAAAAAACTCTCCCATCGTGTCCAAAATTGAAAGGTTCTCCCAACAGTGGCTAAATTACCTGAAGCAACTGGGGACATTTAGGAAGCATATACAGCCTTTCTACATTTCCCATCTAACACATAATTTGTTTATACTGAAGTTGCTTAAAATATAACAAGACAGGGGCTATTGATTGTAAGTTTCTGGGAAATTATCCTTCAGCAAAGAGCACAATAATTCTGATCAATGCATATTTGACTGATAGATAATTGGCAAGGGAACAAAGAAGGAAGTGTGTGTAGGTTTGTGTGGGTTTCTCCTCCATCCATAATTTTTCTTACATATTCCAAAGATGTCTAATTGTATAAATTAGATATTCCTCAAAGATTTGCTCGTCTTTGTTAGATATTGTAGCCAATTTGTTACTATGCTTTTAATATCCCATGTGTCGGAGCACTGGGTAGATGAAATTAAGGTTTTTGGCTTCAGCATCACATTAAATGAAGAACTACAATGAAAGCTTTCTGATGAAGTGCAATATTTGGTTGAGGGAGGGAGGGTGATGTAAATGATCAATATCCCACTCTCAGAATCAAGAGTATAATCCTTCTAAAATATAGCCAACCCATGTGGTGTGGAATGTGTTACAAGGCATCCTTGGGAAATGGGAAATATAGGAAATCACTACCTTTTGCTGAATTAGATGGAGAACAGTTGAGGTAAAGTGGGTATGTTGCATCACAGGTTAGAAAAGGCTGAGGTTTAGCAGTTGATACTAAAACATGCTCTACTTAGTTCTTCTCAACTATTCTTCTGGGTCTGCTACCGTTAACATATTGTTTACATTTCTGGTTGACTCGCTGTGTACGATTGCTCTACTATATTCAGCTGCTATCCTCATTAATCCCATTGTTTTCCTTTTTCTATGACAGCACTTTGGATGCTAATAGAAAAATAATAATTCTCACTGAGGTCCTTAGTATAAAATATTTTCTGCTTTATGGAAGGGATGTGATTTCCTTTTAGTTCACAGATTAATTCTTTATTCGATCCCCTTTTTGTGATATTTATCAAATGTTCTAAGTTGTTCTAATACATAAGCGAAAGGTGAGACAAACATATTGTGGCACTCATGTTGAATACTTACATATAGGAGCCGGTGGAGAAAATAGCTTTTCAGGGCTTTTAACATAATAGAAATTGAATAAACTGTTAAATCTTAGGTGTCTGATTTGTGGAAGATATTATGTAAAGGGTAGTTCCATTTTATGATTTTAATAAAGCAGTGGAAATAACTGCAGGTTTTATGAGCATTGAAGATGTAAAGCGATGAGAAGAAGTAGGAGGAAAGGCTTTTTTCTGCCTCTGCCTTCAGTATGACCCTGCAATGTCTAAAAAATGCCAAGTCAATCAATTCAGCCTTTCTATGGAATTGACATTTCCGCGTACTTACTGAGAAATACAGTACATATATTTGGCAAAATCTGAGCTTCATCTCAGCTTTGTGGGGGCAGAGCAGTGTGCGCAGGAATGGTTTCAGTGTCTATATGCTTGCGGGTGCACGCATGCATGAATGCGTCTCAGTGTCTAATTCGTCTGTGTGGTTGACTGGAGAGAGCCCATTTGAGAAGACGCGATTTGAAGAGAGATCAGGGAATTCCTCCAACATCATGCTCCTATAAATCATCTTTTTAATCAGCCAGAAACTCCCTCCCAGCACACAGCTGACAAACACACACATAACATCATAATGCAAAAAAAAGAGAGAGAAAGAAAGAAACCCTGCTGCCGGCTGATGGAGTGTGACGGCGTCACATAGTGGGATAAACGAGGAACAAACCAAAGATGAAGGTAGAGTGACTGAATGAAGGGCCGGTATGGGAGACAGAGTGGAAGAGGCGTACTTCTCACAGGTTGGCAGAGTTAGTGCTGAGCCAAGCGGTGCCAGCTTGGTAATTGGATCGGAGAGTCTTTGGGGAGGTGGACAGACACTGGGGATGGGGGTGGGGGGCGGGAACTGAAATCCTCGTCTCCTGAGCCTACCAGCGAGAAGTGGCTACAGACTATATTACACACTCATTTAGTTGATAGAATTCAACGCCAGGCCCAAACAAGACCCAAACCTAATCATGATCCAAGCGGCTTTTTCTATTTAAATATATAAGGTCTTTTGCTGGAAGGCATTTTAATCTGATATACATAGAAATGAAATGTCTGAAACTATTGCAGAATCTGTATTAATAACATCATTCTCGCTGATGTTCAGCCTGAATGAGGAAGACAGAGGGAGATAGAAAGAGATAGAGTTGTCCGATAGTTGTATTACAGTAATACCTTGGTTTAATGGATGTCTGGTTTGGAATAAGGCTGTACTCAGTCCAATTGAGATTGTGTTGTGTTGAAGGGATGAGGTGCACCCCCTCATAAATCCTCTCCTAGATGAGATTGGGGTTCAGAACGAGGGAATGAGCGGACAGTAAGAAAGACGGAATGATGCTCACAAATCCAGCTGAGGATTTTCCTGTTGTGGTTGTGTGTAATGCTGTGTGAGTGTGCGCTTATGTGTGCTTGATGGAGGCAGGGAAGGAGGGCGAATCACACATATGAGCTCTGTTAATCCTCCAGTCAGGCCTGATTGTGTCTGTGTGACACACACATTTACCATCACCTACACCGAGGAAGAGCTAATGTTTCTCAGACGCAGCTCTTTGGAGGACAGAGCTATTTGTTCTTTTTGTTCTTTCTCTTTATTTCCCCCCATGTAGCTCCATTACTCATCCCATTTTTTATTTATGTATTTATTTTCTGCATTCTCGCACACACTATGGTACAATGTCACTCTCAGGTTCTATTTTTAGGGATTCATGATATCAGAATGATGATAAAAGAAAACCGATGGAGGGGTCAGAAAACAGCTAGAGGTGATAAACGTCCACCGGCCAGTGGTTGGTTACGAATTAAGCTGTTGTCCGCTGCTCAAAAAGAATTAAGGCAGGAGGCAGGATTGCTGGGATGAGGGCTGCTTTAAAAATATATATGTATATAAAGAAAGATGAGAAATGCTGCTGCAAGCAGACGTTGATGATTTTATTGAGTTCTTCGAAGGCCTGCGGGAGGGTGGAAGGGTCAGATTGCCCGTGTGTAAACAGCAGATGTGAAAAGCTGCCTGCACGCCGCCGCCGCCGCCGCTGCCTCCCCAGGCTCCAGCGAGCTGCACAGTCAAGGACTTGCCGTGTCTCGCTGCCCATCTGCTGCCGCCTTAGCCCCATAAGCTTAAGTTCTGTACAGACATTGACAGTGACAGCTACCTTACGCCTTTCGGATTCAGGTGAGATTAAAACAAGTGTTGCTTCCATAAGGTTTTACACACCAGTCAGCATTAGGATGTGCAGGCCCGGGCACGCTCGCGCTCATTAGTTGTGGGGACTCTGTACCGGCTGGGTCTTAATTGTTTTTGTCTTTAACTGGGCAACTCCATCAATAATCATTAAAAGCTGCTCAAGCAGGTGGGGGATTTTTTAACTTCGCTACCAGCAGCACAGAATGCAAACGCCGTAGAAATGTTTGTTTAATATTTTCTTTTATTCCTTGAGATAAATCTGAGGCGTATTTTACTGGAACCCTTCTGTGAGCAGGTGATAGAAGCTGATAAAGAAAACTGAATCTATTTTTGTTCATCAGCTACAGGTTAGAAGAAATCATTAAGAAAAGGGCAAAGGAGAAAAAAACCAACAATGAGCAACTTTAAGTTGGAATACTGCTATTATTTTGCTGCATATTTTAGCATTTTGTTTTACTGATGATGTGCATGATGTGGGTTTGTCCGCTGTGTCGTATGAATGTGTCTCTCTGTGCCGAGCCCATTCTCCTGCTTACTGTCTCTGACATTTCGGCTGTACATCAGGGAGCATGCTGAGTTCTGAAAAAGGTTGTCATAGCAAAGACTCAGGCGACATCTCTTCCCCTCAGTCACTCTGCGCCTCTCCTTCTTTGCATCCCTCCTTTTCTCTACCACATTGTCTGTCATTAAGTTAATTTGTTTATCTGTTCCGCCTTCTTTTTCTCTGTTTTCTCCGCGCCTTAATTACTCCATCTCTTGCCTTTTCGTCTCTTCGTAACATATGATTATCATATACACCCACATTGCTATTCTTAGCAGCTAATGATTCGCTCTCACATAAACTACGTGATAAACATGGATTGTTGTCTTGCCAAGGTACCTTTTTGGCTTCATTTATTTCAACATTCATTTGTATTATTAAGTATTATGTTTTCATTCCCCATGACCCTGAATTTGACCCAGCGGTATAGAACATGAGTGAATAAATAGCATGTGTTTACTTATCTTAGAATTACCATATTAGGTCCAACGATTCACCAGCATGTTCCTACTGTACTGTAGCGTCCCAGAAGAGACCTAAATGTATTTAGAGGGGGGCTCCCTTATGGACATAAATAGGGATGCCCGTTTCAAATGATCCCACACGCCGCCGTCCACATACTGTATGTGTATTTTATGTTAACATGGTTAACCTGAACTAGTGAGCGGTGCTGAGATTATGGTTAACTCATGCGATCCAACGCTATAAAGTTGTTTCTAACAACTTACTGGGAAAACTAGTTTAGCCGTATTTCAAAAGCGTGCAAAATCTCTCCAGTTTTTGTCCTTGTCTGAAATCTTTTCATTCTTTATCATTTCCCGCTCCTCTTTTTCTTTTCTGGTTTGTTTCTGCTCAGTGCTGCCCCTGCTGTTTCCAGTTCCAACTCGTCTTATGTGTCCAGTGTTGGATGTGCAAGGACCCTGAAAAAGCATCAAATAATGCTGCTAACCAACACTGGAGACAGTGGAAACTGTCCATCTGTCTACATATCCATCTTCTGCGTCAAGCTTAAATGGGCCATAAAGCTAGTGTGTAATTTCAGCAACATCTAATGGTCAGACTGCAGATTACAATGACTTTAACCTTTCCCCCGTCTCCCCCCATCACCTCTCGCCTTCCAAGAATACAGGAGCTGTCAGGGAATACAATGGATTCTGCAACATCTGCATCGTCTCCCTTGTCAAGTGACAAGATTTGTTTATAGTGTATATAGACAATTTTATAAATAGTATCTTATTTATCAGTCATGGGGCAATGATGTAGCATTAGCTAGTTATTTCCCCATAAGAAATAACTGTATGTGTGAGATGAATGACCTGTCCAGCAGAAAACAGGCGACTTGAGCGTCACTTTGAAAACATTTGTCCTCCATCAGTGATTTCCATCTAGTAAACGATGTGCCGATGTTGACTCGTGTTTTTTGGCGTCTCTGGTCACACTTACGTTTGCCCTCGTCGTGTTTCCGCATCTTAGATGAGGGGGGTTTTGTGTCCGCCGCTTTTTGTGGTGATAGAGAGTAGCTGTAGCTATGCGGCTGTAGCTCAGTGGATAAAGCGGTCGCCTGTGGAACAGGAGGTTGGTGGTTTGATTCCACCCTGCTAGACACTGAAGCCTTGCCTCCCGATGTGCCTATTGGGATATGAATGTGTGGATGCTTGTTTTCTCACATGTAAGTTGCTTTGGATAAAAGTATCTGCTAAATGACGGTAGTAGCTGTGATCTGTCATTTGTCTGAACTTTAGCTCCACAGTGTCAAACAATCTGTTGTCCTCTTCAACTTCTGTATGAATGAGGCGGCGCAAAGGCGATCTCTAGAGTCGCTGATGGTGTACAGTAGTTTGTTGGCTCTGTACTGCCATAGTACAAGATGGCAGCCTCTGTAAATGTGGGACCTGCGCCTGTTTAAATTTAAATTTAAAATTTGTCTAAGGCAACGCTCACACAAAGATTAAGCTTTTGAGTTCATTGATTATAATAAATAAAATACTTATGTATAATATATTCCATTTTTGTGAATAAGTTCTTGTATTTATTACACACTGTAATAAATACAACAGGTCGCCCTCTGTTGTTTACTGCACTTTGCAGTTTTAGCCAATAGATGGCGCTGCACACACTCATTGGTTCTTTGAGCTCTATATCTCCTTTTCTTTCTCTTTCGCCAAGTATTTCTTGAATCCAAACTTTTTCCATCATACCTGTCACCTGGTCCCTCTTGTGATGCACTCTCTACTACCAGTCAGTATTATGTGACACTCTTTCGGGGATGATCTAGCTATTGTTTCGCCCTCTGTGTTTCTCCTCCTCCCCAGTTCTGTCATCTGTTGCTGATAGTGGTGGCGTATTAGAGGAAGCCAGCCCTGGGGCAGCCCATTTGTATGGGCCATGTGTTCTTACTGCCTGCAGAGCTCACCGAAAAGCTTTACAGCAAAACACATCGTGTGTTTGGTTCCGCGCTTACACACAAATCACTCTCGTTCATTTACTTTCCTGTCCTGAGGAGATGTCGCAGGGCTCAGGGAAAGTTTGCTGGCCCTCCCCCGGTGAGGCCCGGCTTCTCTCATGTGTGATTATGTCTGTGTGTTTGTATTTGTGCGCTAAAGCCAACAAATGAACACGTTAAGAATAACTGAGGGGAAAGGATGCTTTTAGACTCTGTAGACATGCGTGAGTTGCAGATAAAAGCCAAGCAATGAACTGTTTAAGGACTTCAGTGATGAGCCCAAAAAGTAGAGAAACCATAGAGCTGCATGTTTGCCAGAATGGACTGAACATGGAAAAAAAGGTCAATTTGTATGAATGAAAGAAAACATTGTATTAAAAACAACAGGGGCAGCGGAATCCAAACCAATTTGAGGGTATAAGAAATTATTTTGACGTCCTGTCATCTGTATTTGAAAGGAAAACTTTCTACATGTTGGTAGGTTGCTCTTCTATTGTGAGAAAAAACAATGCATTTGACATTTTCAAAAAGGGGAGGAAAAAACTCTACATTGCTCTAATCCTGTTTTCTTGTCTATTTGGCATTTGTGTTATGGTGTGTGATTGACAGTGAATAGATGTGAGTCAGGAGCAGTAATTAAATCAAGGTCTGCTGCTGTTAAACATGGGGTATCTAGAGGTGGCAATGCTTATTGACAAAATCTACGTAAATGTCAACTGCCCCTTTCCGGTCCAATTTAATGTTATTTATCAGCGTTGTCGAGCTAAATAGCTCATTTGGAGGCAGTTAAGTCAGAATGAAATCCAGTCACTGAGAAGCACAGGTGGTGTCGCTGAAAGAGAATGAAAGATGTATGCACTCGTTGCCTCTTTCAGAGATGACGTTTCTTTTTCCCCCCGTTCTCCTTCCCAATGGCAATCTCTGCTTCTGTCTTCTCCCTCTTTTGGTGCCTCTTGTACAGCATGGTTGCTCACATTCAAAGCGAAGCGAAGACGGAACGAGAAAGCAGCCGCTGGAGACTAAAAAGGCCGTAAGACAGAAAACGGATTTAGCACCTGCCTGATTACAGCGTTGCATTACCAAGGCTATGCGTGATGTGTACAGTATGTGGTGACTAAGAGGCAACAAATCTCAGCTATAAGTGATATGAGAGATCAAAGCTGAGTTCTGAGGCAACACTTTGGTTCAAAAGTTTCCCGGTGAGAATTGTAAGAGTTCACAGGAAGTTGTGTTTGCCCTACCCTCTCAAATGGAAAATATATTTAAAAAAAAACTAATTTACAGCACATGTACATATACACATTGACGCAAACCCATGCGCACTACTTCCACATCGTGTTTACAGAAAAATCTACCTTGCTGCTCAGATATCCAAGCTGAAATTAACATTAAATTTTCTCCAAAACAAATGGTTTTAATCACTACTCAAGATGAAAGTAGCATCAGTGGCACCAAGTGCAGCTTGCTGTCTTTTACAGTGTCTTAAATTTAAAGTGGAAAAAGTAACTAAAGACAAAATGAAATGAATCATGTGAGGCTATTTTTGAGATCGCCTAAACTGAGTAACCAGGTGTTCAAATATTCATGGCGAGTCATTCAAATATGAGCAGAAAGAAAAGGGAGACGAGTCTGAGGGAACCTTTTATTTGTTTTCAAATGACCCCCACCAAACAGAAATGAATTATTTATTTCTAACTGGACGAGGTCTTTAAAAACACAACTCCTTGCAAAAATATTGAGGAGGTATAGATGTGGGCTTGTGTCTGGAGAGTTCAAGTTCCCAGCCTGGCAAAAGAGGTGAAGCTCTGTAGCCCCCTGAGCAAGGCCCGTCACCCCAAAAACAGCAAACCCGCTGCTCCCTGTGTTTAATCAGGGATGGGTTAAAAGCAGAGAACTAATTTCTTTTTTCAGAAATGTGCTTTTAATCTTTCATAACTGACATCATTTCATTAGGATGTGGGAAAATAAATGAAAATACAGTGCATAGGGCAAAAAAAAAGATTATGTACAACACTTAAAAGTTGATGCGTGGTACAGTATGACTAATATTCTTCATCACAGTATGAAACCTCTTACACAAGTTTTCTTCTCATTTCTTTAAGTGGTCCTCAGGAATAGTTCTCCAGCTTCTTGAAGGACGTATCAAAGCTGCCTGTTGTTCCGTTCTCTGTCAAGATGATCCCGTCCTCCTTCAGTTATGTTTGGGTTCAGGGTCTGGGGAGGATAGGTATTAGGTATTTGTCACATCAGCCTTTTGCCTTTTTTAAGAATGACTTAAACCCTTCCATGGGGACAATTTCCTGTTGTAGTGTCAGTAAAGAGCTGGTGGATTTTTTTTTTTTTTTTCAGTTTCTTAGAATGTCACTTTCCAAATTTGTTTATGTCGGATAGTTCTTTAGTTACTGCATCTTCTTCTTTTGTCTTCCACTTGTCCAGTTTCCCATTTTTGAAAGACAAACTGCACACCAAAGCCATTTTTGGCCTATAACTCTTCGGGAATCACCAAAAGTACAAAATAATGATGTCCATTAATGTTTTTTTTCACAGATCCAACAAAAGAAAAACATACTTTTTCAAAATGGTGCTATGCTTGTTTGTGATATAACGCTAAACGCTGAAATAGGTGCATGATTTATCAGAAAGATTTATAGGTCAGTGTTAAGTTGAAAGATAAATAAATAAATAAAATAAAAAGAAACACACAGCTTGCGTGGAAAGGAATCCAGTGTCCTGGGGAAAATTGTAGGTTGGAGAAACACTGAAGATAGCTCAACTCAGTTTTATTTAAAAAAGAAAAATATTCAGACTTCTTGGAAACAGTATTTAAAGAAATGAAGAGATGCTCAATACTTTTCACAGTACTATATGTCTCACAAATAAACAGACAGTAGTAAGACTAAAAGTCATGGCAACATATCCAGAGAGGTGGACATGTAGAGGAGATGGAATGGAACTTTTTATATTCCCCCTCAAAAGGAAAAGCCGACCAAAAGGAAAAGAAGGAAAGTTGAGCCATTTGTATAATTCAGCAATAACATGAAACAATGAAGGCTTGAATAAAAGATAGCTGTTGGTTGCAGAGCTGAAGCATTACAAATGAGTGTCCTTGGAGGAAGGGTTCTCTTCCCAAGTGTTTGTGTGGTGCCAGGAGTCTTCATAAGCAGAGAAGAATGAAAGTTATCTCATCTCCTTACTCTGACACACAAATGCAGGTAAATTCTGATCTGCTTGTCCTGACTGACTTTTTTCTTGTGCTTCCACATTACTGCCACCATCTCCATCACTATGAAATGAAGCATGACGTCGAGGAAGTCGGCAAAACAAATAAAAAGAATCCCGTTGAGCCGATGTGTGGATTGAGATTGCTTTTTTGATCCGCGTGTGGCTGCATGTGCATCTTGACACCATATTTATTACTGGAGTTTGGAAAGTAGAACTTGTTTGCAGGCCCCTGTATGACCCTCTATCCACTCTCAGGATTTTGAACAAGCAGCCTCAGAGCACACACACATTGTGCTGCGGCCGCTCATTTGCATGACAAAGGCTTGGTTAATTATTTAAGGAGTCTTATTTGATCAATACAAGAGAGCTGTATCCGACTGCAGGGACAATCTGAGCCACTAGATTCTATAGGTCTTCATTATTCATGAGAACCACAAAGAGGGACCAGGACAGAGGGAGGAGGAGGGGGGGGCAAAGTGATAGAGAGCAATAGCAGGGGTAGAGGGATCTTGTTTCGTGTGTATTAAAAGTTTTCCTTTTTGGGTGCTGATGAATATTTTAGAGGGTTTGAAACTTAGATGGGACCTCCTTATCTGTAGAGGTGAGATCGGACGGGAAGGCTTCGTTGGCGACCACGGCTTGGCTTTGGGTGAGGCGATTACAAAGGACTGAAAGAGTTAAACCCCATGATAGCATGAAAATAAGAAAAAAATGCTCAATTTGTCCATGTGGATTTGATTTTTATCTGTACCATGCAAATGTCAACTACACAGACACGTGCAGTACCATTAAAGCATGTGCTGAGTGTCGTTTTATTCATTAGCATGCATGAGAAAAGCTGTGCGGCCATCCACAGGGGTTTTTATGCACGCTCGTGTTGTGGATTACTCATAGGTACATGTCCTCACTCCAGCACAGCCAGGGGGCGCTTATCTAAACATAGTCATAATCACCAAGGAGTGGGAGGGAGTGTGTGTGAGTGTGTTTGTCTACTCTCCTCTGTCCCCTCTAGCAAGGCCTAGAAGGGTTGGAGGTGATGAGTTGGGCAAAAGCTTGGCTTTGTTTTCACCAGCATTTGTATACACAAAGAAGCACACAGATGAAGTATTCATATGTTTTTGTTGCTGTTTGCAGAGCTGCAGCTTGAAACTATGAAAAATCTGAAAAGGGAACACACACACACAGATACACAATAAGGTGCACACAGAGGCAGTGCAAAATACTGAGGTAAACATCATCCCGCAACAAAAACATAATTGTACCCTGGTTGAAAATCCATCAACTTTTATTGACTTGTTCTCCTCTGCAACACGCAGCTCATTTAGATCCTGCTTCATCAGGGAAATTTTTTATGCAGCCGTGATGCAGCTCAGCCTTTTTCCCGAGCAGACGAGTTATGTCTCCGTGTAATGTAAAGTAAGCAGGATGCGAACAGTAAACTCAGGACGCTGCAAGCAACTGCTGCTGGACAGATCTACACAAGAAGTAAGAGTAGCATAAGTTCTGCTTTCCATTTTTTCTGTGCAATCCTTCATTTAATTTAGATTCAACCGAAGTTTCAGTAGAAATCTTCTTTGTTTTTTCCTCATCGAATGCAAAGACACTGTGCTGGAAAACATTTTAGCGGGTTAAAACTAAGGAAAGATCCTTTGGGGGGTCTTTTTGGACTGACAGAGCAGATAGCGCCTAGGTGTGAAGCGTCACAGGACTGCAGGGAGGAGAGGCTTAAAAAAGAAGTTATATTTGGAATGACCTCGTTGGCTCACCTTTGTGACATCTGTGGGGATATTACCAGCCTCCAATCTGTCTGTCTGTGTATGCACATGGGTGTGTGTGCTTACATGCATGTTGGACCAAATATTCACAACTGAGCCCAGCAGCTTGTTAGACTTTGAGTCTGTGCTGTCGTCATGCCAACCCTCCTCTTTCCTTTTGTGTTTCTTCTTTTTGTGTTGAGATGGCAACTGCCAGGAGAGGCCACACGCAACCCAGGAGAATGCGCCAGTCATTAGACATCACAACTTTTCGGGCCGAGTTCCTTCCACCCCGTGATAAACACCGTTCTCTTTTTACAGTATCTTGGCAGCTGCTCCAGTCTGGGTTACAGACTCCAGCTAAATGTGCCAGTGGCACGTGCTCTACCTCCCCTTTGTGTGCCTGTGTGTGTGGCATCTTAATGGAGTGTGAGCACAGCACAACTATGTCAGTGTGCTAGTCTCATTAAGAGCTTACTCCTTTTCCTGGACACCTCTCCGGGCATCTGATTGGACTGAGACAGGCTGATCCCTACCTATCACAGCACCTGCTGTGTTGACATCTGGAGAGTAGGAATCACCAACAGATCAGTGCTGAGGGAAGACAAAGAAGAAGAAAAAAAAGAAGAGGAGATAATCGGAAGAAGATCAGAAGGAACAAAGATAGAGACAGAGTAGCTGTTGGTTTATGAATTATGTATAAACACTATTAGACATAAAGGGAATGACAAAGGGAAGGCTTGGATAAGCAGAACTTCCTCAGTCACACTCAATATGTCAAAGAGATTTACTCTCTCCCTTGAAACCAAATGTTAAGCAGCCGATTTCTGAGTCTGAGACCCAATCGTTTCTTAAACAGCCTTTTTTTTCATCGTCTGACACTGACAGCATTTAGCCAATTATAGGCTGGCCATCGCAGTCTTATCTGATTTTGTCTGAGTTATATTTAGATTTATTTATGTGCTTGATCTTTAAGGCTTTTTAAGAAATAATCTAATTGGATTAAACCTTTTTTCTCAAAAACCAGTCTGTCACACTCAACTGGCGGATTACTTCATGTTTCAGCCATAGATTCTCGCTTTAAATACAAATGTCAGCCTTAATCTTTTATTGAAATTAGACAGACATGCTCTTGAGAATACAGCTCTTTTGTTTGTTTATCTGTTTTGAACAGAAAAGCTTTTTTCGAGAAAAAGTCAATTCATCTGGGTGGTACTTCACTAAAATGCATCAATGAACAGATTTTCAGCTCAGGCCCAATCAGAATCTCAGAATCTCAACTCGGGTTTGCCGTTTCTCCGGCTGAATCGCTGCGTTTGCTGTTGCAACCCAATCAACTCCATGAACGGATTAACAGGCGGCTTGTAAGTGTTGCTTGGTCTCTCTCATCCTCTCCTAATTGCCGACTATGAAGTTCACATCAAAACTAAAAGCCGGCATGATGCCATTACCCCACGCTTCTGTTGCCACTGGCAACCAGTAGAGTCTCTCGCTGCTGCAGGGGTTGAATGTGAGCAGGAGAGGAGATACAGATTCAGTGAAAGAGCGAGAATAAAAGAGCATTATAAAGAGGGAATCAGAGGAGATAGAGGTTTCTGATCGTTTAGGGGGGAAGAAAAGAGCTCACTGGGTCTAGACGGATGCAAATGTCAGCTGGATGGTTTGATTTGAACGGTTATGAGAGGAGAATACCTTTGCCTTTGTTTCCTTATTTTTTTACTTAAAAATGTTTGTGCCTAGCTGAGGCTGCGGGGGCTGAGGCGTACAGCGGAGCCATAGCAAACATGAACAGCCCTAAGGAAATCCTCATCCTTCACCGAACATTTTTGCTTTAACTCTACTCTATATGTGTCAGCCTCCACCTTGCATTTTACTTCCACTTGTTTGCTCGTCCCCCGTAAGCACGGCGTTTTGGGGAAGGTGAGGTAAAGGAGAGGAGGCACTTCATGCAACTCATCACTGAGCTCATTGCTACCGCCTTGTCTGCTCAAAGAGTTCTGGCACCCCACTGGGAACGATGAGAGGCTTGATTACAGTCAAATTAGCAAATGAGCAGGTTAATTACAGAGCCAAATTCCTGTGTAAGGACTGTCATTTTTCTGAGAGATGCTCCTGCTTAAAGAGCCTCAAGTAAAGGGGGAGGAAGGAGGGAGGAGGAGGAGAGGCAGAGGCCGGATTGCTTTTTTTCCCTTCTTTTTTCAAGGAAACTCCCTGGTTTCTGCCTGTCTTAGCTCTGAAGCTTGCCGTTTGAGGTTAAGGGGAAATGGTTGCATCAATGAGCTATTATTTTTTTTCAGAGGACACTTTTTCCCCCTGCATTTTCTTTTTCTCTCGCTCCCTTCCCTTCACTCTGGAGACTGCTTCAAACCCCTCACTCCGGCTTTTTACCCACTCACCCACTCACTGGCTTTCATCCTTCACTTCACAGGAGCCTTTGGGAGGCTTCAGATTTTTTTATTTGCTACAACATAGACAAGGTATTTCTGAGACATCACCTAAAGTTTGCAAGGGCATTCTGTTTAACACACACCCCCTAAAGTGATCTTTCTGGAGAAGTCAGGGAGGGAGACGGTTTATTATTTTGTGTGAGTTAATTTGGGTACTTTTGCCCAAGCTGTTTTTGCTCTGTTTCTTCATGTAATTGCAAGCTCTGCTTTGCTTTAACCAATGCTCTCTGAGTGTTTTCATTATGGCAGATAGTGTTTGTGTGCTTATGTGAGACACGGATGGCTTCCGTGGGCAGATGTGTATGAAGTCTGGAGCAAATGGAGTGAGAAGCCGAGCAACTGGCACAGGACAAAGAGTAGGCTAGTGAAGAAGACGGGAAGATTCACAGGCATGCAAACCCACATGCACGCCCGGCAGTGACGAATCGTGCTGGTGGTGCGCATACAAAGCGACATGACTCACACCAGTTCACCACCAGATGCTGTTTGTGTGTCACTCTGGGAGACAACCCACTGCAACACTGCTAACTTAATTCCTCCTGCCTCGTCACCTCCGTGTCATCGTCTGTCATCGGTTCAGTAAATTACAGTTTCATTGCAGCAAGTGTTTCTTGGGAATTTGTCTTGGATGTTGTCATATCTCTTAATGGACTTGAAGTTGTGAAAGTTGGCAGTTGGCTTTTTATAGATTTATGAGTGCTGTTGCAGCCAGAGGGAAACACATCAGAGAGACTCTGCAACTTGGAGAGGGCAGTTCAGAGTGAGCAGTATGGATGTAGGCTGTCTATATTTTATCTGTCAATCATATTCTAAAGGGGAAAAATGGCTATTTCCTTCCGTGGACAGCTTTACAGAAGTATATCAGCAGCCTTTTAGATCCCTTTTAGATAACCGTATCAACACCACTGACCCTTCCCCTCGTTTGGTCTTTATTTCTCTATTTTCTAACATTCATAGCTCTCTCTGCCTCTCATTTTTCCTCCTCCCACTTAGACAACTCTATTGAATTTTTAGTCCATTCCAAATGAATTGAGCCGCGGCACTCATGTCGAAACGAGGCAGTCGATTGCTTAAATGTAACTATGCACAGTTATCGTGACTGCAGTGCAAGCCATTTGCGGGAAGCCTAAACATTATAAACAAATAAAGCAGCCGTATTGCCTCCAGGCTTTTGGTTAGGAATGCACTGCAGTGTCTGGTGAATGAGCAGCCAGCGTGAAATCCAATATAGGCCTGTGTGTGGAGGAGGAGGGAGAGCACTCCACTCCAATCTTCATCAATAAAGCACTATACAAGACTGGTGTGGCTGTTGCCACCAAAATGCGACCACTTTTATTTTGACCACTCCGTACCACATCTTACAATACAAACACCAATACTGCCTGCTAGATATTTTACTCCCACACAGGCAAAAAAGAGGGGGTTCTGATTACAGGACTCCCCCCACAGAGATGTCATAAATCTCTCCAGCTAATCAGGGCAAGTAGCTCAGGTAGGTCTTACAAGTGTCTTCAGATCTCCTGTCTGCCTTAAAAGAAATCTTCCCTGCTGCTGCTGGCCATTTTGAGGGATGGATGAGCTCTGACAGTCACACTTGACTTTCCTTTCGCAGAAAGGCTTTTTTCTAAAGAGCCGATGCAGGTGTGGGATAAAAAGAAGGGTGCATTTTATCACCTCTTTAGCATCTCGTGTAAAGCAGCCGGAACCACCACGGACCAGTGCTCACTGGTGTGGCCTCAGTGGCAGCAGGAGCCGTTATTAATCACCCCACTTCCTGATTAATGCATGTTTGACTAAAAGAGAAAAGAAAAGAGAAATCACCCGATCATTACAGATGGGATTCCACATGACTTTGAGCAGGTTGTTCTCTCCTATCTAGACCGCAAACTCTGTCCAGGACTTTGTTTATCTCTTCGTGCTGTGTCGTAATGGTTTAGTGTGGTACAGGAGCTGTGAGGTATAAATCACCAGGGGCCTGGCTGCTGCAAGACATGCACACCCGGAGGATTCCTTTCTCCTCTCTGATTTGCTGAAAAATCCTCCCGTTACCATGGAAACCCCTTTATCACCAGCAGTTATTGGGACATTGACCCAGAGCAAAGGCCGCAGCTTAGTGTGATGACCTCACGCCATTTGTTGCAGGGTGGCTGTTTCTGGGTAGATCATCTGAGACCACACAAAGGCTCAAACACGCGCGGATCGGATCCCAGGTCTTTTTGTTTTCCCTCATATGCCTCAAGCACCCTGACGGCACTTTTTCTTGTCTGCATGTACAGTGAAGTACTCCTTAATGCATCAGAGCTGGGTTAAAGGGAAAAATAAACCTTATGTTTGACCTTGAAGGATCTCTTTAACATCCCTGCATTATTTGAGTTGCTCAGACCCAACTGTGTTATTCAGCTCCATTCATGGCCTCAGCCTCACAAACAGCCATGCATTAATTACCACAGTCCCCCCCCCCCCACCCCCACCCCCCCCACCCCCCATCACCGCAAACAACATCCTTCTTGACAAGTCATTTATTCTTATTTTCAATTTTACAAACTTATTTGCCGTAATGGAAGAGAAACATATCTGCCAATTGGATGCGATAGCTCATTTGTTTCTGTCATGCCAAAGTGGGACATTTCTTGAATTAAGATTTTAAAGAATCAGCAGTCAGAGCACTTGTTGCGTGGATTATATAACACATCTAGCCAACATGGGATATTGCTCATGTTTGTATTTGAGGGACACGTTCTTTCTGACACCTGCTTTCGGATGAATATTTCTTTCATTTTTGTTTTTTATTGTTTTGAAGCATTATTACTTAATGGATCCCGAAGTGTAGATTTCAAATTCCCCTGTGAAGTTTCCTGGTGCCATCATTTTTACCCATTTTTGTGCCCCTTTAATCTGACTTTCGCTGCTGCATATATTTTATTCATCCAACTATTTCTGCCTGTTGGACAGATATTATGGCTGGTTTATAAAGTATCTTGATGGGACAGCCTTTTTTTTGTCCTGCTATAATGCAAAGTGGCCTTTGCAAATGCCTAGCAGTCGTTCTTCAGTCTCCACTTCTTACCCCTCATTTCACTTCTTCTGTGTGCCTTCCCAGCCACATCCCCTCTAATGAAGCTAAATCTAGCATGTTAAATGGGACCAGTCAGCTATGTCATTGGTGGTGAAGCAGCCTGGGCTGTCCTCTATTGGCCCCAAAGGCATAAACACTCCAAGACGATGACTTGGTGGCACTAAAGGCGTTCACAGTATGCAGCCCCAAACAATACAAACCCAAGAGTGCCCTGAAATGTCGGTGCCACGGATGCGCTCGGGGACAGATGCATCCATGTGTGGGTTGAGGAGAACAGATGAAGTTACAGATTCATAAATGTGCATGTGAAAATTTAACCGTAGCTCCGGCAGAGAATGGTACTGTACCAAAAATCAAGAGTAGGAAGTCGTTCTCGGTGGGAGACCAGGCTGTCGATTGCACCGCTCTCAGCTTCAAAGTTCTAAGCTTCAGGATTTTGTATAGAATCTAATGGCTTTGAAGTGTGAGTGTACGCGGTAACACAAGTGGAAAAGCACCATAATATGGAACCCTACATGGTTTTTCAAAAACCACACACACTTATAGGTATGTGCACAGGCTTGCACACACAGCGTGTCAAATCTCCTACTGAAGTCCAATATATCCCTGACAAACCCATTAAAGGTGCTTCATACAACAGCCTCTCATAGAATACAGAGAGGGAAGTGAGAACAGAAGAGACTGAGTGGGAAACAGAAGAAGAGCCGTGTATTTGGTAGCCATCAAGAGCTAAAAGACACTCTGGTGTCCATCTATATTTTTGCACCCATATTCATTTTTGTCATGTTTTTGATAGTGAAACATACAGATGTTGGACTTATTTGCTCATGAAGTGGTTCAAAAATGCGGAAAGCTAAGCAGAAATAGCACGAGAAGTGTCATCAAAAAATCACTTGACGCATCCATTCATCTTTTATATTGAATGTGTGAAATGTTTTTGATAATGAGTAGAAAGAAGTTTGCACTCTGCACTGCTTTTGTTTTCTGTTTGAGGGACATCACCATCAGTTCACTTGCTTCCGCTAACACAGGGAACCTGATCAAAACTGCCCCTTCTCCACTCATAGTGTCACAATAATGAGAATATAAGAGGGGAGCTAAAGCACAAAATGAGCTGTGAATAAAGCGGAACAACACAGAGCAGTCAACTATCACAATCAATGCGTAGCATTCAGAAGCGCTGGCTAGCTAACTTTCCCAATTTTTTCTAGCCCAGAGCTGCCTCTACAGGACCACTCTGGACAATTTCTGTCATTGTTTTAATTTATGTTTATAACTGAACTTATATAAAGTAAGAGGATGGAACCCAGATGACAAAAAGCCAGTAACAGAAAGAAATAAAACACACATCCACAAATCTGAAGCTAATTTTTCATCCCTTTTTTTTGGTGCATGATGTAAAACGTCTGATATCACAGTGCCAAAATGGGGCATATTTCCACCTAAGTCTGTCCACCTCCATCATTCCTAGCTCAATAAATCAATGTTCCTCCCCTGCGTGAATAATTCTGAGATAAGTAATCCAATTAAATGGCCTTTTCAAGCTGTAACTGCAGCTCAACTTAATTGTGCATGTAAACGTAACTGCTGACAAAAAAAGATTTTCTCCCTGAGAGATCGATACCAAATGCCTCTTTAGTCATAATCAGGGTCAAAATGAATCCCAGTCAGGGGTCAAATGCAGCTGTCTTTTGGGTTTTACAGATAGATGTCACACCCACCATGACACAAGTAAATCCAGACCATCTCACCTGTTTGACACCTTGTGTGAGTAGTGGCGTTGTAAATCTGATGCACTGTAGGCTGCTGTCTGTAAAATGTAAGATTAGGACTAAAAGCTGTTTGTTATTAAAGTGAATTAAAAGAGTGCATGATGCAATGTTATTACATTTTCTTAGTTTACCTCCACTGGCAGAGGATCCGAAGCTTGGGGTGGGCCCTGGACTGACAGTTTAAGCTGACAAGCTATAATTCATTCTGTTGAGCTTTCTTGTGTGAACAGATATCAGAGCAACTCCAATAATGCGATCCCTAATGATACAGTCCTGATAAAACCAAGTATAAAAAATCACTCCTTTTAATATTCATTGCTGGCAAACAAACTCCAAAATTCCTGTTTTTAATGGTGATACGCAGGAGAGTGTATTTACAGGGAGCCTTTTTTCTCATGGGTTTGCATGCAAATCAGGTCTTGTTAAAGTTTCCAAACAGCATGCAAGATGCAAGCATACTTGATATTTTAATTTCTTTATCTTTCACTGTTAGGCTTTTTTTCTCAGATTAAAAGTAGACATATATTCACTCTTAAGAAAATCATTTTCTTTTCATTCTGTTCTTTGCATCCTGCCTTTTCACATTTTGCATACTTGTAACAACCAATGTAATAATATAAACTTTTTGAGTCAATAATATACTAAAATTTAGCCAATAATGTAATAAGTAAATTTGCTATGGAATGGTCACATATTAGCAAGCTGTTATGCTATTAGCTTAATTGAATTTAAATGGCCAAAATTATTACCTTATTGACTGTTATTACAGTGCTGGTCAGCTTCATGGCTAAATTCCAATAGACTTGCCAACCTTTACTTAGTTTTAATAAATATATCTGAAGCAACTTTACATCCACCTTCCTATAAAATTGCTATTCATACATCCATTTCTACTCAAATTTAGTGAATGAATCACTGTAGCCTGTTTTTTTTTTTTTTTTGGCCTTCTCAGTGTGAAGTAAGTTACCCATTTAAGGCTGACAATCTGCTGTCCTCCTCGCTCACCCCTTATTTGACATTTCAGCCTGAGGAAATGAATCTTCTCTGGCATTTATTCACTGCTCCAGGGTTGCACAGTCCTATAGCTGCTGTCATTTACACTTTTTAATATGTGTGTTAGTGCTACACTTTTCTGTTTACTTAAACAATCGCTGACTTTTTCCTTAAAGAGACAGGATGAGACAGAGAGAGAAAAAAAGGCTACAGTGTCCCTCAACATTTCACCTCAGTGTGGAGTCATGGCATGCACGTGCACACACATGCAAAGGCAATGCATGTTGTACAGTAAAAACCAGCCAAAGCCTCCAGTACGTCACCTCTGTCATAGTGTTAATTAGACGGTGTCACCGTCTGTCCCTAGTGACATTTATTGCACATTTGAATATTTTACCCAGACAGATGGTAAGAATGTCAAGGCGTGACACTGAGTTATTAAGCCTTAGCCCCCTCCGCCTGCGACAGAATGCGGGGCTTGTCAGCACTCGATTGTTTTAATAACTCGCTGACAGTACCGCAGCAAAGTTTGCCCCGTCTGTCTGTGCAGCAGCAAGCTCTCGGGGCATAGGTGAAAAAATCCAGCACATTTGCACATGCACGCAGCAGCAGATGCACCAGCATGGGTTAGATTCCACTGAATGAAGATGAAAAGGAATTCCCTCCATGAATAAAAGAACACGCAGCATTGCTCCATGACCCCTATACTGACATTGTCCATTTGCAAACTGCCATGCCTTTCTACACTGTGCATGACCTTCACCTACATTAACACTCTTGTCAGATGCACAGCCTACAGTAGCACGGGTGTGTACTATGGCCTTCTACAAAGATACTGTGGTCTAATCCCTCATACTCAACCTTATAACTGACTCAGAGGATTGTAAATAATCCAGTCTCTTTATATCATTGCAAATAATCTGAGGTGCCAATTTCTACGAGCAACCAAAGGTGAATCTTTTTAAATAAGAAAACACTGGCTGGTCTGAATAATGGTTGTTCCTGTAGAATTACACAAATATCTGAGAATATGTTTGACCTTGTTTGCATGCTTCTTGCAGCAGCAACAGCAGGGAGAGCAGCTTGAATAAAGTTCTGTTAGCAAGTGCTAGGTTGTATCTTTATCAGGTGATGATCAAACAGTGGCAGATTGTGTGGCACAAGCTGTGGCAACAGTCCCGCTGGCGGGGGATTCATAGTAAGGTGCTCTAGAGAGGTAGATATCTGTTGGAGGGCCTCATTAAGCTGTCTGTTATGTAAGAATAAGGAGCATTGTATTGATCCCAAATGTAATGTGGGTCGTGTTACAGCTGCTGCCATCTGAATACCCTCAGCTCAGAGCTAAGATCCACCTGGAATCCTCTGGTGTTAATTTCCTCCTCCAAAAATGGTTCGGAAATCTGCTATATAATTTGTAAATCATAATGAATTTAATGTACAACTCATCACTAATTGTGATTCTCAGTCCATGCTACTACAATGAGGAGGTGCATTGAGCTAGCATGTTATCAAACCTAAACACTGGCCCTGTTTGGCAGAATTATGTATTCCATCGCTGTTTTTACAGAAAGAAAAGTATTTGAAAAGTTTTCTTATGAGGAGCCAAAGCAGTGTGTGTGAAAATAGCCAGAAAATAAACTGAGCCCACTTCTCAACACTATTACATGCTACATTTGCAAAATGGGCCCACTTTTACTAAGGATTATAGTGTAAAATTAGGATTAACAACTGACTGAACCCAATTTCAGTGGCTGTTTTTTGCATTATTCATTTGCCATATTGAGAAGGACCAGAATGGAATTGTAAGTGAAGTTGTTTGAGCAACACAGAATGAATGAAAAGACATTTCTTATACACCGGTAACACATCTCACCAAAATGGAGCTGATCTCTAAATTTGAAACAGTGCTTCACTGCGAATGTAAAGGTCCTTTAGTACAGATAAGTAGTGGACAAATATTGATTTGTTGGCATTTTGTGAACCCTTAAGGCGGACCCTTCACATTTGTTGCTTTTGAATAACTCTTTATTTGCAACAATGTGAAACTACAATATAAGTGTTTGTTTCCTTATTCCAAGTTTATCCTCCCCGCTGTCACTGTGTCCCATTCCCACAGCTCATTCTCATCTTGTCCCTCATTTCTCCCGTGAGTTTTTGAGCTATGAGTAATTACCCAGTTTGTTTGCACCTTGGCTCTAACTGCCTGCCGTCTCACAGCCAGCTTGTGTTCACACCGAGCATTTGTGTGCGTGCGTGTGTGTCTGAGGGCTTGCATGTGCCAATCAGTCTTTAGCAAATATGTGTATGACAGGCAAGAGGATGCAACAGTGCAAGTGTGTTTCTCAGCACATGTGTGCGTCACCCTGAGCCCACTCTGGCAGACACAGAGAGACAGAGAGAGGGACCTTGTCGTCTCTAATCCCTTTGTTTTGAGTCAGATTAGAGCTTTGCGAGGCGTTCGCGAGGCCTGCAGAATGTGGATTTAAGGATTAGTCTAATAAACAGAGGCTCTGTGGCACTCTGCAGCCCAGTGTGGAGATTACACAGGCACCAAGAGCAAGGAAAAGAGAGGGATGAATTTCTCCTGTCTCACTCTCTCCATTCGTTCACTTCCATCCTGAGAAATGAGAGGATGAGAAAGGAGACATAAGGGAGAAAATTGAAGGTGGATGAGATCTGTTCACAGTTCCTGATCAGTGTGGCAACTTTCATCCGTCTCAACTCCCTGCAGGGACTCGAGCTGTGAGTCACATAAGCAAACCTGGGGAAATGTAACTCCTGCTCTGTACTGTTGTATGACCTCGGCGGTGCTTCGTAAGTGCCGCACTCAGGCTGGCTGATCACAGGGGATGCACCCTCATTCAGATACAATTCTCAGCAAAGCACAAATAAAGTAAAGAGGAAGTATTCCGTATAAACTCAGACGCCTAAGAGGGAAAACAAAACTATTAGACCAGTAAGAAAAATAAAATCTGTGTTTTATTCTGCCTGTCTGCTGTGTTTTTCCTTCTATTCCAGTAGAATATAACAACTTACCGGCAAATGAAACTCAAAAGAACTGGTTCAATTACAGAGAATATATCTCTTTTTATATTTGTAAGTGACCTTATTGTTCTATGGCAGTGTGGATGAAAGGCAGCCTAATTTGTAAAACCTACTATGCACTTAGTATGTGCTCACTTGCTAATGTGTGTCTAAAAGGGAGATAGAGAGTTTTTCTGCACATCACTGCACTCTGGAGCTATGTTGTAGGACATTTGAACCCACAATGTACGCAATAATCAAACACTGACATCCCTACAATTATCATGTAAATTTGACAGCTTCATGAATTTTAACAGCAAAATTTGTGTTTCTTTTGACAATTTGCAAAATGACTCCAGTGCTTCAGTATCAAAACAGCAATGAGAAAAATAAGCACCCTAGCAAACAGTGGCAGAACAAGTGAAAACAAAGACTGTGCCATACTTAATATAGGCGTATGAGTCTTACCTCTTTGGCTCAGATAGGTAATGGGGCGAGCTGTGTGGGACAGAGAGAGAGATGAAATGTTTCCTGTCCTGCGGTCCCCGTCAGCTGTTGGCTCGCAGAACCTCTTGGAAGCAAAATGAACCACAGTTTCCAGTTGAACTGGAGCCATCCCAGCCTCCCCATAGTCACTCTTTTGCCTTGCGTGTAATTACTTATATGTGTTTTTGTGTATTTTTGTTCTTTGTGTACAGTATGCACTTCCAATTCCACCTAAGACTACAGACATGATTTATGACTCCTGGTGGTAAGGAGCCTCTCAGTCAGAGCCAAGTGCAAAGCTCGTACAGGGAAGGCTTGTGTGTGTGTGTGTGTGTGCGTGGGTGTGTGCGTGTGTGTGTGTGTGTGTGTGTGTGTTTTAGAGAGAGAATAATGGAGGTCGAAGTGCATTAGAAATGCAGCTTCAAATGGGAAAATGAATGTATGCTGGTACATGTTTATTTGAAGTACACACATCTGCCTGAGCACAGCGCGTAATGAAGATGCTCATAATGATCCCGAAACCTCTGCAACACATATTTAGGGTCAATTTGTTAGCTCTACACTAATATAATGTAAATTTGTTGATAAATTATTTATCTCTATGGTGACCTGTTCAAAATCTTAATAAGGAAGAGAACAGATCACACATTGAGATACGTATTCAGTTTTATATGTGATGTTACTGGGGAAATGGAACATAATTCTACACTCCACATATACTCCAAAGTAAGGCTAATGAGACTGTGGTTTAAAAGAATCACATTTGTATTATAAGTCTAATATTTTAGGCTCTATTTGGATTTTTATTGAGACGCTTTTTCTCAAGATGCAAGCAGATTTTTTTTCTTATGGCATGTAATTGAGTACAAGTCTCATTCAAGGACTGTTTTTTCTCTCGCAACCTCTCTGTTCTCCACTCTCTCTCCATCTTCTCTTTTGTTTCCCTCAGTCTCTCTGTGTCTTCTGCTCTTTGTCTTTGTGAACAAACTGTGTAAACAACTTAATTTGAGCAGCAGCACAAAAACAGTGGAAAATTGAAGCCAAATGCTTTATAGCCACAATTTAGTCTTTTGTGAAAACAGGGCCAGGCTTTCAAAAGGCCATCTTTTGGTATACAAATTTTATTCAAATTAGAAAAAGATAAAGAAAGAATGGGAAAGTGACATAGTCGGAGAATCAAAAAGATACCAAATGAACAACTTCATCTCCTGTTGACAAAGATAACTGGAAGAATAGATGCTTTTTCTGATGGAAAGGCTCCATGCTGTGTTTTATCAGGCTTTTAGCTGCCAGTCTTGTTGGCTGATTGTTGCTTTTGGTATGGTTACAATTGAATGAGATGAGCCAGGTAATGGCTAAATTACTAACCCAACATTAAGATAACATATGAGACAAGTTCTTTGTTTTTTTTATCTATCTAAAAGGAAAGTATTTCAAAAGTTTTGCCAGAAAGACACAAAATAATTTGTCAAAGTGAAGAGAAAATAAACTGAGCTTTTAAAATAGAGTAAATTGTAAAAAAGGATTAACAAGGAAGAGAACACAATTACCATGAGCAGCACGACAAGAAAGAGTAAAAAAAGGAAGAACAATTATGAAGATAATTAATGCCTAA
>JBBDHI010000007.1:26256775-26267669 GCA_037177115.1 Craterocephalus stercusmuscarum
AAAACACAGGCTTTCCAGAACGTCCAACAAAAATTCGGATTACTTTATTAGTCACAACCTAAACAAAAATAGAATAATCTGGTAAATCAAACATTATCTATGTGAAAATGAGATTTTTTGTACATCCATTCTTTATTGAATAGATGTACAAAATATAGATGTATTCATCATATAAATGTATTTTTCCTCTTCACAAATATCCAAATCCACTCTTGTAATGGCAGGGCTTTAGTGATGGAAAAACCCATATTTTCCTCCCATTCTCCGCCGTGGTTGCTCACTGTGAACCTCCCGCTGTGCTCTTTCCTAAAATAAAACATTTTTTAAAAAAGCATCAAGCATGTACCCTCTCTTTCGCTAACTGGTGGGTAGCCTCACATGCTTGCGGCGTCTTACAACCGGCCCCATACACGAGCCACTGACCATTCCATCGAGACAATTTCAAGAAATTACTTGGCCCAATGCTGCCTAGCCACAGAGTGTGGCAGATGCCGCCTGAGGGGCAACATTTACTTGGCTGCCATGAGACCAGCCCACAGAATCTGTCTGTGTTGCAGGAAAAAATTTAATAAGTTCATAATCATGCAAAAAGCAAGACTGGAGAGACTAAGATCCTGAACTTAAGCATGCCACTTAACTATTCCCTCCAGAATCTAACCACACAAGGTCACTCCCAATAAAGATGCATGAATGACCCCTGGGCCATAGATGTGGCCATAGATCGCAACAGGGAGCTGTGATGACCCTTATAGCATTACGCTGTCTGGGACTGAGATTCATCTGTATTCACTCAGGCGGTTAGGATTTAGGATGTATAGAGCTTTTTCTGTACTTTTCTTCTATCTCAGTAGTTGAAAATGAGAGTTTAAAAAAGTTTAATGAGCTTAATGAATCAAATAAAGTCTTACCAGCTTTGGAAAAGCCGGCATTTCCAAACAAGATTTTGTACTGTGGTAATTCCAAACTGACACAAACAGGCTCCCACCAAGTGTCAGTCTGTGACAAGTTAGACGTTTGTACAATGTAAGCTGACTTTCATCCCATCAGAAAATGTTATAAACAGAGAATAAATCAAATTATCACGTCTCAAAATGTTAAACTATTTCTCCAACACAACCATAACTAAGCCTCCACTGCCCAAACACTAAGCCGTGCCACACAAAGTTGGTCTTGCCCATGGTTTGATTCAATCAAAATGCCCCCAACCTTTCCTGAGCCAGTATCCCACTTTCCTCATCCGCCATTCAAGGAACAAACACATTAAGGTTGAACTCCTAATAGCTTGGTGATGGATGCCCAAGCATAATGAGCTCTTTATGAGACTTAATACCTACTGTTAATCAATGGACATAGCAGGGCACTTTTCAATACAACCTTCCAAGCATTTTAAAATGAGCCCTCATTGAATAGATTGGCCCATTTTTTTCTAGCCTTTTCTTTTTTTTTCTTTGCTCTCATTCTTCTACTGATAGAGCAGACAATTACACAACACATATTCTAAATCACATCAGGCCTTTTCCTCAGAATTGCCTCTTTCTTACTCGCATATTTAAAAGTGAAGTCAGTCTGAGAGCTGCTGTGATGTAAATACAATGCTGCGCTGTAATGTTGTGGGTGGACCACACTTCCCTTAGCCTCAAGTAATAGAACCACGGATGACCTATATTGCCGTAAATATCAGATCCAGGCGGCTGCTGGAAGTATTCCTGTCAATTACTGCTGGTTCTTGTGTTGGTTTACTTTGATCTTTAGTTCCCAGTGCAACGCATTGCTCAAGGCTGCTCCACTAGTATCATGCTTTATTAGCATCATAATCACTTATAATCTGCATCCACAAGTGTAAAGCCGCAGAATTAAAGAAGAGCATTAAAAATGCGCTGGTAGTGATACAAGAATGTACAGATCGGGCGTCAGCACGGGGGAGGAAATATCATAATAGACATGCCGAGTCGTGATACAAGTTGTTTTACAACAATGTCTAGTTCGAGTGACACCGTCTTCTTGTGAGCTTCAGTGATGCGAGCATCTGTGTCAGTTTTTGGTGTTTCTGTGTGTGTGCGTCTGTTTGTATGCATTTGGGTGTGTTTGATTATCCCTTACAGCCTCTGAGGGAGCTAGATTCGTTCTCACTCTGATAATGAGGGAGAGACTTCCAATGCCCTCAAGTCATTTCTCCTCTTTTTCCCATCCTTCCTGTTGCTTCCGGACTCTTTATTTTCTTTGTTGCCCTTCGCCTCCTTCTAATCTAGATTATCTGTTTGTTTTGTCATATCACCTTCTTTCTCTTGTCAGATTTCTGTCAACATGTGATGTATCAAAGTATCACTGACATCAGTTCATGTTGACTGGGCCATGTTTGAGTCACTGTGTTTTTATGTAATAGATTTGAATGCTGGCTGCCCATTTTTCATCAGTGCGGTCGATGCCTGACTATCTTTGCGGTCCACAAAGCTGGCAGCTCTGTTTCTTTCCACAATAGCCTAACTTATCCTGCATCAATACTCCGAAGCGTTGTATACTTCCCTGCTTGCTCAAATGTCCATTCGCTGTGTTCCGTCTTACCTAACCTCCCCTGTATATTCTACAGGGAGAGCAAGGCAAGAATGAGTCACAGCAGTGCACCCATTAATTTTATACCAACCTTTCACTGTCTTGTCCACTCTCTTCATCTCCTCCTCTTCCTATCTATGTTTTCCAGGTGACTGAAGCGGAGACTGACATCACGGAGGCCCTTTAGTTTCCCCCCTTCATCTCCCCCCCTCCCACAGCCTTCTCTTCCTTTTCCTCACATCCACTTTTAATCCTCCTGCATTCCTACCCCCTTATCCAACCCCAGCATGGATCTGAAGGACCGTCGGCACCGCTCTCTGACAAGGGGTCGTTGCTCCAAAGACACCCACTACAACACCTCTTCCCTTGATGCAGATGAATGTCGGGTTCCTACCCAGAAGTCATACAGCTCCAGTGAGACACTTAAAGCTTTCGACCACGAGCAGAGGCTTCACTATGGCGGCTGTGTGACTGACCTGGTCCACCATGAAGCTGATGAGTACGCCAGGCAAGGTAAGTTTGTGGAGCAAAAGCACCGCTCTCAAATAGTTAATCGATAAATTAGATTTGGTTAATTTGGAGTTTGGTCAACACTGTGCTGGACTGAAGACATTATAAAGTAAATTAAAGGATAAGCTTGTTTTTTTTACAGGGGTAGGTAACTTTTGGTGATGTCATAGCCGTGTAGCTGCGGATCTGCACAGGTGTGTTCCTGCGGCGCCTGTCTATGATGTCACCAAAAGTTACCCTACCCCTGTAAAGCTGCAGATCACCATGACAACTAAGTTGAGCTGACATGGCGTTAACACAGGCCATTCATTTATAAAATGTAGGTGAAATTAGTAATTGTCACAGCATATAATGTGTAATTCAGGGGCTTCGTCTGGTTCGATGGCGTGCGAGAAAACGCCATCGGATGGATCTAAATTACTCAAAAACGGCTTTGAGCTCCACAAAAATTTTGAGAGTCTATGACCGTTAACTTATTCTTTAAGTTACTGTGTATGAAATGGCCGTGTGATGGACTAGTGACTTGGCTTAGGCGCACCCTATATCTCATCTAGAAGATATGCAATCACATCTGCTCTCACCTCTATATTCCATTCTGCTTATGTGTAACATGGATTTGTCAGTGCATGCATAACAAATCCTGCAAACGACAAAAAGGATTTCTAAACCTAACCGGTATTCTCTTAATGTAAGTGGACAAAGAACTAGACCAACTAAAAAAGAAAGAACACTACCCAAAACACCTCAAAAGCATGCTGGTTTAACTACGGTTGTCACTAGATTTCAGTGTTTATGCTAATCTAAACTTAGCAGTGACTGATGCTAGCCTTAGTTTCTGTAATTCGAACAAGTAGCTATTTTGCCTTATCGGTCATAGTTCTACATAAAACAGTATTAAACAAAGAAGAGGTGTTTGTAAAGTGTAATAAAAGGCTAAAACTTAGCTTGTGCAGATAATAAAGATTTCTAGCCACAGACCTTTTTAGATCAAATCGGGTCCCTCAAAATCTTAACAGATATCTGTGCAGCCGGTGCAGCTCTAAAGTGGAAGTGACTCTTTATTCCAGCACATGTGTTTGAGCCAGCCGTAGCGATGTAGTTCAGCCCTACTAGTTTTTTGTTTTGGTCGAACATTTGGTACACATCTTCTGTTGCACACTGAACACTCACATTGTTACACGACTGTGTAAAAAGGTTTCTAGCTCGATTCTCCTTTAAGACTGTGTGTGTTTTTCCAAAGAGCCTATTTATTTAGCTCTTAATATAATCAGATGCCCGTAAATGCTTCTTTGCTGAGGAGTGCCAAAGCAGACCTTTAGCATTAGCAAGGCTGTCATAATGAACTTCTGTATCCTCCGGTGAGCAAGTTAGCCAATAGGCCGATAGGTCATTTCTAAAGGGATGGGTCAGCTCTCATAGCCATGTCTTTCAATTCTTTGTGTGTATGTATGTGCATGTGCATAGTTTGTAAAGGGACATGAAACAGAAAGTATTGATCCTTGGCTAGTGAAAGGAGTCAGACTCAATGGGATTGATCTCTGCTAAGCTCTGTTTTCTCTGCATGGATGCAGCCAGAGGAAGGTGGCTCAGAGCGAAACAACAATGTATAAAGTACAAAAACACTGAAATCCAACTGAAGAATGAATGAAGGTGCACAGCAAAGAGTCCTTGATGGTATTTTCCAAAAGGAATATTGTCATTATAGCTTGAAAAGGTAAACTTGCTGGCAAGGTTTCATGTTCCGCTGTGTATGGTTTGAAGAAATTACTGAAATAGATCAATTTGACAGTAGTTCAGAGAAGAAAATATTTAACGGCACACTCTCAAGGGAGAAAGGTGTTTTAAAGAAAGGAATACAACAAAGGAATATGCTTCCATGGAGGCAAAGGTAAGAGCAGAAAATTGAGGATTGATTGGCAGAATGCATGATAGACTAAAAGTCAGTGGTGTGTGCTGCTCGGACACACTCCAACGCTGCACTGAGCTGACCTCACACCAGGCGATAGCTGGTCGATACCACAGTTCTCTCAGCCTATCAGCTCCATCGAAAGCCCAAGTCACAGATGCATCGTGGGAAGTGTGGCCACAGGAGACCAACAGTGTTGCAGCACCATATGGACTGTGACACTATGGGAGGAGGAGTAGTGTTAGAAGGATGGAGAAAGAGAAGGAGTTAGTGAGAAAGATACTGTGAGAAAAACCAGTAAGAGTTCTCCGAATCATTCAAGTGGATATTTTTATAACCAGTCCATGAGACAACCAGAATCTGAGACTGTGTCTTTGGTTTATGCTAGCTTGCAGCTTGGAGGTATGATAGATAAAGATAGAAACTTAATTTTCCTTATCAACAGCTATGATTCAACATGAATGAGGATGATTTCAGATCATTTCCTTTTTGTATTATTGATGATCTAACAGATGGTCTGAAAGGGAGTTTTGCTGTCTGAACTGACCGACACTATTAGCTTTTAATGGCTTATGGGGCTACATTAGAAAATGAGATCGACTTTGATTCAATTATAAATAATGTTTTTCTTGCGGTTGGATGTGCTGTAGTGGTGTTTTTGCTTATTTTTGTTAAGTTTAATGGCCAACCAAAGCTATTCTGAGACTGTTATTTTGCTGTAATGGCTCTCTGAAGCACAAGCCTGTTTACAGTTCTCTGGTGTGCTAATGCATATGGATTTTCACTTACACCTGTCATTAGATTCATCTGTCATCGCTGTATTCGCATATAAATTCACATACAATAGTACAAACCATTGCTGGGACTGAGCAAGCCAGTCACCTATAGTAAATGGATAAATATACATTCAACACTGATATTTGCACTGAAACCTTTTATAGTTGCTTGTGTGTTTGTGTGTGTGTGTTTGCGTGCGTGTGTGTGTGTGTGTGAGAGAGTCAGTGTGCCTAAGCATGTACGCACCCTTAACCAAGTTAAAAATCTAAAACAGGTTCATTGTTAAATGATGTTTGTATGTTACCAGTTGTGATAATAAAATCATGAATAAACTTTTGTTACTGATGATAGATGATGAAAACAGTTGTGGTTTAACAGTTTTATACTCCAGAGATTTCACTGCCTTCTAAATAAACTTATGAACTTACAAAAACTTTACAGGATATTCAGTGTATCCCGAGGTGTATATGCAGAGAAGAAAAGTCAGCTCCCTTCAAAAGTGTATTTGAAGTGTGTTTTGAGTATCATGGGGGGTGTTCTTTGCATTTTTGCAGCATAATCGCTCCCTATATATAGATCTATTTTTGTACAATAATCCATTAACTTTATATTTGAATAACAGATGTTAAACATTTTACCTACTGATTGCAGAGAAGAAAAGAATGTATTTAATTGTTCTGCTGCACCCCTCTTATCACCACCTGCATGGCAGGTTTATTAAGATAAGCCCAGTGAGGTAAATCACATGACTAACAAAAACTAAAATGAAAAAGACTCAAAGAACAACACTTTTAATTGTTAAGTAAGTTAAGTTTATTAGAAAACTCTGATCACCATGGTAACTTTAAAAGTTGATTTTTTTATGTTTGTTTAATGCTGTGAAAGAGTGTATTTCTGTGTCTTCACAAGACATCTGATTTTGCACTCATTTTGTAAAGTTGCAATCCCAAATGAATTTACCTGGAAGGAGCCTCATCTTGCTGTTTTGAGGAAAAGTCATTTTAGATCAACCAGTCTCTTAAACTGGCAGCTATGAGCATCTTAAAGGGGGATGACAGCTGATAATGGAAGCTCCCTATTAAAGTCAGGACCAGCATGTGTCCCAGCAGTTATTCCCGAACAGAAGTTTTCTTTCATGACTGTTGAAAAAAAATATATATTTTTCCGGCCTTCAATGGAGTAGCTTAGGTAGAAATGTGTTTTATTCACGACTTTTTAAACTAAATGGTTGAAGATGAATCATTACAGAACTAAAGAACAAGGAAAAATAAAAAAAAAAACATAGCCTTTTTCAGACTGGTTTATGTTACATATTGTTTCAGATATTCTGGTAAGCAAACGGCTAAAAAACCCATTCAGCATAATCTTAGTACTAAGTGCTACACGAGGATAATTTACTAGATGCCACACTAAGAGTTGCTGAAAGACATGATTAGACACAACACAGAAGAAAATCTGCTCATCTATTGGCTAATGCAGGACATCTTCTGTTTCCACCACATCAGAGCAAAACATGGGGCTTCATCAGATCCTGACGGCCTGAGGTGGCCATGTTTTGGCTCATTCCACACCTCACCATGAGTAGTTTCTGGAGGCCAAAGCTGCCTAGAGTATCATCCTACTGTACATGTGTATGTTTTGGTTGTTTTACAACCAACCCACAAAGCCCTTTGCTATGTAGTCTGCTTCCGGCATTTGGCTCACTGTAAGTGGACCCACATCCACATTTGTAAGTCGATCTGAATCAGAGACACTCTGTGCATTCAATCCTTTGCGAACAAAGCGACTGGTGTGAATGCACCCTGAGTGAAACATCTGGAACCACGAAGTAGAGCTGAAAATAAAATGCTGTTATGGTTGATTTTACTGTTTACTGTTATTTTAGCTTGTGCAGATATTTAGGACTGTGCATGTGAACATGTGTGATTCCAGTAAAACAAGCTGTTGTGTCTTCCAAAATACCCCCCACATTCATTGTATCTCAACTCCACTGTTTCCCCATTACACTCTTATTACCTAGTCTGCTTGGATAAGCACAGCCAAATGACACATTCTTCCTCCAACATAACAGGCAGCAGCCTGGAAAGCTCATTACAAGTGTTCGCTATTTAACACCGCAAAGCAAAATATTTGAAACCACCGGTATGCCAATAATGCCCAAGTGTCGTTCTCACAAAACCCAGAGACAATTTTTGGCTCCATTTTATATATTCTATAAAACTGAAACCAGTCCTATTCCCTTCTTCTTTTTTCAGTGGTTTGTAGTTAGCCGCTTGAGTTGCTGCTAAACTAATCCCATAAACTATGACTATAATAACAGTTTAAATTCTCCAGCATGTCACTCTAAATGAACAGACACCTCCAGTGTGTGTTTTATTTATCTTTCATTTCTCTGTCCTTCTGATCTTTCACCTTGCACTACATCGCTTTGTCTCCATTCTTGCCCCTTCTGCATTTAGCACATCCCTGGGGTATGTCATTCCTCCTGGTCCAACCCAAAACAGCAGGTATTACCACAATGGCTGCAGTGTCAGGAAGCTTTGGCCTTCCTTGTGGAGGGATCTAAATGAGCCCCTTTACATTCCCCTCAGTTGTTTGCCCCCAGGGCAGGAAACCACATGGAGAATCCACCACTAACCTGCCTTCCTTCTCGCCCAGGCAAAGCTTAGTGTCATCAACTGTTTCCTCCAATTCTCTCTCTCTTTCTGTTTCTTTCTCTCACACTTTTTCTCACATCCTCTTATGTTCTTTTCTGCTCTTCTGTCACACCTTTCATGTCTATTTTCCCTTCACATAGTCCTTCCCCCCCCAATTTCTCTCACCCTTGCTGTTCCTCTGTTGTTGCTTCAGTGGTCGCAGCACACATTTGCTATGTTTAGGTGCTCTCTATGGATTTAAGAGCAAGTGCACAGGGTGCGTCCTCGTTTTAGATTTCACACAGGCTTTGTCTATCTGTGCACTATAGTTGTGGACCTATGCACCCACAGAAGAAAAGATCATTCAAACCTTGATATATTCTATGCCATATTTCTTTCATTTCACATTCCCTTTTTTCCTCCCATTTCCTTTGATGTAAGAAATAACCACAGTGGCCATGCATTGGTTTGTCCAAAAACTCATGCCTTTACTTTAGACTGAATGGCAGAGAAGGATATTGTCTCTGCCTCTTTCATCCTTTCTATTCTTTACTGAGATTTCCAAGTGTCCTCAGACTGTAAACAGCACCAACACCATTTATGTTTCTATCCTCTACATCAAGATAAGTGGACTGACCCTAACCTTCTATGTGACACAGGTTTCTGAATCATCCATGAAAGATGAGCGGACCCTGAATTGAAAATTGAATTAACTCCTTTGTGTGGTGTAAGTCTGAAGTTATTGACCATTTCAAATCCTTCTTTTACATGAGATGCTTGTACATGGCAGATGACCAGGGAGGAATATTGCATATCTATGAGCATTGGCTTGTTTTGCAGCTCTTCTTTTTGAGCTTCAGCTCCTAGCAAAGATAACAGGCTACATAGTTCTGGTGATTTCACTTGCTACAAGCTCCAAACCCCCAGATTTGTTTTTCTGTTTTTTCCAGTGCCAGATGATGATCAGATTTCAGGCAGTTCCCACTGGAGTCGCAAACAACTTAATGTCTTTTTTGTTGCTTTGAAATCATTTTTCTTTCTTTCTTTTTTTTTTTACCAATGCAGTAGAAGTGCCAATGGCTTGTAAACAGACTTTGATGAGTAAAACTGACAGATGTTGCCTTTGTCTCTTCCCCCACTTTTGAGACCCAAACTGTGATTTATGATAGAGCTGCCTCTAGTGCTCATAGCAAGAATCTTTTAGGGCCTCCAGCTTCCTCAAAGTACAAGTGATGCTCAGCAGTGGGCACTTGTCAGTGATTCTTTACTGAGTCCTTCTAACTTAAAGTTTGTGCATAATATTGGGTTCAACAGGAAGATTTACCTTCTGTTAAGCAGTAGCCGATGGCATTATGTGTCAGACGGTGCATACGTCTGTTTGAAGACAACATAGTACAGGGCACAGGTGTAGACATTGAAAATACAGTAAAGAGAATATGTGACTTGCTTGTTTGTGTGTTCTTACACACATGCTCCTGTGTCCCTGTATTCCTCTGGGTTATAGTCAACCTGGACTCCTGATGATCAAAGAAAGAACAAAGCAGCTGCATGCTATTAAAAATAAACAGCAGTGAGATTAAATACAATCCCTCCCCTCCGATGCCTCTTTATCTTTGTCTTCTCTGGCATTCTGTGCCTCTGCCAGCTGCCGACACTCAAAAGTATCCCGTAGCTGCAGCAATTGCAGACTGAAGTTGCTGGAGAATATCCCGGGGCCGACTCTACACAGTCCTCCAATCTTCAGTGCACTCCCACTCATTCCCTCTCTACATGTTCTGTCAGGAGATAGTGTTTGTGTAGGTTTGTAGAACAGAAATTACAAAAAAGGCATTTTGTGTGAGATGCAGTCGTTTGCTGATCTCATGAAAGCGACGTTTCTCTCCCAGAAGGACACAAAAAACATATCAAATGTTGAGATTTATTTTTTTTTAAATTGCATGAAAAAGTTTAGCCCGTCTTGAATTTGATGTTAGCACCGTTTCTCTGACAAGTTCTTTTGACAACCGTCTGTAAAAATACATGGGAACCAAGATGATGGGAGACAGATGTTGTCTGTAATAAGATTTCTTTTTTATGTTAGATTTTTTTATGTTTGAAAATGTCCCACACAGTTTCAGCTGGTAAGCAGTGTGTCCAGTCCAGCAGCCAGACTCTTTTACTAATAAACCATGCTGTTCGGACCTCAGTGAAGGATTTCTACCCTTGTCTTGCTCATATGAGCAAGGCCTTCTCTGAATAAGACATCATCTGGATGATATATATATTACTCTAAAGCTTGTAAAAGCCGTTCTGTATTTATGGTGCTTTCCATATTTTCACATTACTAGTTCCATAGGCACCAACAAACTATATATCAAGCCTTTGAGCTGATATCGAGTCCGATGCTCCCTCTTTTTAGTTCATAGCATGTAGCATTCATTATTTTCATAAATACTTCACATTTCTATTTGTCTGACCAAATAACATTTTCCACTTTGCCTCAGTTCATTTTAAATGAGATTCTTCACATAGAAAA
>JBBDHI010000007.1:26304486-26323934 GCA_037177115.1 Craterocephalus stercusmuscarum
TCTTCTTAATCAAGTGGATAAAGTTTTGGGTTCTTGGACTTTTGGACCCTTTGGATGACTATCATATACAAAAAAAAATTTAAACAAAATCAAGAGTCTCTCAAATGTCTTGGTTAAACCTTTGCTTAGCTCTGCTGAATAATTTAAAGGACTCTGTTATTCATGACGGATGAATGGTCACAGACAGTGATAGAGAGTGGACTCAAAAGGCAAGATGGAGAGATACCGCTTAGAAATGATTGATAAGATGAAAAATGATTCATTGACTCATCTTGGCCCAGCAAGAGCTGCAAATAGATCCAAGGGTGGCATGCAAAGGAGAAACTGGCTTATTTTGCCTTTGGGAAGTTTGGAGGAGGACTTGCAAAATCAATCAGGGTGAAAGGAAGTGAGCCAACCTAAAGACAGTAAATTTCTGTTATTTGAGATTTACATCATCCGTTTCATCGCTTGCAAGGTTATGCCACCTGTATCCATGGACGAATTTGCCACATGCTTACAACTACCCACAGATCCGCTCTGAACACACAAGCTGCTTTTACCTTGACAGAAGCCTGCCTGAAGATGCAGTATTGATTGGGAGAGCTGCTGCTGTCTGACTGTGTATGTTTGGGTGTCAAGGAACGAAGCCTATTTATTCAGTGCTGTTTATGTGCCATATTAATACAAATGCACATGTATTTACAACCAGCCTCTCCTCTAGAGAAAGTTGGTCAGCCCCTTTGCCCTTCAAAGTCATTTGAAATTCATCTGCAAGCCTGACCCTGACAGCTGTTTGTTTTTCCTCTCCAGAGAGTGGAAGAGGAATGGATGGATGGTGAGGGGGGTGTGGTTAATGAGTAGGAAAGTGACAGACATTGAGGGGGACAGATGAAGAATAGAAGTAAGTAAGTTGGTTAAAAACTTGTGTGTGTGTGTGTGTGGGGGGGGGGTTCCACTCGTAACCTTTGTGGTCTCGGGGCTCTTTGGTTTGTTGAGCATTTGAGGCACACAGAGCAATAAGTGCTGCTCTGAACGGCTTCCATTAGTATCCCTCATAGACTGCTAGTTAGAACGTGCTGAATCTGTTCAGCTGCATGAATACAAAGCAGGGCATCGCAGCTCAGATGAAAGGACAGAAGGGTCTCCAAGCAATCCCTCGGTGTAAATATAGATTTTTCATAACAAGAAAGTCAGTGTATTGTATTTGCGTGTCATTTGGGATCAGTAAAAAAAGAAAAAAAATTAAAGCCTATACAACTGAGTGTGATGAAGAGGAAACCCAGTGGGACGGGGAGGTGTTTTGCTTTTGTCTGCATAAGGTGTTGGTGGATTATATGAGTGCATTGCAGGAAAGAAGGAAGAAAGGATGCTGGGAGATGATGTCTTTAAGCAGCAGGGAGCAACAACCTACATGAGGAGAGCGAGGCCGAGTCATAGGTGAGGAGGGCAGTAGAAACAAATGAGAAGAAGAGGAGGAGACTTGATGCGATACAAAGGCAGCGAGGAGCTGCGTCTAGGGACACATGTACTCCTATTTTTATACTCCTCCTTCTGGGAGCTTCTATTCACTCCATCTATCCATCATATTGACAGAAACCCCCAGACTCACCTGTTTTCCTTTTTTTACCTCCATCTCCTCTGCATCTTACTCTTTTTTCCCACTCATTCCTGTGTTCATTTTTGTAAAGGGTTTTGAGACCCTCTTCTGACTGTATGCTTTCAAGGCTCCCAGACATTAAGTGCTTATTGACTAACAATAACTATTTCAAGCATGCAAAGCTCAATCCGACAATGATCTCACACTCACAGCACACAATGCTCTTCTCCAAGGATGAATCCTGCCCTCACAATTTTTTTTTAGGTCTTTTTTATAAACTGTCACAAGCAATTCATTTGGCTATAGCTTGTACATATTGATCTGTGTGGCTTAGGCTTTGTAATCTCCTCAGTCAGCCCAATAACGAGCCAGCACGAGACAAATGCACATTCTTTAGACTGAAATCAAATCCATGTTTCCTGGAATATACTTATTTGCTCATGTCAGTGTCGTAACGTTTGTTTATGAATGGATGCTTAGACTTTTTCAATCAGAATTCAAGTTATGTTTGTTCTTCAATGAAATGTGAGGAGAAATGCATGTGTTGTTTTGACTATAACAATAGATTTTTTTGCTCCCAAGGTTTTTTTTTATGTATTTATTTTTCTCTTCAATCAAATTTCTCACATAAGGATCTTTACCTTAATTATCATTTGAGGATGAAAAAGCGTATAAACCCCTGTGTTTGATCAAGCTTTCATCCTCTTTCTCTGTGTATTTTATCTTTTCTTTCTGGCTTTTAGTTACCTTCTCAGATCACCATTGTTGGAAGGTCATTCGCCCCTATGTTATAGCTGGCCTACCCCCCTTCGCTGGTCTTATCTAAATCCTCCAAACCCTCTCGGCTCAACATCATCAGACAGATTTGCGACAGTCAGAGACTCTCCTGTATTTTAGCATTCCATTTTTTGTTGTGTGATTTATATTCATATAAGATACTATGCAAATACCTGATGCACTTTGCATATTTAGGATCTTTTCCATCATGGAATATCATCAGGGAGGCAGCTGCTTGCTCCCGATTTCATCCTGCATTGCATGGTAATGACCACAAATGCTCAGCCAGAGTAAACACAAAATATGTTGAGAGATAAGAAGAACAAGGAATCCTTCGACAAACGGTATGCTACTTCTTAGGATATGATGTTAATTTATTATAAGCAGTGATTCATCCAGTTATTTCTAAAGTGCATCCTCACTGCATTTTTTAGTGATTAAATGCATCATTTCTACCAAAATGCTATGTATGACTTCATCCATCCTTTTGATGTATTTTAGAAATGCTGTTGCATGCTTAGCATAAAAAGCAGAAGTGTCACATATCACAGCTTGTGATAATGTTTACAGCGCAAAAATTAAAAAGTTGTGTCACACATGCCAGTATGACTGTCAGATTAGATTAAGACCCTTTGTTTTTTGAGCCTGTCAGCGGCTATTCCCAGGTTTTGGCACCTCTGCCAGCTTGCCACTCTCACAAAAAGAGAGTGAATTAAAACATTGTGAAGGGAAATGTCGACAGCTTCGACTCATAAAGGAGAAAATCAGCTGCAGCTTTCTTACTCTTAATCGAGATAAGAATTGCAGATGGAAAACCAAGTGTCCATGTCAATTCTGTCTTGCTCATTTTTCCCAAACAGTTTTTCTTTGCTTCCTTGGCATGATATGAGCTCAAATGTATTTCTGGATTGTGTTTATTTTTTGATCTGCAGACTAAATTGTGATTAATAAGGCAAAGGAGGCAGCCAGGCACTTGGTTACTTTGTTGTGCGTGTGACAGGGTGTGCTTCACTGGCTTGCTCTTGAAATTGTGAGGGCGTTTTAGTAATCTCAGAGTAATCTCTGGTCTAGACGTAAAGTTCTCCTGTTGAGAAGAACCCTGCAGAAGCAGGGTGGCTTGCCACGCTTCTTGCTGTGGGGCGATAACCTTTTCTCACTTCCCTTTTATTCCACCAAATCCCTTCTTTTGGCATCTCATGAAACGCCACCCGTCCATGTGTGTCTGCAAGTCAAACAGTCAAATGAGCATAGAGATGAAAGCCATTTCATGTAGTTGCGCTTGGATGTGAGTCAGTGTGTCTGTGGTGCAGGGTTTAAATTTGAGAGTGCAACAAAAAAAAATTGAGAAAGCACTCAACCTCCCTTCAGTCCCACAAAATCCAGTGACAATCCCCTCTTTTGCTTTTTAAATCAGGTTTTAGAAAAACCCTCCACTGCGCCGTCCATCCATGCATCCTCTTAAAACTTCAGATTTCAGTGATTTCAGTGGTGTACAGAATTGGTATTACTCCCACTATCAGCTGCTTGGAACATATAGCTACTTCACACTAGCATGGTGCTATTAACATATTTATAGTCCACACATTTATTTCACCTTTAAAAACTGCACCAGCAGTGTTTTTGTGTTTGTTTTTTTCTGAGCAAGTGGTTTCTCTTTGTTGTTGTCACATCAGCTACAATATAATGCATGGCCATCCAGCTTTGTTTTCCATTGTAGTTAAATTCAACAGTGTGGAAAGCAACCACAGTCCCTTTTGCAAAGGAAAACATCTGTTAAATGGTCACATCTCACTCTCGGAGCCATTGCTGTTCCAGGCCTTACCTGGTGTGTGCTTGAGCGTGTGTTTCTGTGCCATGTGTGCGTTTGGTGGTGCGGAAACCCTGGCTAACCTCTTCTGTGCTTCCCAATGTCCTGTCTCTGAAGAGCAATGGCCATTAAGCAGCTGTTCACTCCTACAGCCGCGGAAAAAATGTGAGAGCTGCGAGAATGCAAATGAGTCTCAGTATGCGCCAAAACTCCTCCTGAGGGACGGACTGTTAGGTCAGGGAGAGACACAGGAGCTCATACAGCACAGAACATGCACTAGCACATGCCTCTACACCTTCAAAGTTGCACAAATGCACTCAAATGCAGCTAGGTTAGACTCCCTATTATATAGTGCAAGGTGTCTCTTGAGTATCAGATGATCTTGATGTAACTACATTTCTCCTGGAATGGGAGAGCAAAGGCTTTAAAGTCCAATGCATGTGTTTAAAGAGTCTTCTTCTATTGTAACCACCGGGTTTAAGCTAAACTATCTTATTTGGGTTACAGTTTGTTTTTTGCTACTCTCTCACTATAATTGTTTGGTACATAGGCTAATATCATGTGTTTTGTTTTTTTAAAAAGTCTGCATCAAAAAAGGAGAATAGTCTCAGGATACCTCCTGTTCTTAAAGCATTGCACAAATACCTTTCTCCTTATGCCATTACAGGCTCTGCCTGTGGGTAATCAGTATATATATTTTATATCCTGTGGATGAAAGAAAATTCAGATTTGTGTGCATGCATCTTTGGTTTTTGTATATGCTGGTGCATGTGCATGAACTCCTTGTGCTCTCTGCCTAATAAGAGCTTAACCTTATTAATCACATTAGTGTGCCGAGGGTGGCACTGGCAACACTCACACATGCTTTCGCAGACGCACACACTCAGACATGCACACATAAGCAGAGGCATGTCAGTCTGTCATTAGTTAATAGCTCATTAGCACAAGGTGATTAATTACTCTGGCAGGGTGTGGGGATGACAAGGATGGGGTGGGGGGGGATGAAGGAGGCAGAAAAGGACCATGGAGACAGCTCCCACCTTTGGGGAAAGAGAGCGGGAGTCAGGGAGGGTGAATCGGTGTAAAAACAGTAACCTCCTCTCACTTCCCTTTGGAAGGTTGCGCCGCTATTGATTTCCAGAGAGTGCGCTGGAAGGACCGTTCATGCAAGTGCATGGATGCAGGCGTGTGCATGTACGGTCCGCCTTCTCCTGGAGGTGTTTTGCTGTTCTGTGTTTTTCCTGCGTCTCATGGGGATCAGCTGTAAAGGTTAACTAGTCTTTTCTTAAGCTTTCAGCCTCATGACAAATGACCATGTGTAACCCATGGGGCACCTTACAGCACACCTTCTCTTCCACTCCTGCTACCTCCCCACTTTCACCTGCTATCCCTCTGTTTCAGTTGAGGAGGCAGATAGAGGAAGGAGAACCAGGGGAATGTAGGTGGATGGGAAAAAAAACCCACACAGGCCAGGTATAAAAAAAGAAGTGTCGCTTTGGGGAGAAAGAAATTGTGAGTTGAAGAGACAGCAAAAGAATTGGAAAATAAATGAAATCTAATGCTTGGGTTGTAAAGATCGCATTGATTGTCAGCTTGTAATTCAAACTGCCTACTTTGAGCTTTAGAAACCAGACATTAACCTTCGAGCGCATTCAAAGAAGGGATCTAAATCTGCATAAAGGGCCTGTGCAGAGGTTCTACATGAACTCAGGCCGTTACATGATGCTTTCTCATCTTGTCTGTGACCTTTCTTTATGCGCTCCCTTTCATCGTTCCTCTTAACACATTCTTCTGCTTCTCTTTACATGCTTTCCATGCAGCCTCATGTCCTGCACACTGAATTACTGCAGCTTGAATGGACTCCAGTGAATCAAACACAGTGGGAGCTTCAGCGTTGCCCTCATATACAACCAACGTATATATAGTTATACAGACATGCCAGCTATAATGACGCTGAATGGCATTGATAAATAACCTGCATGGGAAAAAGCATCCATGTGTTCACGTGTATATGTGCAAGAGCTCATGCAACTGTGTGTGTGTGTATGTGTGTGTGTGCGCCTGATGGAGTATCACAAGGTGTTGTCAAGAAAGCAATTTGTTCCTGCCTTGGATGGGTCTTTTATCATGACAAATCGACGCAAGGCTCATCTAGAAATCCAGCGGCTTGGTCCGATTTCAACCCGGGCCTCGCTCCCTCCCCTTCTCTCCCGCTGGTAAATCACCTCCCAACACCTTTACATGCAAATGAGCGTACTGAAGGGGAATACCTGCCCAGGTGTGTACCACTTTTCAGTTCCTGCCTGCCTATACCAGCTGCATATGTGTGCTGGTTTATAGTAATTGTGTGACTTGCCAGGGATGACAGATGGGCTCCCAGAATGTCACGAAAAGAAATCCAGAGCGAGGCTGACAGCAAGGCAGCTCAGGGGTCATCCTTTAAAGCTCCTGCCCCCCTCTCTCCTCATTTTTACACAAACATGCACATACACTTTCGCTGCTAGCGTCTTCAGAGCTGCACTTTCAAAGATGTGTTCTGATTGCAAAGATTGTCGTCCACATCGGCTGATGTGGAGCACAACAACTTTTCTCAGACTGCTTTACCATAAAGAAGCTTACATTTCATCCAGCTCAGTAATACTGAGGCAGAACTGAGCTGAGATTAACGTCGGCATACTGTCTGATGAAGTGATTTTTTGTGATGTGTCTGGGATGTAGTGAATGTTGATTAATGTGTTCAGTAAGGTGTGGTTGTGCAAGTATTAATATAGCATGATGAGGTGGATGACCTCAGTCTTTGGGCTGAATTGTGGCTAGATGTCTGCCCTCTGCTGGGCAGTGTGAGGACCTTCACTCACCTGGTAACCAGCCTTAAGCCAGTGGCTGGAGTGTGGACAGAAGAGGCAGAGACTGAGAGTTTGCAGGGGTTTTAAGCTTTATCTGACAAAAATAACCCTTGTTTCTCTCAAGACCAGGTCGTTTCTGGAAGAAAATGCTAAAAAAAGATTTATTTTTCAATCATTTTATACTTTGTGAGGATGGTGTTTGATTGCAGGGAAAAACCTTAAAACGTTTGTTGTTATTTTTTGCCGTGTGTGACATGGTTCTGGTGTTGTTGAGGAAGCGATCGCAGATGTGAGCGCGCCCATGTGAGATCTGACATATTACTGGCTGCATCGCCGCAGTGTCCTCTGCCCTCCCTCCCTCTCACTATGCATTTCTGCTTGGCTGCCTTGTCTTTTCTCCTTTTAACCTTAACCTTGTCTCCCTTCTCCCCCCCTATTATGCTCCAACCATTTTCCTCCTCTACCCCCCCCCCAATTTTCTTGTATTGGCTATTTATCATTTAATCCATTCCCCGTCTGCCTTTGATGTGGATGCTTTGTCACATTTCCATGATTCTGTCACTCTTTCCCTCTCTAGCGCTTGTGAGCTCCATCGTGTGTTCCCGCCCTCGTTGCCACCTCCTCCTCCTTCTTTCCAGCACTGCGCTCTCCTTCTTCCACCGTCTCACCCCTACCCTCTTTTTTTTTTTTCTCTCCTCTGGCTCATTCGTTAGCTCCCGCCGTCATCCTTCCTCTCCATCTCGGTGGTGCGACGCTGCTGGGAGGGAGAGGAGGAGAGAGAGCGGGTGTGTGTGCGTGTGTTGAGTCTGCTCTCAGTCTCAGCTGTGGGCAGATGGAGGATGGAGCCACAGCCACATCTCTCCTTGTCTTCTGCTCTGCCTGCCACAGGCTGAAATGCGCTCTCAGTGTTCTCTCATCCATCAGTTCCCTTGTGCCTGAGCTGTCCTTGATTTGTGACACATCGAGCGACAAAGAGGACTGAGGACTGGAAACAGGAGGGTAACAAAAAGACCTGCAGTCTCCTAGAAAAGGAGCACCGGGCACTGCGCTCATCTTTTTTTTTTATTCCCCTCCTTCTGGTGCTTAGGTGTGTGCTGTTGATCTCTGCAGTGCAACAGCCGCACATGTGCTTGCGTGCCGATCCACACTGCACACACTGAGCGCGCGCTTCTCTCCTCCGGCACTCAGCGAACGGATTGTGCCTCACAGAGAGTGGAGAAGAGAGGCAAACAAGAGTGAAGAGGCGCCACAGCCGAGGGGGAGAAGAAGTGACAAAGAGGACTTTGACGACAAAGGAGGAAAAACAAGGAACAAAACATTGAGAGTCAAGAAAAGAGGACTCTTACGGGAGCAGAAAGGAGTGGAGCGTGGAGGAGAGGAGATAAGGGTAGAGGGTTCCTCACAATGAGCGACAAGTACGGAGCGATGCATCACGCAGGCAACACGGGAAGAACCAAGACCCTCTCGCATGAGACAGGTAAGAGCCGCGGACACTTCTTTGTCCGACAGTCAGGCAGCATCTCTACACGCAGCAGAGGATCCGAACCGGGCTGGAACTTGATGAAGCCAACCCTCTCTGCAGCGGATGGACACACTCAGACCTTGAATTATTTCTCTCTTCTTGTTTTTTTAACTAATAAATTTTGCATTTGAGTGCCTGGCTGTAATGTAGGTTACATCCGCATATGGTGGCGCGTGTGTGCGTGTGTGTGTGCGCGTGTGTGTGTGTGTGCATAGTGGAAGCAGTGGTGGTGATCAAACGGCATACATCTGAATAGAACGCAGCTTTGATGTGCCCTTGAAGTTATGATTGGCATCCTTGAATGCCAGTGTGGACTGTTCACATGTGAATCTGAACTTCTATATATGTGAGTGTACGTGTCATTTTTTTCCCGTTTTTTTTTTTTTTATTGGTCATTGATTTCAGGTTGGCAGGGATGTGAGCGCGTCTTTGTGTGTCAGCTCTCAGCTCTCTGGTGACCACGTTCCAATTGACGATTGGGGTGATTGACAGGAAGCTGATGGAAGAAACGAATGGGACACGCTTTGCCTCGCTTCCATGTCAATACACCATTTATTCGCGTCCGTGTTCCTCGATAAATACAAGGTTATATCTGGGCATTTGACTTTCTAATTCAATGTTGATTATTTGATTGGATATTTAGATGAGATGTGGATTTCACTTGGAAATCAGCATGCTCTGTGTAGAAACAGCAGGACTTGTATTTAGCTTGTCTGGCTTAGTTTTCAGAACCGTCTGACCTCTGAGGAAAAGGTTGAGTGTGTATGCAGTGTATCTCTGTGTCTGCACCCATGTGTGTGTTTGTGTTTGTGCGTAAGTCATATAATACTTGTTTGATTGCTTTGTGGGTGTGAGGAGATTGCTAGCGCTCGACAGGCTAATCAAACAGTTCCCACAGACAATCACAACGTGGCACACACCCCTCGCAGCAGCACTGACACATCTGCGTCCTCTTTGAACAAACGCTCGGATTTTATAAGCTAGACAAGCAAAATGTGTGCGTATTTTTTTAAGAGAAAGACAACATTGTCTAAGGAAATACGGGTATTTGACAAGCTTAAACACAAATTCCCCAAACCACCCACATGCACACAAAAGCACCCACCAACGCACACACATCTGTTACAGGGATCGGGCCCGGCGGTGGATAAATGTGCCTTTCTGATTGCTGCCACAGACAGGACGTGATTGGCATGACAGACCGGGGAATTATCCGTGGTTTCCATGGTGACTAATTAGAAGGGTCCTGACTGGTGGGCTTATGAAGACAGATGACAGATCAGTGGTTCACTTCCTGCTTTACAAATCGGGTGGTCCCATTGGCTCGCTGGACCCCCTGCCATCTGAGACAGGCAGGCTCTCTGCGGGCTACTTCGCACTTTTTCAGCTGTCACCAAATATGTGGAAAATTAAACGTTATCCTGAACCAGCAGACAGATTTGAATCTTAAGTTTTAATCTATCTTCAGGAAAAGCCGGCACACCAAACTGCAGATTTACAGCAAGTCGTTTTTTTACTTGACCAGACCGATGGAAGTCTAATGTCCCCCCCTGCTTTCCCGGCCACTGCTTTCCACACTAAACCCACACACGCCTTATTGCATATTTGGACACCCATTCAGAAGACACACCTTTTGTGTGAGAGTAAAGTAAAGAGATGCTCACACTCGCCCATGCCGGCTGTGTATCTGCAGGGCATGTGAGAGAGAAATAGGTGTGATTGAGTCCATCTGTGGCAGAGAAAGACAGACAGGGAGAGCTCCATCTGTGGACACCTGCCCTTCCTCCGGGCTACCGTCCCTTTTCCTCCGAACTGCCAACAAGATCTGTGGTTGCACAGGTGCAAGTGCGTCTGTATGTTTATTCACAAATCCGGCCGTGGTCTGTGTGTTTCTGAATGTTATTGTGAGGAATTTCACACCGCGTCTTGCTTATTTGAAGCTCATTTACATAACCTAAATGCACAAAAGATTGGTGAAAAACATACAACTATTCTCATTGTGCTTGATCACATCTGTAGTCTGATAAAATGGCTGTAATCTTAACTTCTTGGTGGTTTCAGTGCAGTTTTTATAGCAAGAAAAACATTTGGAATTAGGAGGATTTGCTTTTGTGGATGGTGCAGGTTTACTTGCAGGTGTGGCTAACTGGTGCCAGTAATAACATCATTTTCCGCACCTGTGTTTTTCTTGCTGTAACTAATCCGATATGAGACACCAATGCTGTGTATTTTTTTAGGTTTTAAAGAAGAAACAGTGAATGGCCCAAAGGTGCACACAGGATTTCTTCATCTTCATTTTTTCAAGAACATGTAGCCAACGTTTCTCCCATAAAGCGGTGCTGCCTGCAGCAGGAATAATTGATGCTCATGGATACAAGCAATGTGCCACGCAATGCTGGACATCTCATAGCATGCACCATAAGGGCAATTTGTGACAGGTAGAAGAAGAGTGAGCCCACAGCTGTCTGGACTCTATCTCTGCCTTTCCCTCAGTCAGGCACCAGCTCCACCTAATGGCCTCTGCAAGTACTGAGGCACCCACATATTCAAATCCACCGTCAGCCTGACATGCAAGCACACGCTTTGATTTAAATGACTTGAGTCGAGCATGATTTCATTTCACCAAGAGGAGCAAGGTAGTTAAAAAGCAGCTGAGATAATGACCCTGTTTTGTTTCGTTTTTTTCCTTTGGTTGGGCGCTGCTTACCGGAGCACAACCTCTCCATCCATGCGGGGAGCAGGAGAGGACACAAAAGGAGAGGTGTATTGGAAAAGGCACAGAGAGGGAGAGAGAAAAAATAGAAAAGCGATTGAAGAAGACGTGCATGTCACGGCTAAACAAATAAGCATGTGTGGGAACAGATGGTAATAAAGTTCTCTGTTACAAGACTAGTGCCTTGTACACACATGCACACACACACATACGCACAGCTTGATTATGCGGAGTATTGGGCCGTGAGTCATTAAGACTTTGCCTCAGTGAAGCTGACTCAAAAGTGAGCAACGACAGTCATCTACAAAGACGGGTCACTATCAGTCATCTCTCTCTCTCCCCTCCTGTTTTTACTCCGTCCATCTGTCTCTGTCTGCCTCACTCCATCTCTGTCTTTGCTTCCACTTATTTCTGACTCCGACATCCTCCGACATCCTCCGACAACCCCGACGATTCTCTCCTACTTTCTCCATCCTGTTCCAGGCCTCTTTGCGCTCCCGTCCTCCTTTAGGAAAATGAGTTTTTCTCTGCTTTTAGATTTCTCATTCTGCCTTCTATAAGCCAAAATGTGCATACAAGTACGTGTGTGTTGATGTGTGAGGGCGATGTGTCCTCAATCACAGTGAAAGCATTTGTTTCCCTCAGCCAGAGGAGATAGATAATGTATTTTACTCTTTTTCTTCACATCGGCCTTTTTTCCCCTCTCTCTCTCTCTCCCTCTCTCTCTCTCTTTTCCCTTCCACCACGCGGTTTGTCCTCCCCACTCAAGGTCGGTTGGAAGATTGCTTTCAGCCCCCTGTGTCCTCCCCAACGCGGCCTGTTTTATTGCACAAATGGCCGTCAAGGCCTGGTGTGCAATTGGTTTGTGCATGTTTGAAATCATGCAACACGGGGGTTGTGTTTTGTACAGTTCAATCTGTGCTGTCTCTCATCAGGTAAGCACTTATGGGTTTGTGTTTGCTGATGGAAAAGCAGTCAGCTGGCTCAATCTCAGTCTGTGAGGGAGTTTTCGGAGAAAAGTCAAATGGAAAAGAAAAAGGAAATTGTGGAGATTAGAAATGGCACATATTGAAGCATTAGGATCCTGGAGTGTTTTGTATTGAATATTCTTAAAAAGTAAAACGTCTCCGATGGTTTCCCTCGCACATTTCATATATGCATTTTCCTATGTAAATATTTAATGCAGTTATTGATTTTTAGAGTGAGTCCGTGCATCTGCTCTAAAGTGTGTGGCTGGTTTTTGTATGGCCGGTTAGAGGTATTAATTTTCACAGTGGTGATTTGGGTGAGTAAAGGGCTGGCAAGCTAACTGGTGTTCTCAGCATGCATTTTGAGTATGTATGTGTGTTCCCGTGCAAATGTGTGTGTGTCTGATCAGTGAGCTGGCTGCTTTTACGCTTCACTACCCTGGCTGCTCATCCATGTGTGCCATCTGCATGTGGCACCGCCATGTGTGTCACCTATACCCCAGCACATCCCACTCCTCTCATATCTCTAACCATCCCTCCATCCACACCTGACATTGTCTCATTGTCCTCTTCTCTGACCCCTCCGCTTTCATTGTTGCTGTGTCTTTTTAAAGCAAAACCTGACATGGTTGTTAATTGAAATACAGAAGAATAAAACGAATATGTCGTTATTCATCATCCCTATTCACCTTTTAATTTTTTCTTTAAGCAAGAAGCCATCATGTCTCCAATCAGTGCCGCTTTGTAGGATGCCGGTAGTGTTGGGAACTTGTTAGCTATGCAACGCTAACTCTAAGTGATTGATCCACGCCAAACTTAACTACGAGACAGATGAAAGTGTCACATTTACATCCGGGCTAAAGTGACAAATTGATCTGCGTATTTCTGCTGGAAAGGAGTTTTAGATGCAATCGTTCATCTACACAGCCTCATTATACCTCCTGGTGCTGCAGCGACAGCCGTGACTCATTGACTCATCACGCCACTGTTTGTAAACTCAACACCCGACTAACCGTTGCCCATTTCATTCTTCATCTTATCTAATGTTTCCAATTCCTCCGCTATCTCGGCCTCTCTGCTGCCGCCACCTCCTTTCCACGTGTCCTCACCCTCGCCTTCCTTCATCTTTAATATCCTTCTCCCCAAAGCACTGACTCCAGCTTCCTGAACTCTTCACCTCTTCTTTTGTTCTCTCCCCCACATCTCTCTCCGTGTGAACACTCGTCCTCGCACGTCCGTTATTAACATAGAAAAGGAGCGTCTACCTTTTCCTCAAAGCCCAGACAGTGATTCACTCTGCCCCGCCAGCTACCGGCTGCTTCCCTGACTGCCACGTTGCCACAGATGTGAAACTGATTTTAAGAGACCGGGGGATGACAGGGGCGCATGCTTTCGAGACTTGCATCCAGCAGTTTCAAAGATGCGTGCTTCTGCTGAAGACAGCCGGATACTTTGCTCCACTGTTTCTGCTGCAAAAATGGGTCAAATGCAGGATTGTTTCACAAGCAAAGAAGGGGAGTTGCTTCTGTGGAGATATAGTGGAAATGAGGCTATTCTTAAGAGAGGCGTGTCCTCATGAAATTCTATATTTGCCTTTGTTCTGTCAGGGCACACCTTATAGAATTGAACCCCAACAAAGAATAAGTCTCCTATTGCCAAAGGGTAGAGTGTGTTTATATTGGAGAAGCTTAATGGGTAAGTGGCAGTGGGGTAAGTTCAAAATAAGGCTTTAACACAGCTCCTTACGCCGCCATGTTCCTCTCCTTCCACTGCTGCTGTCACGTTCATTTTTAAGATAAATATTATTGATTGCGCATGCTTTAAATCACACGAAGGACTTCAAGCTTGTCCTCGCTCTGAGAGTAATGCGATGCAGAGTTAGTTTTATTACTTCTCAATTACTTTGATGAACACAGTAAAACGGCTCATCCGAAAACGATACGCAAGCCGTCCATCAATTTTGTGAGGTGGGTGGCATGCTCAGCTAAAATGTTTTGTCACTTTTCCCTCAATTAAGCCTAGATAATGTCCCTCTCTTCCACAAGAAGTCGATTAAACGGAGAAACATCCCCGGTTTCCCTTTCGGCATTCAGTCACACAGCGTAGGGCCATTTACAGCTCAGGAGGGATTTACTCACTGGATTCAACAGAATTTTTCACTCCAAATTGAAGACTTGAACAGGTGACTGTATTTGTGCTGAAAAAAAGAAGCCATTATGTTTCTGACTTTTTTTTGCAGTTTGATATTTCACCTATAGTTAAATTATAGCACCTTTTAATCTGTGTGTGTGTGAGTGTGTGTGTCGGTGTGTGTGTGTGTGTGTGTGTGTGTGTGTGCGTGCGTGTGTGTGTGTGCTTAAACACACACAACTCAGCAGCCAGTGTCTCCAGCAGCCATTCTGGACTGGAGGCATGTTTTGAAGAGACAGTCTTCTGCGACCTTGCCTTAAGCATGATGACAAAGTGAAACTCACTCTATGCATGTGTGTGTGTGTGTTTGTGTGTGTGTGTGTGTGTGTTACTAATCACCAGTGCTTAAGGGGAAGATGAGGGGAGATGGGCCATGCAGCAGGGCTGAGGGGGCAGTGAAATGATCCCATCGATCATTCCCGATCACCTAAACCGTGTCACACAGCACATTCATCTCTCTGCATGTGTGTGTTTGTGTGTGTGTGTGTGTCTCATGGCGTCTGCCTTATACAGACACACTTTGTGAGTCTCAACTCTTGTCTGTCAAACCTTTTTCTGTGGATGTTTGTGCTTTCAGAGTGATGCTGCATTGGCGGTGCTGGCCAAATGCCAGCTGTTGCGCGGCTCCATTAGCATTGCCAAGGCTGGCCGTAGATTGCTATTGATTGACTATGGTTTCTATTCATTGGCTCTTTGACTAGAAGCCCACACATGCACCAGTATACCCGTGGATCAGAGGAGGGTTTGAGTGTGTGGATCCAGACTGAGACTTGCAGGGTGACGTTGTCAAAGTTTCCGTAATCAGACTATTTTTGTGTAGCGGTTGTTGTTTTGGGGAAGGAGTAAACAATCCTGTGACTTGGCTTGCCAATTGTTGTTAGACAGGCCTGTGTGCAATATGTGTGGTTGTTAGCTTTGACAGGGACTTGAGGACGCTGAGCTTGTCGATGACTGAGCTTCGGATTTGAAACAAATCAATGCCAAGTGACTGGACCCTGGAGCCACTTCTTAATGAGCAGCACTGCCAGGAGATTTCCATACTCGCTCCATCTCCACTTCCCTCTGTCCGTCCAAATCTGGCCCAATGAGCTGTCATTATCGCTCACACTGATTTTATTGTCTATCGCCCTCTTTTCTCTCACCTTTTGCCCTTTGCCCGCAGGCTACATCTACACAGACGCTCATTCCTCAGACTGAATTTTCGTACATCTTCGTTTTTTCTTCCTCTTCTCGGATAGAGCAATTTCAGACCCTCCAATGGAGGAAGCCTCTCTTTTCCAATATATGACTGTGCAGCGGGGAAAACTGTCACAGTATGTCTTCATTACAGGAAAATATAATGAGAAGTTTAAAAAGACTAAGCCTGCCACATGTACAGTAGCATTGCTGTTGTATTTTTTTTCCTACAGAATGCGTTATGTATCCAGGTGTCTACAAGTCGTCCGATAGATCCATCGATTGTTTAATACAGCGTGTGTGTTCACCGGCAAGCAAGTGTGTCTATACGTGTGTGTGGTAACACGTGGAAGGGATTAAGGAGGTAATGCAGGATTATCCAGCTAGTAGACTTCCCATTTCATTTGGAGGAAGTGATGGTGTGGCAGAGAGGTTGCACAGGAGATGGATGGATGACAGGCAGAAAAATTTAGAATATTTTTAAGGGAAAAATCTATTTATCATAAAACACGGCTGTTTTGAATTTGGCGATTTCTAAATCAGAATAATTAGCTGCTTATATTTGCTTTACATACAATAAAAGTGGAAACCCTTGAAACAAATATATTTATCCCCAGACATCCCAGAGCTTTTGATGCCTTCCACGAGCACATAGTAACTCCATCATGTCTTCAAGAAAAGCAAACATCCGAGCTCCAGACGATCTAAGTGCTCACATTCATACTATACGTGCAAGTCAGCGGTGCATCTTGGGAAATAGTTACTTAATCATTTATAGACAACACGTAAGATTTTCTTTCCACTCTGACTCACTGAAAGCCGGTGCCACATCTGGAGGGCTTGCGTAGCGGCGTGTGTGCATGCGCGTCTGTGTGTGTGTGAGTGTGTGTGTGACAGGAGGAATGAGGAAGGCTGACAGGGGAGTGGAGGATAATGGTTTTGTACTTCCCAGGTGAAGCACAAAACATCAAATTTTCTGAACCAGTAATAGGAGCAAGTCTTTTCCTCTACCTTTTGTATACGTGTTTTTGTGTCAGCGGATCTGCCTCCGTTTTTTTTTGTCGACGTACTTAACATTGTTAACTGCACAAATCACTGTTACTGAACATAACGGCACATATTCAAATATAATGAGACTTGAGTCATTGCCGTTGTGCTGTTCAAAGTGTTTTTTATTTAGTGCGGCGTGCTACTCCAAGGTCCCCACTGCCTCTGCTCATCAACAATTGCCAAGTGTTAAATAAAACATGAGCCGTAAGAGCAATGTGAGCAAAGGAACCAGTGCTCCCCATTTAGAGCCCACACGAGCCGATAGAGGCAATCTTACACGTGTACGCACACACACGCACACGCATCCGTCTCTTTGGGGGGGGGTGTACGGGGTCTGGATTTGTAGCTTTTCATAATTGTTTTGGTCTAATCCTGGTTTTAATATGTCTCTCACAGCAGGGAGGCCTTCACGCTTAATACTGTAGACACCATGGATTTGTTTAATTATGTCTGTCTGTGAAAGTGTGTTTCTGTGCAAGTGTCGTGTGTGTTGAGCAAAGAAAGAGGAAGTGAGGGGGCTTCAATTCACTAGCTTCACTTTGATGACATGTTCTTTTAGAATCTGAAAATGTGTGATTTAAATGACTAAAAGCAACTATAGGAGGAGATGAAAGCAATGGGCATGGAGGGAATCCGTGTTTGTGGATGCAAAGCTAACATGCAAAGGATGGATACACACACACACACACACACATATATTTACACACACAGAGCTAGTGAACCCTTGGCAGTGCTTCGCCAGTCTGTTTGAAGTAGCGTCTCACGGGAGGCTATAGGACTGTGGCAGTGTTTCACCCACTCAAACACACACTGGCTCGCAGGGAAAGAGGGATTGCAGAGAGAAAAGGCAGGCAGAGGCAGTAGGAGGAATGCCCGTCCTCCAACACTCTGCAGCCGTCTCCGGCTTATCTCTGGTTCTCTCGTCGCTTTCTCTGCAGACGTAGAAGACGAAGACTCTGTGAGCAGGTTGAGGTTGTTTACAGCCACAATTTCCTTTTTTTTTTCTTTTTTAGCCTTCCATCCACGCCCATGTGCTTATTTCTCGCTCTATCATTCTCAAGCTGACTGGGTGAGATTGAAACAGTGCACCAGGGACACAGCAGGAATATTACCCAGCCTGCATCAGCAGCAGAGACGAGGCTTGTGGTTTTATTTTTGGTTGCAGCCTCAATTACAATTGCCGGCCGGACGGAGATGACTTTGGCCGCTGCTGCTGAGCACACACACCGATAAAAGCAACCACTCAAGAATATCTCTGCCACTCTAGACGATGCTTGCAATTCCTGCAAACACACAACAGCATGTTTCATAAAAGTCTCAGAAATGGACTGATGCTCCATTCCTCTAAAAAATATGGGCCCGGTCTATTTGAGAAGGAAGCTGTCGAACAGCATTTCAGGACAAATATGAGAACTCTACTTAATGTTAGTGCATAAGAAGATTGGAGAAACTATTTATGTTTGCCTCACCTCTTGACAAATTCAAGACGTATAACTGTAACATTCCCTCCAAAGGAAGCAGTTCAAGCGCATGTAGCACGGAATTAATGAAACAGGGAACCGAAACAAGCCAAAAAGTGACACCTGTCAAGAGGTGGGCTGATTTTTCAAGTGTTTCAAAGCTCATTTGAATTTTTCTGTTTTCTTTCCTCAGCCAGCGTCCAGCCCACAATTGCCTCATGTTTTTTTAAACCATTGGATACATGCATACATGCATAAAAACATTACAAATGCACAAAACAACCCCACTTACAGACAGCACTGCTGTCCTGCCAATTTGAAAAGCTATTATTTTGTTCCTCCTTCTGATGCTTTTTTGGCTCTTGCAATTTCTCTAAAACCCGTAGAAGAGCAGGTATGCTGCATCCAGCTATATATCTCTTATTTTCTGTCATCCCTCTTTCCCTTACCCATTTCTCCAGACCTCCCTGTGGTGTCCCCTGGTACAGCAACAAAAAGGAGCTAATGGAGAAGGAATGTACCTACGCACGGGCACAGATGGAGGGAGATGATGAGGGAGATAGAGGCTCACTGGCAAAGGAAAGAAAGGGAGAGCTATGTTTAAATAGCAGGGTAAAAGTCTTGTATAGTGGAACGGAGACAAGAATAAAACGCTCTCAGCCATGTTGTCAGTGTAACACCCTTGTTCCATGCGATCCAGGGCGTCTGCATGTAGTAGACTGTGTGCACTAGTTTCGCTCTGTAGACACATTTTTATGCATATCTGTTAGCCTGCTGGTAGAAGAAATTGAGTTTCTCTTGCAAAGAGGTGAAAAATGCTAAAAGAAGTTTGTCGTTTTTATTATTATTTATTTTATTATTTGTTTATTGATAAGAACTGATGAATTGCATACTTGCAAATGAAGTTAGATTAAAAAATCAAATCACAAGGTTGCACCTCAGTACTGAAGATCCACATTCCATATTAGTCTCTTACTACAATCCACATCACTTTTCTCAAGAGTTTGTGTGCAGGCAGCTTATAAATCAATGTTCTCTGCTGCTACCATGCAATGCTAACAGTGTTACATACTTATATGTGCGCGATGACAACATTATTCACCATTCAGCGATTTCTTTTGCACGTTCTTCTGTTTTTCTTGTACTACAAATAACGTCTGTGTGGAACATGAATTTGTTGGCTGCAAAACTTCAATGCAATTGTTATAATGTGTGTCCATGTTTCTGCATAGAATATCTGCACATACAAACAGCTATTCATAAGCACAAGTGTGCATCAAGTAGAGATATTATAAAGGAACCAATTGTGCATTGCTCACTGAAACTCGCTAAAAGTTTTATGGAATCCATTGCCATATAT